>OX596275.1:62761561-63311561 GCA_951394225.1 Harpalus rufipes
TAAGTGGGCATCCTGACTTAATAGAAGGCAGAATTTATTTCCCTAAGTACACATATACTATTTTCTTAAAACGAACTAAAATAAAATTATAAAATTAACCAATGTAACAAACTGATTCATTTATCTTTTCAAATTGCATTGAAGTGAAAAAGGTTATAAATAAAATGTAATAACTTGAAACATGTTTTCTTTAATTTTGTCTGCTCCTTGTTGATGAGGAAATTGAAGAACGTTTACTCACAAATAACTTCCTTGAAATAACATCGCGCAAATGAGTTAATTGAATGAAATTTTAATCATTAATTAATTTAGCGAGTCGTTTTTATTAGGTCTAAATATGAAGAATTTAATATGTAATGATATTAAAATCGATCAATTAAAATTCTCATTGTACTTGATGTCTGCAACATAATGGTTTCATTGTCCTTCATAATATAATTCTCTGACGTTCGAATTATTTATGATTAATGGACAAACAGGGCAAATATCCAATATCCAAATGAAAGTTCTTGCCATGAAAAATAATAAAACTCCAAATAAATCTAACATATATTTTATACGTATAATAATTCGTTGCTGATTTTTATTGATGAGGCATAATATGTATAAAACACCGGCTATATGTGCAAAAGTATGTGAGAATAAATAATTTTTTACACATACAGGCTGAATGAAAAATTATTATTAAATTTAGGCCCGTAGTTTAAATTACAAACTTATACAATCTTAACTGCCAGTTTTGGCAACTGAATTCCACACTCCTGATAACAAATAAACCACATTCAATAAGAAAATCATGAAATTTTGAATGAAAATTTATGGCTATTTGTCAGTTATAGACATAATTATAGACATAATCAATAGCTTTCATTTTGACACGAGCCCCCATATCTGCTTGCCAAGGTCAACAAAATCACGTGACTGCGCGCGCCCTATACATAAATTTTCTTGCAAAATATACTATATTTCCAATAAAATTATTTCATAACTGACACCTTTTTCCTCTTTAGCTTTTCCCATTTTGTTTCAAGCTTGGGAAAACGGCGACCGAACTCACTAAAAGCTTCGAGAAGCATTTGATGATGAAACCATGGGAAAAACTCAAGCCTTTCAATGGTTTAAGAGGTTCAACAATGAAAGGATGAGTGTGGAAGACGATGAGCGCTCTGGACGTCCTTCAACTGGAATCAATGTCCAAAACATCCAAATTGTGCGTGAAACAATTCTGCGAGACCGTCGACAATCAATTCATGACATCTGTAAGTTGGAATGTCCTATGGCACAGTCCAAAGAATTTTGGAGGACGAACTTGGGATGCGCAGAATTGCAGCAAAATTTGTTCCCCGTTTGTTGACACATGCTCAAAGGCAAAATCGTGTTCTCCTTTGCCAGGAACTGAAAACACGTGTCGAAAATGACGAAAACTTCCTTGCGACTTTTCATCTTCCCAAAAATCTGATGTGGCCAGCACATAACCTCTCGCCGTATATTTTACCTGGCTGTATGCATAAAGCAAAGAATATTTTTATAAATACAAATAATATATTCATATAAATCTATGACGTATAAACTTCTTTATTATTCAATAATAGCATGTCTCAACATGAAGATATTTTACCATAAATTATGTTACAATAAATTACAAAGTAGAGTTTACCATATATAAATATTAGGCTGGTAACAGCAATTTTCAATTCGAACAACGTTGTTTACTTTCTCTTCATATTCTTCTAGTAAAAACATTAATTTTGGGCGGTCTAAAATGTATATATGGATTGTGCGTCTATTCTTACATATCTTCTTTTACATTTTATTTTTTCATACATGTTATATCTAAATAACACTAATTCCCTTTAATAAAGTGACGGATAGATTGCACTCCGATTATTCTTATATCGATGTGTAATTTTGTCAATATTTACAACTTACTTGAGAAGAATTTGATAGCTTTTTCGAAATTCAAAGTTACTCTAGTCTATAGTACTGGTGTACATTGTCCCATAATGTTTGAAACAAATTTAAGACCTTCAACCTAGACTTGTCATCTCCATAATAGTCACAGATCAAGAACTAAGGGATTCTCCAAGTACATTTTTCTTTCATTACTCATTATTTCTGACACTGACATTTATCTGTCAGTTACAAATAATTTAAATTATCAACTATTTTTCATGGCATTCTTTCGGCTGTCAAATTTATTACAACAGATTATTTTATATATTATACTTCTTTTATCTCTAAATCTATGGAATATATAATAAAATATTTAAATGTATCAGATAGAGAATTTAATTTTCTTTAATATTACCACGAAAAATTTTCAAAAAATAATATTTAGAAGATTTTTTTTCAAGAATCTTCTACTTCCGGTTGTCCAATTATTACCAAAACCTTTTCAGATCTTCCCATGAATGTCCGATTGGGAAATACGTTGTTAAACAAATTTTAAGTCTTATAGTTTTTGAGTAACCGTCCTTCCAACATCCCACACACACACACACACACACATCCACACACACACACACACACACACACATCATCGTAAAAATGTTAAAATCGGATTGTAGGGACCTTAAAACGTGCTTATTCAATAAAATCTGGATATGCGATTTTTAGCATGAATGCAATACCTCTCTTAGCGAGAGGTAAAAATGAAAACCAAGCTAAAAGGCAAGAGATTTGAGACTGTTGAGGAGATTCAAACTATATCGCAGGAGGTCCTAAGCGCTATTGAAAAAATCTGTTGTGGCCAGCACAAAACCTCTCGCCATTTTCATTTTATCTTGCATAGGGCGCGAGCAGTTATGTGACTTTGTTGGCCTTAGCAAGCAGATATGGGGGCCCGTGTCAGAATAACAGCTGGTAATATACATAGGTGTCACGTATCATAAGTTTTCATTCGAAACATTATGATTTTCCAAATCCATGTGGATTATTTTCCTCGACAAGTATATTTCATACAATGACAAATAAACAGAATATTATGAAATTTTGAATGAAAAATTATGACATATGACAATTGTGACATCTATGTAAATAACTACTAGCCGTCATTCTGACACGGATCCTCATATCTGCTTGCCAAGGCCAACAAAGTCACATGGAAATTGTTTCTCTTCTTTCGTTCTATGAGAAATTTTATCCTACTATTCTAATATGTTCAAAATACTTCAAATTCATTGACGGTATTAGCGGTATTTCTTAAGGATATATGTAATATTGACATACCTGCAATTTAAATAAATATTTAATTAATAATGCAATAATATATATTAAATGTACTCATACCTCCCAGAACTGACACTGACTTTTTGCATTTATTTGTCAATTATAAAATTTTTAATATCGCAACTGTTTTTCTGGCAACGAGATTTATTACAATAGATTATTCTAAATTATTATGTACTATATCTCCAAACCTATACGAGATATAATAAAAAAATTAAATGTGTCAGATTGCGAATTTAATTATCTTTAATATTTGTAGTAATAATATTTAGAAATTTTTTTTTAGAAACTACCACTTCCGGTTGTCCAATTGTTACCAGAACCTATTCAACTCTTCCCATTACTGTAAGATTGAGGAATCCGTAGTCAAACAGGTCTTTACTCTTATAGAATTTGAGAAATCGTGTCTCCAACAACCTCACACACACACACACACACACACACATCCACACACACACACACACACACACACACACACACACACACAGACATCATTGTAAAAATGTTAAAATCGGATTGTACAATCGTGCTTATTCAATAAAATCTGGATATGCGATTTTTAGCATGAATCCAATACCTCTCTTAGCGAGAGGTAAAAAATGACTACAAAAAGTATTTTGAACAGTCGAAAAAAGATGGGACAAGTGTATAACTGTAGATGGGGATTATTTTTAAGAAGATAATTTGTTGGTTTGAAGTTTTAATAAATACAGTTTTCTGTATAAAAAATAAGTTCGGTAACTTTTGGGTAGCACCTCGTACATGCACACAGACATCATCGTGAAAATGTTAAAAATGGAATCTAAGGACCTTAAATGTGGTCATTTACCAAAATCTCGATATGCTATTTTTAGCACCATCCCTATACCTCCCTTACCAAGGGTAGCGGGAGGTAAAAAATAGCTTATTCTTTTAATTTTTCTTTTACTTCAGTTGGACTTTAAATATGAAATGCTGCATTTTCTTTTGATCTGATTTAGATATTACGCAGCCTCACAAATCCAATTTCGAAGCTCAGGTTATTTAATATTCTATTTCTGAACAGATTATCTCTATGATATTGGATTTAGTTCCACATTATTAAATATTTTATCCAAGTGAGATTATAGCGTATTTATATTAAAAAGATGTGGCATATTTTTTGTAATCTTATACTCATTACTATTTTATTCAAAGTAGCTTTAATAATAGCACGAAATAAAGAAATAATCTCGACAGAATCCAATAAAGGGATGGTTCATATTTTATTACATGGATTTCTCGGTATAATCCAAATCTAGTATTTATCTAATATTATCTTTTACAAATGTAAAAGTTATTTTTTAGGCAGGTATTACATTAATAGCTGTTTCATATATCCTTTGCAAGTATAAAGTACCACTTTTATTTTGACATTTATCAAATAGTACTTTACGGCCGCATTTACTTTACCTACTTTACGAATTGAATTGTCATATCGTTTGTTTAAATAGCAAATAAATTTAGTGTTGTATTAAATCCAGTTTCTTTAATTATATACGGAGTATTGGAAAAATCTTTATCGCTATCGCTGTAGTTTATTTTCTTTCTCAACAAATTATAAATTTATTATTGCATCAATTATTTTATTTTATTTTTTAGGTTATAATATATTTTGACAGTAAGCAGATTGTTTGACATATTGCACATTAGTTAACAATGTTAACATGTTCATATACCAGTTTATATACATGTTCTTTCTAGAACTTCTAACAATAGAGTTATTTCTTATTCATTCATTCCTTACCGTATCTTCCCCAACATGTACCTCAACATCTTCATCTCTGCCTCATTCATTTACTTTTCATTGATACTGACATCTGTCAATTTAAAGTATCTGAATATATTAGCCGTTTTCATGGGTAGCATAGCTGGCTGATTTATTAAATTTAATATCTTTATAATTCTTTAACTCTATATGTATTGAATATGAAGTATAAAATGCAATCAAATCGTACAGAGAATGATATATTCTTTAAATTATAATAACGTTAAATATCAACAAATTATATTTAATTGTTAAAATCTTCAAATAAGACACACATACATACAGACATCATCGTAAAAATGGTAAAATCGGATTATAGGAACCCTAAAACATGCTTATTCACTAAAAACTCCTCATTGAATTTTTTGGCCAAAAACAATACCTTCCTTACCTAAAGGTGACGGAAGATAAAAAGAAAGTAATAGCTTTGGATAAATAGCAGAACGATGCTAGAATTTTAAGACAATATTACAGGTGGGGTTCGCCAACCAAAGTCCAGACTATCTAAACAACCTCAACACTGAAGAAGATCGATTATATATGTATGTATGTATGCAGTCTAATTTTAGAAAAAAAAATCTGATGTGGCCAGCACAATACCTTCCGTCAATCCTGTGTATTATGTACAAATTCCATACATAAATTTTCTTGCAAAAGATTCTAAATTTTTGGTATTTTATGATTCCCTTTCTCGGCAACGGAATTCCATACTCCTGATAACAAACAAATCACATGAAATAAGAAAATCATGAAGTTTTGAATGAAAAATTATGACACTTGTCAATTATGGACATAATTAATTGCTGTCATTTTGATACGGGTCCCCATATCTGCTTGCCAAAGGCAGCAAAGTCATGTCACTGCACGCGCCCTATACATAATTTTTTGCACAAGATCCTATATTTCCAGTAAAGTTATTTCATAAACAAACTATGCAAATTGCACTTGACACTGACATCTTCTTCTTCTTTAGTTTTCCCATTCGTTAGGGAGTCGCTATTTTTTATTTTCTTCTTCCACGAATTTTTGTTTTGCGTGTCGTCCTCATTCAGTTCCTTTTCTCTTAAATCTTCTGCAATACAGTCTTTTCATCTTATATTTGGTCTTCCTATGTTTCTACCACCTTCTATTAATTTCTTCATCTCTCCTCATGACATGTTCAAACCAATGTAATCGTCTCTATTATATCTCAAAACTTCTAACACTAGAGTTACTTCCCTTATTTTTTCATTCAATTACTTGCTTTTTATTGATACTGACATCTGTCAATTTGAATTACCTGAATATATTAGCAGTTTCCATGGTTATGTTAGCATAGCTGGCTGAATTATGAAATTTATACGAATTTTTTATCTTTATTATTCTTTAACTCTATATCTGTTGAATATGAAATATAAAATGCAATCAAATCGTATAGAGAATAATATATTCTTCAAGTTATAATGACATTTAACTGAGTTTTTCAAGAAAAACTGTTAAAATCTTCAAATGAGGGTACTTCCGGTTGACCAATTATAACCAAAATCTAATCAAGTCTGCATATGGTTGTAAGGAAGAGGAATATGCAAGAATTGTAATTTTTGGAATTCTAGTATAGGAGATATCGTGCATGAAAGGCGGTCAGATACACACATACACACATACACACACACGCGCACATACAAACACACACACACACACACACACACACATACAGACATCATCGTAAAAATAGTAAAATCGTATTGTAAAGACCCTAAAACGTGCTTATCCAATGAAAACTCACCACCGAATTTTTTGACCAAAGACAATACCTTCCTTACCTATAGGTGACGGAAGGTAAAAACATAGATATATAATCTGTAATCAGAACGTAAGTACGGTGTTAACAAGCGTAAGTGGACGTTTATGAATTTGAACAAGCAAGCAAGCAAGCAAGCAAGCAAGCCATGCTGGCAGTAGAGTAAAGCACAAGTAGTTAGCGCTGCATTCTCACTATTAGTGCCTCACGGGTAGTAACAACTTGACGTTACGTGTTACGTCCTCACGGCGAAGGTGAATGGCGCTTGATTAAATCTTCGGTCAGTTACTCGTTGTAAACGCGCCTTATGGTGCTACGACCCCGTGCGATGCAATGAGCACGAACATGCCATTACCTAATAGCACCCGATGCCCTGCCACTCTATATACCCGCCAACTTTCACATTATGAATTAATGAAATGCGAGCGCTAATATCCGTTAAAAGGGTTACGGATTAATCTTTCATGTGTTTGCATTTTTCCATTAAGATTTGTTGTTTTTTCGCAAGATGTTTTTACTAAATGAATATTTAAAATCGCAGCATCAAGCTTCTTATCAAAATTTTAAATCTATTTTCTTTTAAACAGCATTTAACATCTATTTTCAATCTTCTCAAGTCTAAAAAAAAAAAAATTACGTGAACCAAAAGTCCCTACATTTATTTTTTCTATTTCGATATCTTCATGGATCTAGAAAAACATTGAAATCACGTCTTTATAAGAATTATAAACGCACTGTTTTTAATGTTTTTCATTTTTTACAAGTGGTATGACTGTCTTTGAAACAGACAAATGAATGAATGACACCCTCAAATTGTTGTCAGTCAAAAATGAATTTTCATCTCTGAAGTTAAAATTTGAACGGGAAGCGCTACCAACATAACGGATAAAATTTCTAAAAATCTAATAGAATTAAAAAATTGGCGCAATAGAAGAAAATCTGATGTGGCCAGCACATTACCTTCCGTCAATTTTGTGTATTATGTACAAATTCCATACATAAATTTTCTAGCAAAAGATCATATATTTCCAGTAAAATTATTTCATATATAAATTGCACTTGACACTAACATTTTCTTATTCGTTAGCATTTCCCATTCGTTAGGGGTCGTTATTTTTTTTTTCTTCCACTTATTTATATTTTGCGTGTCGTCCTCATTCAGTTCCTTTTCTCTCAAGTCTTCCGCAATCCAGTCCTTCCATCGTATATTTGGTCTTACTCTATTTCTTCTTTCTTGTACTACTAAGCTATTCATTTTTCTTCCAATATACTCTTTATCTCTCCTCATGATATGTTCAAACAAATGTAATCGTCTCTCTTGTATCTTTCTAGAAATTTCTCACTTGAGCCATTTCCCGTATCCTTTAATTCCTTAACCTATTTTCCGTGTTTTCCCCAACATCTATCTCAACATCCTCATCTCAGCCACATTCATTTTCGATGACATCTGTCAATTTGAATTATCCAATTTCCATGGTTAGCTTAGCTGGCTGATTTATGAAATTTAATATCATTATAATTCTTTGTACGAGGCACCGTTTTAAAAAAAAAAAAAAAATAAGTAGAATTTTCTTAGCAATTTTATTTTTAAATGAAAGCTTGTACTTTAATCTACTTTTTTTTACATAATTTCCACCAATATTAAGGCATTTATCGTATCGTACAACCAGCTTTGAATACCATCCTTGTAGAAATCTACCGCCTGATAAGACAACCATTGCAACACGGTCGCTTTGACATCTTCATCGACATCGTGGCGCTGACCACCCAGATGATTTTTCAAATGCAGGAATATGTGGTAGTCACTGGGCGTTAGATCAAGGCTGTATGGAGGATGGTCAAGTTGTTCCCAGCCAAAAGATTGCCCACTTCGTTCCTCATCATGCACATTCGTACGGCCATCTTTAAAAGCTCTCACCCATTTCCGTACCATCCCAACGCTCATAATGTTTTCTTCATACACTTCTCCGATCTGACGATGAATTTCAGCCGCTTTCATGCCTTTAGCACTGCGAAAACGAAACACAGCGCGTATTTCACAGTCAGCGGGATTCTCAATCGGAAGAGACATTTCAAATACTCACAAAAGACTCGTAAACACGCCGAATGACTCTGTAATGACATCTGTGGCTTGCCAACAGAGTGCGGTACACAGGGCGCATGTGCCAAATGCCGACCGCGATGCTGCAGCGGCGGGATTTGAAAACGGTACTTACTTTACAAACACGCCTCGTATAAAATGCAATCCAATAGTAAAGAAAATAATATATCCTTATATATTGCTAGGAATATCTTATAAGTACGATCTACAAGAGACCTGCAAAAGAGGTTTGGGCAATCAAAATAAATAAAAAGAGAGGACGAGAATGGCGAAGAGAAGATTTAGGACAATGGAAAAGTCGCGACAAGTTTGTACACGAACAAAGACTCAAATTTTATCATCTATTAGTGGTTCTTTACTTAAGACAAAAGAGTAGGTTATGCTAATAATGTTCCAATGTAGACATTTCTATTCTGTACGCAAAATATATTGAAATGTTTTCTGGTATTCATTCCAGGTATATACAAAAATCACTTTTTGTTTTGTAAAGTGCTTCGACGTTCTGAAATCTAAATAGGGGATTGTCAACTGCATTTATTATTTATAAAAGGATTGAAATTGGACTTGGACATGTCAAATACACAAACATGTAGACATATATAAAATTCATCATCTGCGATTCAAAAGTGTTTTAGCCGAAGGGTTCAAGTTCCAAGTGGATATCAAAGTTTCAGGATCAATTTATCCTGTTACTGATAAACACAAAATTTCAAATCGATGGTTCAAAGCACGATTATTGGTCCAGTTTTGTTGGTTATGAAATAACTGCGATTAAATATTTCATTATCACATTTGATTGTACATGCATTGATTATTTATAAGTTATTGCTATACATTTTAAAAATGTTGTATTTATACGTTAATGGCAACCGGACCTAGCGCCTTTTTCCGTAACGTCACCTAAAGGTAAGGAAGGTATTGTCTTTGGTCAAAAATTCGATGGTAAGTTTTTAATGAATAAGCACGTTTTAGAGTTCTTAGAAAACGAATTTACTATTTTTACGAGGATGTCCGTATGTATGTTTGCGCGCGTGTGTGTGTTGTTTAAGTTAAATCAGCATAATTTTAATTTGCAGTTTTCTTAAATATTCTGTAAGATACAATTTGCAATTATGCCTAATTGCAAGATACAAGTTGCAATTATAAATATGTTTCTTTCATGTCCTTTATACGCCTTCGTAAATATAAAGAATAGATGTAAGTAGAATTTTTGGTATAGAGTGTAGGTATACAAGAAATATTAAATACAATAGGGCGCGAGCAGTCATGTCACTTAGTTAGCCTTGACAAACAAATATGGGGGCCTGTGTCAGAATGATAGCTAGTAATTATGTACATAGATGTAAAATATAATTTTTCATTCTAAACTTAGTGACTTTCCAATTCCATGTGGTTTATTTTCCTGAGGACAAATTAACTACGTAAATTTAGACAATCTTGGAATTGAGAGGTTTTGTGCTAGCCACAACAGATATTTACTTCCTTGTAAAGGAAGTATTGTAATCGCGAAAAATTTCGGTTTTCAGATTTCAGCGGAAATATCCATTTTGATCATCCCTGAATCCATTTTGACTAATTTCGTCGTGACGTCTCTACGTACGTACGTACGTATGTCGCATAACTCAAAAACGGTAAGCAGTAGAAAGTTGAAATTTTTTATTTAGGACTGCTATAACATCTAGTTGTGCACTTCCCTTTCTGGTAATTACACAATTTCCAGAAGTGGCACTTTACATGAAGTCTATAATAGATTTTAATAAAAAACTGTTTTAAAAAATAATCCAAAACTTTTCAAATTTGGTATACAAGACTTTTATGTCAATCGAAATAACACAATAGATGTTGGTTAAAATAGGCTAACCGGAAGTGGTACATTACTTGAAGTTGTTAACAGTTTTTCTTGAATAAAATGATTTTATTTTGATTTTAGAAATAAATGCTACAAATAAAAGTTTTAGAGAATTAATTTCTGCGTCTAGCACATCAAGTATTATTAAATTAGCCTATTGTATAAGCGAGATATGTAAATTTAAAAATTATATACTTTTTTGTTTTTGCAATAAAGCTTGCTATGGATTAGGACAAAAACATAAAAAAATTTCATGTCAAATAACGTTAAATACGAGCAATTTTATGATTCGTACAATAACAAATATTATATTTTTATTGTGAAATTAGTCATATTCATTGTTGTAATCAAATATTTCTTTGTTGTAATCAAAACTATCTTTAAAAAGAACCGGGTTAGATTATGGTCGCTATATATCTTACCGTTTTGAAGTTAAAATTAATATTTTGTCATTTAGTTGTTAAAAAAATATGTATAGTTTAATAATTGTACAAGGAAGTCGTGTGGTGTCCACATCAAATTTTTTTACTGTAGGTATTAAAAAAATCCTATTGTATGTATTGTAAATAACCTACAAATTTTCATTTATTATAATACCATATCTAAATAAGATATAACTATATATTTTGAGGATAACTGTGTGGGCTACGATATTATTTACACATAATTTGTACTTAATTAATTCCTGCTCGATATGCGAAATTTGGTGGAGTTTCCACCATTAAATTTTATCTGCTAGTGAAATCAAGTTTGGTAAACCTATCGCGGTAGTTGATTGTTTTCCTATTCCATCCGTTCGTAGGCTAGTGGAACAATCTCGCCAGGTTTACCATAAAAGTCAGACAGCAAACACAATTTGTAACAGGCACTTCTGCACACACGCCAGAGATCTTAGCCCGATACCGGTAAGTATCGAGCGGCACGCTACCATCGCCTGTAATTTTAACACGTGTTATTACACTCGCTCGGGTAACTACTCGCCTTAGGATAGTAGGTATTGTTGGAGAGAACTTGTATGGGCCATTGTTGTTTTACATCAACATTCAATAACGTTATGGCGCCATTAATGCCGCGGCACCGTCGGTTGCAATCTGCACGCGGTTTGAGTAAATGCCGCTGATTGTGT
The DNA here is from genome assembly GCA_951394225.1 of Harpalus rufipes. Lineage (NCBI taxonomy): Eukaryota > Metazoa > Arthropoda > Insecta > Coleoptera > Carabidae > Harpalus > Harpalus rufipes. The sequence goes on from OX596275.1 coordinate 62,773,432, forward strand.
TAAGGCATTCATGTAAATTAACGCTTACTTTACAGGCCGGAACGCACGCTAAAGGAGCATTTGTACTTACTGTCACAAAGCAAGTGCTGCCGACATCTTGTTACAGTGATGGCCGTTTGCATCGCATCTACTAAGTATAACTTAACATTAAGTGGAACTTAAATATTGAAAACGTATTGCATTGTATGCTGTTATACTTAAGGTAGTTATATCGTGAAACCATTTTACCCAGAATTAATTGAAAAGTACATCTCAACTGAAGTATAATCTACTGGCTCTCCAATTTTTAAAACAATTAACCACGCGTTACCTGACATGCAATTAAATTTGGCCTTTTTAACACGTGAAGAATAGGAAATGACAAAATAAACACAAAATTTTAAATTACAACTTTTATATCCATACCGACATTATTTAATCAAAAAACTAGTATGTTATAGAAAATTAACGGATTTTATGTAAAAATTTGAAAATTATTTACCATCCAGATTTAATTGTATTGCCTCTAGAAAATTATAATCTGAAGATTCAATAAATAGGTAGAATTATACTTGACAACCATGTACAAGCGTTCCAGAGTATCAGTTAAGGTAACAACGCCCGCTTGGTATTAGCGAATAAGAGGTGATCTTTGGTTAAAGGAATTTCAGTCGTACATTCGAAAGAAATATTTTTTATATTGGTATTTTACGTGAAAATCATGAAAACAGTATAATACTACTTTTGTAATTTTAAGAAAGAAATATATTAATTTGTTTTGCAGTTTCCATTTGTAGTTTAGAATTATTAGTATTATATCTCAAAAAATCTTATTACTTTTATACCCGAATGTTCCAATAAATGTCTAGGTGCGACGATGCCACAGTTATTCTTCAACATTGAAATACGACACTTGTGTATGTGTTAGTGCGAGTGGCACAGTTCAAAAAAAAAACTTTTCTACGGAAAAAATAAAGAAAATTCATCTGTTGCAGTGTTTGATATTAGCTTTTAAGTTATTGCAAATATAAACTGCATTAGCTTAATTTTTATTTTGAACATAGAACAAATTTTTGAATAGGTACACTCGAGGACAACTACCTTAAAGGTTGTCGAAATATCAGTTTGTTACAGGGGGATAAACCAAAAATCAAAATTGTAGTATGACAAACTCTAAAAACAAATTTTCAAACCGCATATTTGTACATTGTACAGTTTTCTATATATATGTTTAAATAAAGACAATAAGATATTAAGTACTTTTATTATTTTTGTATAGTGAAATATATGTATATTTCACATTTTTTGATAATGTCTTTAATAAATTATCTATTTTCGTTAGATTTTTTATTAATTACATTATTAAGAAATGAAATTTAAATTTCAGAATAATTCAAAATGAATTCATATTTCCCGCCACCTACTCTCCTGTCAAATTTAGTTTTCTAACCTTGTCATAGACGGCACTAAAATTTGTTATCACGGTTTATAAGGGAGATACCCAATCTTCTACTATATATTTTCCTTGATCTACGGTTCCTATATTACCTAAATCAAATACGTTCACTTTTAAACAAGTCCTATTCTTAGTGCAACAGAATTATATTTAACGTGAACATGGGCGTCCGCAGAAACTTATCTAAGGGGGGGGGGCAAAATTTTAATTGTAGAAGATAAAATGAGTTATTTTTCATTTTATATATAATTAATGTCTCCAATTTCCCTCTGCGCGAATCTGAGGACCGGGGTTCGATTCCGACCGACGCCAAAAATTACATTGAATTTTAATGGCACAAAATTGACCCCTGTGGCGCACTCTCCACGCCAGCAATGAGTGCCCGTGAGGGTGACGCCTGGTAAGCGCCCGCACGGTACAAATATTCCATCATTACCGATATCTGTGTACACAGCAGATTGGCACAACCAGCAATAGGTAATATGCCGTGATGAAATATTTATTTATTTATTTAATCATAATTATTTACAAAAAAAAACAAATTACTGCGAAATTTATATTGAATTAATAACCTCAGACATGCTCGAAGTTTGATACAGCATGTTGGCTTAGCTCTATTTCAAATGAACTTTACATGTGTATTACAGAGGAGATAAAATAGTTTGTTACTTACTTCGTTCGAAAAATAATGACGGACCGATTACCATAAAGGAATAGAAATAAATCTTACTTGTCTTATTTTGTATATAGGTATGTAGAAAAAGAAGAATTTTTACAAAAAATTAACAAATGTATTTAATATATGAATTATCAGCTTTTCCAAGGGGGGGCAAGTGCCCCCCCTTGCCCCCCTCTGCGGACGCCCATGAACGTGAACCTTAATTTTAAATCAAACTTAGCAAAATAGAACTTAAGATTATATCGCTGCAGACGGCAGTGAAATAAGAGACAGGGTCTATGATTCCTCATAGAATAGGCTTTAGTTCAATACTAATAACTAATATCATACAAGAATCTATTGATGCACAAATAGATGTAATTTAGATGGGAAGCATTATATTCCAATACACGATCTTAATTAATTATACGCTAAATGATTCATCGATCTATAATCACATTTCGTGCTCTATAAGCTTCATTGAAGTATCAAATATTCGTTGTTAATTAATAATTATATACAAGTAATCCACGAGGTAAGGTAATAATACCGGTAGCTGATATAACACCGAGCATAGGATAGCACTAATAGTTGACACTTTGGCTGGTACCACAAGCCTGATTTTAACTAAAACGCTGTTTTAAGAAATGTCAATTCAAATTACACCCTTACGTTTAAAGAGCGATTTTTTTAAAAATATTTGTTTGATTACAAACTATGTTCTGCTTTAAAATCATATTTTGATGAATTTAATATTATTTATTATTGATATTAATAATGAAATTTGACATTTCTTAAAACATCGTTTTAGTTAAAACAAGGCTTGTGGTACCAGCCTTTGAGTTTAAATTATAATAAATTAAAATAAACAAATTTGACTGTTTTAACATTGCTTTTGTTGTTAATATACTGGTATAACCATCAGTGTTGGAAATGTGTAACAATTCATCATATTGTGCAAAAATATTGTTTTTCTTAGATTTTTTTAGAATAAATGATTAACAGAATATATAATTTAAATAATACTTAAAGGTCCATTGTTTTCAATAGCACGCAATTTTTGATTAACATGTCGCATCATGTTCTGGGCGGTGATATTATTGTCTATTTCGCGAATTTTTTGATATATTCGACGTCGTAGCTGTTCTTCATTTTGGACTTCCCAACCATTATCGTAAAGCTTGCTACTTAATATTGACCAAAATTCTTCAATGGGCCTTGCCTGGGGAACATTGGGGGATTGTCATTTTTAGGCACAAATGGGATGTTGTGAGCATCTAACCGATCTCTGGTTATTCTAGCGTAATGGCAAGATGCTAGATCCGGTCAAAATATAATATTATCATTAGGATGATGTGTATTAATAAAATCACGCAGTTTCGGGAGGCGTCTCTCGGTATAAATGTTAGCATCAACCGCCTCACCCCTCACATGCTCAACATAAGGACGTGAAATACCTGCCGCTGATATGGCGCACCAGACCAAAATCTTGTCTTCAAAATTCTTTTTTGTTTTATATTTCACATTATTTGGACAATTTTCTATATCATCCGTATAAAATCCATCATTACCTTTAATTTCCGAATTAGAAAACGTGAAATATTTTTCATCATCCATGATCAAAACTCTGTTAGCTGTAAAGTGATATCTTCTTAATGCACGGCAACATATCGGAATTGTACGTAACTGATCTTCTGTATATTTTGGACACTTCTTCCGATGTTTAAGTCCATATCTGCTGAGTTCTCGGCTGATTGTCATGTGTGAAACCCGAAGTCGGCGAGCCAATTTTCGAGTCGAAGTTCCCAACCGGTCTTCTGCACTTTCCACCAACTTATTTGACTGGGTATTAGTCAAAGCTTTAGGCCGTCCACTTTTTGGAAGGTTTACATATGGTATGCCTTCCTCACATTCACTTATAGTTTTATAAATGGTCGAAACAGCAATATTTTTTCTTCTAAATATATTTACTATTTCAGATTTTGACACCCGTTCAACCAAATTGTATATACTTTTTCGAATATCTAGTACGACATAACTATGTTAATATTCGACAAATATGATATGACATTAAAATTTAAACAATATTGAACATTTGTTTTCAATGCCAACTAGATGCTAAGTTTTTTTGAATTAATTTATAGACAACGAAATTTTTGTTACATACGTTATAACCTATGAGTATGTATGGAAACCCGCAAGCAGTAACTAATTTATATTCTGTCTCTAGTTACGGCAGAGATTACAATAGATATAGATATGCATATTGGTAATTTCTTAGTGGAGTATCTACATCGTTTGAATAAGAACGTATTCTCTATTCCGGGTAAACGAGTTTAATAACAACAGACGGAAACTCTATTTATTGTTAGAGTTTGATATCCTTCCTCGAATTGCAAATGACATCGTAAGTAACTTCAAAGCACATGAAATGAACCGAGTAATTTGCCTTATACTGCGCATTTTATGTGAGAAATTCACTCTAGATATGAAAACATTCCTCTCTAGTCGTATATCCTCGGTAATGGAAACAGGATCTTGAAACTGCATCCGAATACAAATCAAAAGTCCTAATCAGTCAGTATATAGTTTTCGTGATCACATAAATGCAAGTCATTAGTTATTAAAATCTAATTTAAAGTTTAACATTAATTATAATTTCATTTTATGATCATAACATAAATATTTATAAATTACTGAAAAAATAAAAACATTTCTAAGAATAATATGATGGAGCATTAAAAGAACACTGCTTAAAATGATACACGAGTACATTTATATATACGAACATTTCTCGTCCTTTTGATCTGTAGAATCGACCATCAAAGTAGCCGCTACCTCTGTATTGACTTTCAGGATGATATTCTGTTTTGAAATCGAAACAGAAAACCAATAAATTTTATGTAATATCTTAAAATTTTATACAGAAGAGGAATTGAGCTCCGTAGTGATTATATTTCATTAAATAAAAAAAACTGTTGTGGTCAGCACAATACCTTCCGTCAATCCTGTGTACTATGTATTAATTCCATACATAAATTTTAGTTCAAAATATTCTAAATTTCCAGTAAAATTATTTCATAAACAAACTATGTACAACTTTTTCTTCTTTAGCTTTTCCCATTCGTTAGGTGTCGCTATTTTTTATTTTCTTCTTCCACTCAATTCTGTTTTGCGTGTCGTTCTCATTCAGTTCCTTTTCTCTCAAGTCTGCCGCAATACAGTCCTTCCTCTGTAATTTTAACCTTCTATTACAAAGCTATTCATTCTTCTTCCAATATATTCTTCATCTCTCCTCATGACATGTTCAAACCAATGTGATCGTCTCTCTTGTATCTTTCTAGAAACGCCCAACACTAGAGTTACTTCCCTTATTCTTTCATTCCTTACCGTATCTTTCCGTGTCTTCATCTATCTCATTATCCTCATCTCTGCCACATTCATTTTTTTTATTGATACTGGCATCTGTCAATTTGAATTATCTGAATATATTTGTAGTCTTCATGGTTAACATAGCTGGCTGTTTTTTGAAGTTTAATATCTTTATAATTCTTTAACTCTATATCTGTTGAATATAAAGTATAAAATGCAATCAAATCGTATAGAGAATAAAAAATTCTTTAAGTTAAAGTAACGTTAAATGTCAATAAATGCTATTTAACTGTTAAAACCTTCAAATGAGGGTACTTCTAATTTTTATATATATTTTATAGATAAATTAATAAAATAATCAATTTTATAAATACCGGAGCCTATGTTATAAAGAAAAACACAATTTCTTAGTTACACAGTTCATAATTCAAATTTATGTAACTGACAGATAAATGTCACTGTCAAAAAATTAATCTTCTTTAAATTAATAATAGTAACATTTTAAAAAGAAAAAATGGAGAGGTACTTAATATATGTAGTTTCCAGCATTAGTAAATATATAAGTATGTATTTAACTAAAAATAATAATAAATATATTAGCACGGCATATTACCCGTTGCTGGGTGTGCTAGTCTGCTTTGTACACAGACTTCGGTAATGATGATGACATACTTGTATCGTGCGGGCGTTTACCACTTATTTCTGGCGTGGAGAGTGCACCACACGGGTTAATTTTGTGCCATTTAAAATTCGAAATATTTGTTGTTGCTAGGGATTGAATCCGGTTCCCCAGATTCGCGACCAGACACTCAGGCACGCGGCCACGAGACCCCAAACGTATATGTATTTAAATTAATAAAAATTAAATGGCGGGAGGTATTGTGTTGGTGACATCAGATTTTCTCTTAAGATTTCGTTATTTATTTCTTCAATAAAAATCAACTTAATGCATATCGTTGAATTCGTAATTTTACGTTGATTTCAAATATATGTATATAAAAAATATAGATAAAAATACTCGGTATATGTTTCAAATTACTTTATTATTTCTATACGTATTTCGGCTTGTTAGGCCATCATCAGGAAAATACAGAATGAATTTTAAATCTATTTAGTGAGTATATATAGTTATTTAACGTATAGAAATAATAAAGTAATTTGAAACATATACCGAGTATTTTTATATATATTTTTACCTCTCGCTAAGAGAGGTATTGCATTCATGCTAAAAATCGCATATCCAGATTTTATTGAATAAGCACGTTTTAAGGTCCCTACAATCCGATTTTAACATTTTTACGATGATGTCTGTGTGTGTGTGTGTGTGTGTGTGTGTGTGTGTGTGTGTGTGTGTGTGTGTGTGTGGATGTGTGTGTGTGGGATGTTGGAAGGACGGTTACTCAAAAACTATAAGACTTAAAAATTGTTTAACAACGTATTTACCAATCGGACATTCATGGGAAGATCTGAAAAGGTTTTGGTAATAATTGGACAACCGGAAGTAGAAGATTCTTGAAAAAAAATCTTCTAAATATTATTTTTTGAAAATTTTTCGTGGTAATATTAAAGAAAATTAAATTCTCTATCTGATACATTTAAATATTTTATTATATATTCCATAGATTTAGAGATAAAAGAAGTATAATATATAAAATAATCTGTTGTAATAAATTTGACAGCCGAAAGAATGCCATGAAAAATAGTTGATAATTTAAATTATTTGTAACTGACAGATAAATGTCAGTGTCAGAAATAATGAGTAATGAAAGAAAAATGTACTTGGAGAATCCCTTAGTTCTTGATCTGTGACTATTATGGAGATGACAAGTCTAGGTTGAAGGACTTAAATTTGTTTCAAACATTATGGGACAATGTACACCAGTACTGTAGACTAGAGTAACTTTGAATTGCGAAAAAGCTATCAAATTCTTCTCAAGTAAGTTGTAAATATTGACAAAATTACACATCGATATAAGAATAATCGGAGTGCAATCTATCCGTCACTTTATTAAAGGGAATTAGTGTTATTTAGATATAACATGTATGAAAAAATAAAATGTAAAAGAAGATATGTAAGAATAGATGCACAATCCAGATATATACATTTTAGACCGCCCAAAATTAATGTTTTTACTAGAAGAATATGAAGAGAAAGTAAACAACGTTGTTCGAATTGAAAATTGCAGTTACCAGCCTAATATTTATATATGGTAAACTCTACTTTGTAATTTATTGTAACATAATTTATGGTAAAATATCTTCATGTTGAGACATGCTATTATTGAATAATAAAGAAGTTTATACGTCATAGATTTATATGAATATATTATTTGTATTTATAAAAATATTCTTTGCTTTATGCATACAGCCAGGTAAAATATACGGCGAGAGGTTATGTGCTGGACACATCAGATTTTTTACAAAATGTTTCAACGAGAAGTGACAGTGGAATCCATCAAATTTATATGTATATAACTTTTAAACATATTTATTTTTAAATTTAAATATTTCAGTTTTGAAAGAAACCTACATCATAAACAAATTTCATTTCAAATTCCTATATGGAATAGCGAATAGGTATCCGAAATGAAGTGACGCACTAAATAATTCTTCAGAATTTCTGATATTCAATATATTGCAAAAACTTTAACAAGAAAACTTTCCAACATAAATGTACCTACACAACTCCATAGATTTTTTTTCTTTCCTGAAGTTCCGAAAACTTTTCCAAATTGTGAAGGAAGGAACTTCCAGTTATTAGAAAAAATTAACGCGAACGAAACGTAAGGAAGTGAACAGAAGTTGTAATTTTTAAAATATTGTGAGCTTTCTCCTTTGGGTCATTTTTCAACTGAAATTCCAAAGCTTGTAATTGCTTGCAGTTCCTGAAGATCGTTTCCGGAGCTTTCAGCAAAAGTTAAGTTCATTAGACACGATTCATGCGCAACTACAGATTAATTATTTACTGTTGCAGTCAACTCAAATTAAAAAATGCACAAAATGAAGGATTTTATAAGACGATTTTATTAAAATACAGTTCTTTATAATTAATCACGGAGAACTTTGCGAGACGTTGACGATTTTAATGAATGTATATTTATTTTTATTTTTGTGAAACTTGAGAAATAAGAGATAAAAGTTGCATTTAAATCTTTATTCAAATTTCCTGAAATAATAACCAACTAGATTTTATTTAGGAAATAAGTTTTGTATTTCCTTCTACAGAAAGTTGCTTCCTTGGCATCATTTTGTAAAACTTATTCTATAACTTTTAACAAGCAAATTTCCTTGAACTTTACATGCCTGCCAATTTTCATATACAAGTTTTCGGGAAAAACAATTTTTCGTATTTACAAGATACAAATAAAATATCGTTCTGCTGAATATCTCAGTATAAACATACTCGTAATAATGAAAGAGCACATTATGTCTACCTACGCTTTTTGCCAAAATATTATTATTAATCAATGACGTGTAATTTATATCCCGAAGTCTAAAAATCTCCGAGGGAAAAATATCTTTCTCTTTTGAAGTATACTATGTTTTTTCACGATATATATTAAATACTTAGTAAGAAATCTGATGTCGCCAGCATATTATCTACCGTCAATTCTACATATTTTGTACAAATTTTCCATACATAAATTATCTTGCAAAAGATTCTAAATTTCCAGTAAAATTATTTCATAAACAAACTGTGCAAATTTGCCCTTGTTACTAACATCCCCTTCTTCTTTAGCTTTCCCCATTCGTTAGGGGTCGCTATTTTTTTATTTTCTTCTTCCACTCATTTCTGTTTCACGTGTCGTTCTCATTCAGTTCTTTTTCTTTCAAGTCTTCCGCAATACAGTCCTTCTATCTTATCTTTGGTCTTCCTCTGTTTCTTCAACCTTCTATTTCTAAGTTATTCATTATTCATCCAATATATATATTCTTCATTCCTTACCTATCTTTCCGTGTCTTCCTCAACATCTATTTCAAGTTCCTCATCTCTGCCACATTAATTTACTTTTTATTGATACTGACATTTGTCAATTTGAATTATATGAATATATTAGTAGTTTCCATGTTTAGCATAGCTGGCTGATTTATAAAATTTAATTTCTTTAAAATTCTTTAACTCTATATCTATTGAATATGAAGTATAAAATGTAATCAAATCGTATAGAGAATAATATATTCTTTAAGTTATAATAACGTTAAATGTTAATAAATCAAATTTAACTGTTAAATCTTCAAATGAGTCTAGTTCCGTTTCACCAATTATAATCAAAATCTAATCAGTTGTTCTTCTGGATGTAAACTTGAGGAATACGAAAAAATTATAATTTTTGGAATCATGGTATTGAAGTTATGCGATCCGGAATTTTTGTTACACACACAGACACACGGACACACGGACACACACACACACACACACACACACAAACAAACTGTTAAATCTTCAAATGAGTCTAGTTCCGGTTCACCAATTATAATCAAAATCTAATCAGTTGTTCTTCTGGATGTAAACTTGAGGAATACGAAAAAATTATAATTTTTGGAATCATGGTATTGAAGTTATGCGATCCGGAATTTTTGTTACACACACAGACACACGGACACACGGACACACACACACACACACACACACACACACACAAACAGACACACATACATACATACATACATACATACATACATACATGCATACAGACATCATCGTAAAAATGGTAAAATCGTATTATAGGGACCCTAAAACATGCTTATTCACTAAAAACTCATCATTAATTTTTTTGACCAAAGACAATTCCTTCCGTCACCTTAGGTGTGAAAAAAATTATATTCACAAAGAATAATTTGAAATGATAAGTGTTTTTTTGATCCATCAAAAATAGAATATTTAGTTTTTGTCGCGAATCTGGAGACCTGGTCCGATCTTTACCGACGCCAAATATTTAAAATTTTAAATAACCTCTATGGTGCACTCTCCACGTCGGCAATGAGTGTTCATGTGATGACCTTTGGTAAATTCCCGTGCGGTATAAATTTATCATCATTATTACCGAAATCTGTATACAAAGCATATTGGCACACCCAGCAATGGGTAATATGCCGTGATAATATATTTATTTTATTTAACTATTAACTATTAGATACTAGTTTCCGTTAAAAGAAATGCAATATTTAGTCAAAATTTTACTAATATTTCATATTAAATATCTACGATAGTTTTATATGACGCTATATAAAATGTAGAGGGTTTTCCAATAAGAGGTGTTATTTTGAATAGTACGCTATTTCGGTAGATGTCGCTTTTGAAGCTGTCATTTTTTGACATTTGACAAGTAGAAACTACGCCATTAATAAAAATGGAACGATACACGCTTCAACAACGCATTGAAATTATTAAAATTCACTATAAAAATGGTGAAAATTTGGCAGAGACGGTTCGTAAAACTCGACAATTTTTGGGTCGTCGTGAAGCACCTTGTCGGACAGCAATACAGAAATTGGTGGAAAAATTCGAGCTGTTGGGACAAGTTAGTGATGTGAAGAATAAAACCCGTGCACGTCGCTCAAGAACAGCCGAGAATATTGCTGCTGTAGCCGAAAGTGTTGAAGAAAACCCAGGTTTGTCCATTTCTCGTCGTTCTTTGGAATTAGGCATTCCACAAACGTCATTACACCGTATTTTGCATAAAGATTTGGGTCTTAAGGCTTATAAAGTCCAGTTAACACAAGAACTCAAGCCGGCCGATCATCAACAACGTCGTGTCTTTGCTGATTGGGTCGTTGAAATGCATGAAAATGATCCGGAATTCCATCGAAAAATCATCTTGAGTGATGAGGCCCATTTCCACCTCGGTGGCTTCGTCAACAAACAAAATTGTCGCATCTGGGGCTCAGAAAACCCAAGAGTTATTGTTGAAAAGCCTCTCTATCCTCAACGTGTGACTGTTTGGTGCGGTTTATGGTCCGGCGGAGTCATTGGACCTTACTTTTTCGAAAATGAGGCTGGAGCAACAGTTACGGTGAATGGATTGCGCTATCGAGAGATGATTAACGATTTTTTATGGCCGGAATTGGATGGTATTGATCTGGACAACGTTTACTTTCAACAAGACGGCGCTACGTGCCACACAAGCAACGAAACCATTGATCTTTAACGGGAAAAGTTTCCGGACCGTGTTATCTCTCGAAGAGGTGATCACAATTGGCCACCGAGATCTTGTGATTTAACACCTTGCGACTTCTTTCTTTGGGGCCACGTGAAAGAGAAGGTCTACGCCAACGGCCCAGCGTCGACTCAAGACCTCAAAGATGGAATTCGTGAGGCTATCGAGGACATAGGACAGTCACTTTGCGATTTGGTTATGGAAAATTTCATGAAAAGGATATTGTCCTGTCAGCGTGGTCGTGGTGGTCATTTGCCTGATGTTAGTTTCCAGTATTAACGGCATACCTTCCTCTTTATAATGAAATAAACATCCGATCATTTATATTAAAAAATGGCATTTTTCTTTGAATATCAAAATAACACCTCTTATTGGAAAACCCTTTATTGTTGCTAATTTTAGCTAGATATTCCTAACTACATGATCTTGTTAAGCGATATGCAATATCGTAGTTTCAGCATAAAATAAGCAATAAAAACCTAAAGCCCGTAATCCGCAGTTATCTGAACTTTCATAACGTAATATCAACAAGTACACAGCGGCAGCTGTAGCGACTGATACGAGTATGAAAAGCACGGTAGCTTTAGCTTCAACATAGTATCGCACTATCATGTAAGAAGGCTAGGAATAAACCAAGATCTAATTTACGGTCTGTTTTACACGCAGACGCCACTAATTCAACCGCGTTTCCTCTACATTGTGCACGTATATTGCATTAGTAAAAACCATTAGCATTACGTCTTGCAGCCAGCTATTTGTTACAACACTGCGCGCCTCTAATTAGATAACCGAATATATTCGCGGCTGCTGTTAACTTGTTTAAGCGTTAATTAAGACAAACGTAAACACTGAATGCACTGCATAAACATTTGCGTAAGACAATCTGCCAACAGATACTTTATCCTCAATGGAAAACGAAAGAGGTGTGTTGATTTCATCAGAGCAAGCAAAGCAAGATTAGCTGGGGAATACCCGAATACACACCCACACAGTGCTCATGTTCTGCTCATGTCAGGAGCTTTCATGGCAAACCTGATATAACTTTTCACTTATGCAAATTTTCAAGCTTTGCTATATTGATTTATATAAAATCTCCGTTTGATGTTCTCTTACTCAGGGCCGATAGTTCTGGCTTAAATTTTGGTTTACGTAAACTTGAGCTTAGGTTTAAGCCACTGTACCTAACTAAATTTGCCAGCAGTGCAATTTTTACTTAATTTGGTTATCCTGTTTGCAAAAAATATGTTGTGGCCAGCACAAAACCTCTCGCCATTTTCATTTTATGTTGCATAGGATGCGGGCAGTTATGTGACTTTGTTAGCCGCAAGCAGATTTGGAGGCCCGTGTCAAAATGACAGCTAGTAATAATGTACATAGGTGTCAAGTATCATAAGTTTTCATTCAAAACATTATGATTTTCCAAATCCTTGTGGATTACTTTCCTCGACAAGTATATTCCATACAATTGATGGCAAATTAACATCAGAATGAAAAATTATGATATATGACGATTGTGACATCTATGTGAATAACTATTATCCGTCATTCTGACACGGATCCTCATCTGCTTGCCAAGGCCAACAAAGTCATATGACTGCTCGCGCCCTATAAGTAACGAATTAAAATTTATTGTACACATGAGGATATATGTAATATTAACATATCTATAATTTAAATACATATTTAATTAATAATACAATAATATATATATATATATATATATATATATATATATATATATATATATATATTAAATGTACTCGTACCTCCCAGAAAAATATGATTTTTGACACTCATATTTTGCATTTATCTGACGATTGCAAACATTTAAATATCTCAACTGTTTTCTGGGCAACGAGATTTACTACAACATATCATTCTATATTATTATATACTATATCACCAAACCTACACGGGATATAATAAAAAAATTAAATATATCAGATTGAGAATTTAATGCTCTTTAATATTTGATCCCGACCGACGCCAAAAATTACATCGCATTTTAATGGCACAAAATTGACTCCAGTGGCGCACTCTCCACGCCAGCAATGAGTGCTCGTGAGGTGACGCCTGGTAAGCGCCCGCACGGAACAAATATTCCATCATTACCGACATCTGTGTATGAAGCAGATTGGCACACCCAGCAATGGGTAATATGCCGTGATGAAATATTTATTTATTTAATATTTGAAAAAGTAATATTTAGAAGATTTTTTTTCAAGAATCTGCTACTTCCGGTTGTCCAATTCTTACCAAAGCCTTTTCAACTCTTCCCATTAATGTCCGATTGGGAAAGTCTTATAGTTTTTGAGTAATCGTCCTTCCAACGTCCCACACACATACACACATACGCACACATACATCCACACACACACACACACACACACACACACACACACACACACACACACACACACAGACATCATCGTAAAAATGTTAAACTTGGATTGTAGAGACCTTAAAACGTGCTTATTCATTAAAATATGCGATCTTTAGCATGAATCCAATACCTCTTTCAGCGAGAGGTGAAAAGATGTTTCATAAGACCTATTAACGTATGAGTCCAAGTTTACAAAAGACGATTGCCGTATGGCACTTGTTTTTTAATGTATATTATTTAGGATTGTAAAATTGGCTCACTAGTAAAAATTATCGATGTAATTGACTGGCCCAAAAATGCCAAATCTTGCATTTTTACTTTCAATTTTTGACAAATGACAGCTGAGTTGAATAGTCATATATTATACATCAAGACGATTGAAAATTCTCGATTATACGAAACGTGTTGCCTGGAAACACCACGAGACCAAAGGTCGAGTGGTATTTCTAATAGGCAACTCGTTGAGTATGTCGAGAATTTTCTATTGTCGAGTTGTATACAGGGAGACTATATCATGAATAAAAAATAAATTAAAAAGTAAATAGTAAATTTAACGTAGACCTGTGGTCTATTTTATTTTGACAGAAACGTCAAACTACGTACTACATAACCTACCTTTTTAAATATAGTTGTAGTAGTATGTAATATTAGGTACATTGAAATGCTCGTATTTCAAAATAAATGTTTGTATTTCAAATAAACTAGCAACAGTGCAGTTCCAAATTTGTGATCCAAATAATTATTTGTTTATTTGTCGAATTTTTACTTCCATAATTCCTTTCTGTCAAACAATAGATGCGTTCAATTATTTGTTTCGGTGCACTTGGAGCAGTCAGTGTGATTTTAAAAGTCTACTATTTAAAGCATACAACGCACGATTTTTCTCCTCCTCCTCCTGTAACTACAGATTCATTTATATTCGTATACTCTATACTGTGATCGAATGAAAAAGATCATGTCCGTAAATATAATTAAAAATGACATTGCCAGTTCTGAGTACATAGAACAAAATAACCAAACGCACTTATAAGTGAATATACGAAGGTAGGTATATTCGAATATACCAAGGTTCGTATATTCGTTCAACATGGATACTCAAAAATAACCGCTGTAATACGTGGTAGCTAAGGAAAATCACGCATTCTTATTGGTTTATAACTTAATGAATGATATAGTCATTAAAATTTTGTTGGAAATTAAGTCGGTTATATAATATGTATGTATATTTGTATTCATGTAAATAATATGGATTTATATTATCCGTTTACGAGTATAATTATAAATGAGATTACATGCAAATCTTTGATACGAAAAGTTCTAATAAGATTTATCAGGATGTAATTCCCCGAAAAATAATAATTTTTGGTGTGACATAAATCTCAATTTTGTGATGAAGGCTTTATGAGAATTCTTTAGCAGAATCGAGGCATGCATATTAAAACCTCTAGAAAACCTGTGGATGCATTATGGACCCTATGCAAAGATGCCATTAGAATTACGCCAATGCACAAACTTTTTAAGCCGTTGTAGAATTTATGAAAAGTTTCACATTAGTATTCGAAGTCCTCGGAATGAAAAAATAAAATACTGGTGAAGGCAGCGGGCAAACTTATTAAAAGAGATCGTTTGTTCTCTGTATATTTTAATTATGGCCCTGATAAATATTTCATGAAAGCATGATTAATGGTACGTTATATACTGAGGAATATTTGAAATGAAGAACAGATATTTGTTACGTCTTCAGCTCTCGCGAACTTCTCGCGAATTAAAACTTGCCGCATTCATAAAGGTCGTTCCAAATTAAACTGATTTCATGCAGATTTACGTAATAGTGTAGCTAGAGTTTAATATGTCACTGATGCGCAAACTAAACTATTGTTGAGGTGCTTTGCATTTGGACAATAGCGAAACTCTCGCCAACCGTATACTATTTACTACATAAAAACACATGCGGGGGGGGGGGGGGGTGTTGGTGTTTCGTAAGTTTCGTTTATATCTTTGATATATTAAATAACGTTGCTTCTAAACAGAAGAACAATTCATTGAAATTATTATTAAACATCCTTCTCACTGGCATTTGTGTTTCATTTACAAATATTTATTTACTGGATGTATCGGATCGCATAACTTCAATACCACCATTCCAAAAATTACATTTTTTTCGTATTCCTCAAGTTTACATCTAGAAGAACAACTGATTAGATTTTGGTTATAATTGGTGAACCGGAAGTAGCCTCATTTGAAGATTTAACAGTTAAATTTGATTTATTGACATTTAACGTTATTATAACTTTAAGAATATATTATTCTCTATACGATTTGATTGTATATATTCAATAGATATAGAGTTAAAGAATTATAAAGAAATTTAATTTTATAATTCAGTCAGCTATGCTAACCATGAAAATTATTAATATATTCAGATTGGCAGATGTCAGTATCAATAAAAAGTAAATTAATGTGGCAGATATGAGGATGTTGAAGTAGATGTTGGGGAAGTCACGGAAAGATAGGTAAGCAAATAACTCTAGTGTTACAAGTTTCTAGAAAGATACAAGAGAGATGATTACATTGATTTGGAAATGTCATGAGGAGAAATGAAGAATACATAGCTTAGTAATAGAAGGTTAAAGAAACATAGGAAGACCAAAGATAAGATGGAAGGACTGTATTACGGAAGACTTGAGAGAAAAGGAACTGAATGAGAACGACACGTAAAACAGAAATGAATGGAAGAAGAAAATAAAAAATAGCGACCCATAACGAATGGGGAACGCTAAAGAAGAAGATGTTAGTGTCAAGTGCAATTTGCATAGTTTGTTTATGAAATAATTTTACTGGAAATTTTGAATCTTTCGCAAGAAAATTTATGTATGGAATTTATACATATGGATTGACGGAAGGTAGTATGCTGGCCACAACAGATTTTTTCCTGATACTATCATCCAGCTTCTAAAAACATTAATATAGATAAAAGCTACATATATTCAATATTCATAATTCAAGGTAGGTATTAGCGTTTATCACAATTTTTGAAACAGTTCAAAGGACAATATTATCATTTTTTTATTGTTTGGTCAACGCTTTTAACGGATTCATTTATTTGAAAATATGTTTCGAAACTATGTAATTTCATTATGAATTACATAAACTTTCTACACCTGTACACAATACATGTATATTTTTGTAAAGTTTACTTTATCATAACAATGTTATTCTAATAATTTATGTGTGTATTTCAGTATTGTATTTCGGAAATTGATTACAAAGTGACAAAATATTAATCAACAATCTATTCATCGTGCTATCGTTGTATTTTATTAATATTAAACTTTCCTGTTTATTAGAGTAAAAAGTTTGTAGAATAATAATATGGTTTCGCTTCATAGGACCCAATGACTGGTGAAACTTTGGCACCGCGCTTGACAGAAGGCTGCAATAAGTAGAAATTAAAATATATTTTAGGTTCCAAGACCGAAATCGATCAGTGAGTGAGTGATATGTATATATATATATATATATATATATATATATATATATATATATATATATATATATATATATATATTTTAGACTAAAATACTGCAAATAAATGTTGTAGAGAATTAAATTCTGCACCCGAATTAGTAATAAGATTTTATTTTTCATATTTAATAATGGAGAAAATCAATTTTAAAGTTTGCTGAAGATTGCTTATTTATAGCGATAGCCACGCAACTCAAACAAAATTTGTCCACCATTTCATAATCTGCAGCTTTTCTTCATGAAAAAACTGTTTCATATATTCAAAGAAATATTTTATTGAACGAAAATCACAAAACACAAACTTTTTTGACAGTTAAGATGTACTGAATTTTCTTGACAGTTCATATGAAGAGTTAAACAAAACGACTTATTGTTTTCGAAAAACCAAGATCTTCTCAGTGATTCCGGTAACATTTTAATCCATCCTCGCAGTGTGTTTCTTATGTTTATTAAAATCGTTAAATACAATTTTCTTTCAGAATGTATAAAATTTATTTTTCCTCTAATTAATATTTTTTTTTGCTCTCTTCTTTAAAATAAGTACATATTTTTGCGTACATCTGAAATATTCCCGGGAAGATCAACAGAATAACGAACGACATTACGTAAATTTTGTGAGAAGTCAGACTCCTGCAATAGCAAGGTTATTTGTCTTTATACGGCATATCTGAGTAAAGTTTAATTTTCTCCTTAAACAATAAGGTTGTTCATCTGTATTGTGTAATCACAAGACGTACGCATCGCATCGGATACGTTGCAGTGTGTGGTATTGTATTCTGTGTACTTACCTGCTTTAACTCCAGCGTTCAGAGTTTAGCATCAAGACAAACATTCAAGTTTGCTAAACGCCTTTCAGCGATACATTCACGCAGATTCGGTTTCGCAGTGTACCAACAAAAATTATATCATTTTAGTCCAGCAACATTGAACGCTTAGTAGCTATTTACAAGTTCCTACTTAGTATATTCTTCTCTCAAAATAGATACGAACGTACAGTTAATATAATAACGCGAATATGCTATACACATTTTATAAACTAACTGTAATAAATTCATCATTTTTCTATTACGATTTATTCTGATCAAAACTCCACCAAGTTAATATTCAAAACAAATAAATTTTCTAGTTTGATATTTTGACATTGTAACAAATTATTTATATGTAACTCTCTTTCTGTGTCATTTCCGAAATAAAAACAAATATTTTTGCAATAAATAAATGAACCTACAGTGGTAAAATCTGATGTGGCCAACACAATACCTTCCGTCAATTCTGTGTACTATGTACAAATTCCATACATAAATTTTCTTGCAAAAGATTCTAAATTTCCAGTAATATTATTTCATGCAAATGGCACTTCACACTGACATCTTCTTCTTTAGCTTTTCCCATTCGTTAGGGGTCGCTATTTTTTATTTTCTTCCATTCATTTCTGTTTTGCGGGTCATCCTCACGTCAAAATTTTTCAATCAGAACTTCATTTTTTGGTATTTTTTGATTACTTTTCTCGGAAACTGAGTTCCACAACCCTGATAATAAATAAACCACATGAAATAAGAAAATCATGAAATTTTGAATGAAAAATTATGGCATTTCTCAGCTATGGACGTAAATAATGGCTGTCATTTTGACACGGGTCCACATATCTGCTTGCCAAAGTCAGCAAAGTCACGTCAATGCACGCGCCCTACGCATATTTTTTTGCAAAAGATCCTATATTTCCAGAAATTATTTCATAAACAAACTATGCGAATTGCACTTGACACTAACATCTTCTTTTTTAGTTTTTCCCATTTGTTATGGGGTCGCTATTTTTTATTTTTTTCTTCCACTAATTTTTGTTTTGTGTGTCGTCCTCATTGAGTTCCTTTTCTCTCTTTTCATCTTATATTTGGTCTTCCTATGTTTCTTCCACCTTCTGTTATAAGCTATTCATTGCTCCAATATACTCATCTCTCCTAATGAACTCTAGAGTTATTTCCCATATTCTTTCATTCATTTACTTTATATTGATACTGACATCTGTCAATTTGATTTACCTGAATATATTAGCAGTTTCCATGGTTAAGTTAGCATAGCTGGCTGATTTATGAAATTTATTATTTTTGTAAGTCTTTAACTCTATATCTGTTGAATATGAAATATAAAATGCAATCAAAACGTATAGAGAATAATATATTCTTTAAGTTATAATAAAATTTAACTGAGTTTTTCAAAAAAAACTGTTAAAATTTTCAAATGAGGACACTTCCGGTTGACCAATTATAACCAAAATCTAATCAAGTCTGCATATGGTTGTAAGGAAGAGGAATACGCAAGAAATGTAATTTTTGGAATTCTAGTATTGGAGATATCTTGCATGAAACCGCGGTCACATACACACACACATATACACACGCACACACGAACACACACACATACATACAGACATCATCATAAAAATAGTAAAATCGTATTGTAAAGACCCTAAAACGTGCTTATTCAATGAAAACTCACCACCGAATTTTTTGACCAAAGACAATACCTTCCTTACCTAGAGGTCACCTTCCGTCACGGAAGGTAAAAATACAATTTTGTATTAATAGTTATTATAATCTTCGTGTGTAAATGTAGTGCCTAATGTAAATCCAAATAAATAATATTTTATTTTGCAATAACGATACTTTATCTATTTGAAAACATTTCACAAAGTCATATACCTATCAATGACTCAACAAGTTAATATAAATTATTGTATATTATAGAAACTATGCAAATTAATATCTTTTACTAGAAATATAATTTGAACTGTGTTTACAGGTCATTTACATTTTTAGTCTATTCCCTTCTCTCATTTCGAAATGAGGAATATGACAACATTTAGATAATAACACATTCGTGTCCCAAAAAGAAAAAGTTCTGTCTGAAAGCTGCAATGGAAGAAAAAAACTGTTCATTGGCATTAAATTTCTTGAAAACCCCGAGAAAAATCAGAAAAAGTAGAACATATGAGATATTTATGCAAATATCTGCACGAAACAGTGAAAAATCCATGCGTAACAAATATGAACACTCGTGATGATAAAACCTGCTGGTCTCCGTCGGCAAAATCGCAGCAACGGTTACCGACTGAGCAAACGCGTACAATGCCAACTGGAAACAGTTGGAAACCTGTCACCCTAAGCATACTAGATTTTGTTTTATGCATAATACAAATATCGTTAGAATTTACTGGTATACATAAAATATTTCCTGATGATGATCAATTCCTGTATTTTACAATTTTGTTTATTGATTAGCTATGTTTATTTACCTATGTTTATTGTCCATTTAATTATTTGTTTCAAATGTTGCCACAAAAAACTCCTTCACTTGTTTGTTACGGAGTTTTGTTAAAAAAGGAAGTAGGGATATATGGAAATAGGAAAATGTTATATTTTTTAAAACTTTATGTTAATTTATTTTAAAAAAGAAAAATATACAAAACATAAACTTGAAACTACATGTAATAGTTCATTAAATATTTTCTCTTCGAATATTTCAATGAATATATTTTGCATAATGAGTTGAGAACTTCATTACGTATGAGCAAATGTGTATTTCCATATATTCTGAATAGAAATACAATTTTTAATACTAATTATTCTACCTCATTACTTTTTAAATAAAGTTCACGTATCATACATACATACATACATACATAAAATCACGCGTGTCCCACTTAGTGGGTTCGCACAAACCCGATAACAATAAGAACAACATCAACATCATACAACAAATACTTACTCTTAAACATATTAAAGTGACCGATTTTCGGTAGCGAAATACCGCATCCGGATCACAATAATAGTTAGGAAACAATCATCCTTCGCCACACATTCCTATCTAAGCAGACTTCTTTCGCCTCGGCCACACTCATAATCGCATTCATACATGCTCTTCTTCTCACGTATCTATGTTTATATTATGATTTTTATCTCATTATATTATTATGTCTTTCATACGAAGAATAGTTTTATTTGGTGAAAAAAATCTGTTGTGGCCAGCACAATACCTTCCGTCAATCCTGTGTATTATATATAAATTTCATACATAAATTTTCTTACAGTAGATTCTAAATTTCCAGTAAAATTATTTCATAAACAAACTATGCAAATTGCACTTGACACTAACATCTTCATCTTTAGCTTTCCCCATTCGTTAGGGGTCGCTATTTTTTATTTTCTTCTTCCACTCATTTCTGTTTTACGTGTCGTTCTCATTCATACACACACACACACACACACACACACACACACACACACACACACACACACACATACAGACATCATCGTAAAAATGGTAAAATCGTATTATAGGGACCCTAAAACATGCTTATTCACTAAAAACTCATCATTGAATTTTTTGACCAAAGACAATACCTTCCTTATCTAAAGGTAACAAATTTTTATAGAGCTGTCAAAAAATATTAACAAAATTAAAGGTTATACTCATTGATTTATTCTGAAAATTATTGATTTAAAAAAAAGGATTCTTGTGAATAAAGTAGTATACATATTTCGGTGAGAGTTTCTTTACAGCGTCGCGCTGTATCTCACCTCGAGGCTTCGCCTCTTAGTAATATACATAAGCCCTCGGCTGTAATAAAACATAAAAACAAATCCCACCTCGGATGTAATATACTATTTCTTTTTATATTACGAGTATGTTAGAGATGCTCAAACCAATCCTCGCTAATTTGAAGTCCCCGATAATTTTACCATCGTTAACATCCGGTCAACCTACACTACATATTAACAAAGTGTTGCATATACCACTCTTCAACTTATTTTTCATTTGTTAATGCAGTTAAAAATTTAAATATACAGGGTGTTTATTAAAAATAGGGCAAAAATTGAAGGGATTATTCCCTGGACCATTCTAAGATGATTTTGTCCTTTAATGATTTTTGAAAAGCCGCTTTGTTTCGAAGATACAGGGAGAAAAAAAATTCGACAAAACCAATTTTGATATTTTTTAAATTATTAATCTAGTAACAACAGGCAAGTTATGTGTCAAATTTGTTGAGACGTTTGGCTGTTTGACGTGTATTTTCTGTGTATATTACTTAAACTTTTGTTAGTGAAGTCCTCTTATCATGAATAGCTATACGAACGCCGAGATGACTGACATGCATTTCATTTATGGACTTGCTGATGGCAATTCATTAAAAGCTAGGCGGAATCTTGCATCGTAGCTGGAGGTAGTCATTTTCAATAGTACTTGTAGATTAAGAAACTTTACATGTAATTTTTGGTATTAAATGTTGTTATTGTCGAAATTTTTTTTCGCCATGTATCTTCGAAACAAAGCGGCTTTTCAAAAATCATCAAAAGACAAAATCATCTTAGAATGGTCCAGGGAATAATCCCTTCAATTTTTGTCCTATGTTTAATAAATACCCTGTATAATTCTCTAATTATTTATTTCTTATTTTTTCATATAATATATAATAAAAAATAAAATAAGTTTTGCGACATAAGAGAAACGAAATATATTACTGTTCAAATGATGTTTCCGTTTAGATGTTACTACAAAACGTATCGTATTCATATGTATTGTAGTGACGTCAGCATCAACGTCACTAATTTATTGCATTATTACGTGTATGAAAATACTAAAAAAACATAAGAATTTCTATTTTGTTTTTTATTTATATTAAAAATCCATACTCGTGGCCTTGGGAAGCCTATAGCCTATATTATTAAATTTGGCGGGTGAGATAACGAACAAACAATTTATGTGAAAACATGTATAACAAAATAACGTTGACATTATGACGTCATTATAAATTAATGTCCGATTTAATGTAGTCGTTAATAATTTCGTCACAACGCAGGTATGCTTTGATGTTCGTGTTCAGAAGTAATAGGATATATATCACTAATTTTTGATTTTTCATGTTATTCCTCATAAAAAATAATAAACGAGTATTTATGCTGATTTTTACCGTCCATCACGATTCCAAAAATTATAATTTTATCGTATTCCTCGAATTCAGATCTATACGCAGACATGATTAGATTTTGGTTATAATTGGTTCACCAGAAGTACCCTAATTTGCAACTTTTAGTAGTTTTTATTGAAAAAAAGCAGTTAAACATCATTTATTGACTGTACGATATGATTGCATTTTATACTTCATATTCAATAGATATAGAGTGAAGAATTATAAAGATATTAAATTTAATAAATCAGCCAATTATACTAACCATGGAAATTGCTAATACGAGTATATTCGGATAATTCAAATTGACAGAAGTCAGTATCAATGAAAAGAAAATGAATATGGCAGAGATGAGGATGTTGAAATAGATGTTGGGGAATACACGGAAAGATAAGGTAAATATTTAAAGGATAAGGAAAATGGCTTGAGTGATAGAAGTTTCTAGATAGATACAAGAGAGATGGTTACATTGGTTTGAACATGTCATAAGGAGAGATGAAGAATATATTGGAAGAAGAATGAATAGCTTAGTAGTAGCAGGTCGAAGAAACAGAGGAAGATCAAAATAATATGGAAGGACTGTATTTCGGAAGACTTGAGAGGAAAGGAACTGAATGAGGACGATACCCAAAATAGAAATGAGTGGAAGAAAAAAATACAAAATAGTGACCCCTAACGAATAGAAAACGTAAAGAAGAAGATGCTAGTATCAAGTGCAATTTGCATAGTTTGTTTATAAAATAATTTTACTGGAAATATAGGATCTTTTGCAAGAAAATTTATGTATGGAATTTGTACATAATACACAGGATTGACGAAAGGTATTGTGCTGCCCCATCAGATTTTTTTATAACGATCCAAGAAGACGTTCCTCATAATGGCGTAGGCATATACAGTAATGATAATACCGCTAAATGGTAACCAAGAAGTAAGCGAAGAAACATTTATGCTTATTATGTTGACATTACTAAGAATTTCTTTTGGTGTTGGAGGTAATTGTAAAATGTTAAGTTTTCTACGAAAACTGCTTAATTAATTCAAATAGGAATACATCTAGCGACATTTCATTTCATGGAAGTAATCTCAAATGTTAGCGTAATTCTGCAGCGTCATGTTGAGTGGGACACGATGCAAATATTAATTGTAATTTAAAATTAAATGGAATCATAATTTTCATTAAACAATTCATTTTTTGTTACTGAGCTTCAATTATTGTAACGAATATTGTAAGCTATGATTTATGTAAAATATTCTATTGTTTACGTTGTCTCAATAAACTTAGAAGTAATAATAAATTTAAACGATATTTATAAAATGAAGATAATAACGTATGGTAACAAAAGTTTTCGGAAAAATTTCGTTGTCTATAAATTAATTCAAAGAATGTTCAATATTGTTTAAATTTTAATATGTCATATCATATTTGTCGAGTATTAACATAGTTATCTCGTACAAACTAGATATTCGAAAAAGTATATACAATTTTGTTGGACTGGTGTCAAAATCTGAAATAGTAAATATATTTAGAAGAAAAAATATTGCTGTTTCTACCATTTATAAAAATGAATGTGAGGAAGGCATACCATGTGTAAACCTTCCAAAAAGTGGACGGCCTAAAGCTTTGACTAATGCCCACTCAAATAGGTTGGTGGAAAGTGCAAAAGACCGGTTGGGAACTTCGACTCGAAAATTGTCTCGCCGACTTCGGGTTTCATACATGACAATCAGCCGAGAACTCAGCAGAAATGGACTTAAACATCGGAAGAGAAAGAAGTGTCCAAAATATACAGAAGATCTGTTACATACAATTCCGATATGTTGCTGTGCATTAAGAAGATATCACTTTACAGCTAACAGAGTTTTGATCATGGATGATGAAAAATATTTCACGTTTTCTAATTCGTAAATTAAAGGTAATGATGGATTTTATACGGATGATATAGAAAATTGTCCAAATGTTGTGAAATATAAAACAAAAAAGAAATTTGAAGACAAGATTTTTGTCTGGTGCGCCATATCAGCGGCAGGTATTTCACATCCTTATGTTGAACATGTGAGGGGTGAAGCGGTTGATGCTAACATTTATACCGAGAGATGCCTCCCGAAACTGGTTGATTTTATTATTACATATCATCCTAATGATAATATTGTATTTTGGCCGGATCTAGCATCTTGCCATTACGCTAGAATAACCAGAGATTGGTTAGATGCTCACAACATCCCATTTGTGCC
Source organism: Harpalus rufipes (assembly GCA_951394225.1). Taxonomy (NCBI): domain Eukaryota; kingdom Metazoa; phylum Arthropoda; class Insecta; order Coleoptera; family Carabidae; genus Harpalus; species Harpalus rufipes. The sequence continues at coordinate 62,799,160 of OX596275.1, forward strand.
TAAAAATGACAATCCCTCAATGTTCCCCAGGCAAGGCCCATTGAAGAATTTTGGTCCATATTAAGTAGAAAGGTTTACGATAATGGTTGGGAAGCCCAAAATTAAGAACAGCTACGACGTCGAATATTTCAAAAAATTCGCGAAGTAGACAATATCACCGTCCAGAACATGATGCGACATGTTAATCAAAAATTGCGTGCTATAGAAAACAATGGACCTTTAAGTATTATTTAAATTAAACATTCTGTTAATCATTTATTCTAAAAAAAAGTTGCTAAATAAATTATTTGAATACATGATTTCTATATTTTTAAATTTCACAAAAAAAATCCGAAAACTTAAAGTTATGACATACTCATTAAATGCTTATATCCTTTTTACCCGAGATTTGAATACAGGATCTTCAATTACTTCACAGAAATGTAACTATCCCTGTTATAACATATATGGTAGTAAATAAAAACATATTACAAGAATATCAAAAACGTATTCGTTTTCGTTTTGTTTGTGTTATTCATATAAAAAGGATGCGAAAATGAATATGTTGTTTAAAAAGAAATTTAAATCTCATCGAGCTGTGATAGCACCCTGGCTATTTCCTTGAATTTTCCAATTTCCACAGTTGACTTGGATCTTTTTTATATTTTCCCAATCGAAAACAAAAAAGCATTGACTGTCGGGCCGAGAATAAAACAGAGAAAAGACGGTGGGTACTTGCGCGCTTTAGCAATACGAGCTGTTTACACAACGAACAAAACGGTGAATATAGAATTTACAAAAAGGTAAAGTGAGATACGGAAAGCAAAATAGGACTTATAAATGCGCATTTTGTTACAGGCAGCGACACAGACGCGCTACGGCAGGAATAGGAAATAGAATGACGAACGAAAGAAGGATTCAAAAGGAAAAAGGATTTTTGTTTCAATCCGATCACCAGTTATAGATAGACTCGTAAATAGATTTCCTTTACAATTTTATAAACGCAACCATAATCCGTTTGAAATAGCGAGAGTCTTTTTCCAACCACAGTAGGAGAAGGAAGTGCTTAATTGAGCTTCGTAGTAATTGTGTAATTTCATTATATAATACATAATATTATGTGTGGTGAGGTGAAGTGAAAATGTGTAATAATTAATAAAAATATATAGAGAAATTATTATGAACATGCCGAAACAAAGTATTTAGATGAAGATTCTAGCAAACATAGGATTCATATCCAGACGGTAAATCGAAATTGGATAATAGAATAAAGGAACACTTCACCTTAACATAAGATGATTGAATGACCGGCATTAAATTGAACTACATAATAATTAAAGATAACATTAAATTTAATATTATAGATACATTTTATTTACAGTCCTTTCAAGTACTTTTTCTTTTTAGATATTAATTTTATTTTTTGGTTTATCTAATTCTAACAGCATTAATAATACGGAAAGAAATAAACAATAATGCGAAGTCGGAGGAGTGCACCAAAAATACAAGAACGAATGAGAACAAGAACAATTTTGAAATAAAACTGGAAACCATGCTTCATGTAGATGTTTAAAGATAACTTTTATATTAAGCTCATCCAGGATATGGAATTCAACTAGATCTTTTTTAAATTCACATGCACAATAATTGGAATACTATAAGAAAAATAATGTTAACATCTTCACATAATTCAAATACATGCATGTGGTGGAATCCCACGTTAAAAAAGTCACCCAGCATATATTTCCATTTAGAAAGTTGGAGACTCTACTGGACGTTAAAAAAAAATTACCTCTCGCTAAGAAAGATATCGGATTCATGCTAAAAATCGTATATCCGAATTTTATTGAATAAGCACGTTTTAAGGGCCCTCGAATACGATTTTAAAATCTATGTGTGTGTATGTGTATGTGTGTGTGTGTAGGTGTGTGTGTGCGTGTGTGTGTGCGTGTGTGTGTGTTAGGATGTTGTAGGTACGATTTTTCACATTTTATACAACTAAAGACCTGTTAAAGTACGAATTCCTCAATATAACATTAATGGGAAAAGTTGAATAGGTTTTGGTAACAATTGAACAACCGGAAGTGGTGGTTCCTTAAAAAAATATATTATATAATTATAAAAAATAAAGTGTTATAATATATCTCGCTACCCAAACAACTCCATGGAGACTAGTTGAAATATTTAAATGTTTATAATGGACAGATAAATGCAAAATGTCAGTGACAAAAATCAACAGTTTTATTAACATTACGGATAGCTTTTTATGGGAAATAAGTATATTTAAAATATTTTATTGTATTATTAATTAAATATTTAAAATAATTAATATATTAATATTACATGTATCTTTAAGAAATACCGCTAATACCATCAGTGAATATAAAGAATTTTGAATATATTAGAAGAGTAGGAGAAAATTGCTGATACAACGAAAGAATATGTAGATACAATTTGAATTATTTGTATGTAAAAGAGTTGTTAAATTCGTTAATTATGACCCGGGTTTGATTCCGACCGACGCCAAAAATTACTTCAAATTTTAATGGCATAAAATTGACCCCTGTAGTGCACTTTCCAAGATAGCAATCAGTGCCCGTGAGGTGACGCCTGGCAAGCGCCCACACGATACAAATATTTCATCATTTACCGATTTTTGATAAAACATATTAATCGTAAATCACTATGATGTAACAAAATGGAACTACCTCACAATATACGTATATATCGAGGTATATATAAAGAGATAAATTTGTATATCAGAAATAATACTCTTTGTGATATGTAAAATTATTAATTTATGTATTAGATATTAAAAAATCTGATGTGGCCAGCACATAACCTCTCGCCGTATATTTTACCTGGCTGTATGCATAAAGCAAAGATTATTTTTATAAATACAAATAATATATTCATATAAATCTATGACGTATAAACTTCTTTATTATTCAATAATAGCATGTCTCAACATGAAGATATTTTACCATAAATTATGTTACAATAAATTACAAAGTAGAGTTTACCATATATAAATATTAGGCTGGTAACAGCAATTTTCAATTCGAACAACTTTGTTTACTTTCTCTTCATATTCTTCTAGTAAAAACATTAATTTTGGGCGGTCTAAAATGTATATATCTGGATTGTGCATCTATTCTTATATATCTTCTTTTACATTTTATTTTTTCATACTTGTTATATCTAAATAACCTTAATTCCCTTTAATAAAGTGACGGATAGATTGCACTCCGATTTTGTCAATATTTACAACTTACTTGAGAAGAATTTGATAGCTTTTTCGCAATTCAAAGTTACTCTAGTCTACAGTACTGGTGTACATTGTCCCATAATGTTTGAAACAAATTTAAGTCCTTCAACCTAGACTTGTCATCTCCATAATAGTCACAGATCAAGAACTAAGGGATTCTCCAAGTACATTTTTAATTCATTACTCATTATTTCTGACACTGACATTTATCTGTCAGTTACAAATAATTTAAATTATCAACTATTTTTCATGGCATTCTTTCGGCTGTCAAATTTATTACAACAGATTATTTTATATATTATACTTCTTTTATCTCTAAATCTATGGAATATATAATAAAATATTTAAATGTATCAGATAGAGAATTTAATTTTCTTTAATATTACCACGAAAAATTTTCAAAAAATAATATTTAGAAGATTTTTTTTCAAGAATCTTCTACTTCCGGTTGTCCAATTATTACCAAAACCTTTTCAGATCTTCCCATGAATGTCCGATTGGGAAATACGTTGTTAAACAAATTTTAAGTCTTATAGTTTTTGAGTAACCGTCCTTCCAACATCCCACACACATACACACATACACACACACACACACACACACACACACACACACACACATCCACACACACACACACACACACACAGACATCATCGTAAAAATGTTAAAATCGGATTGTAGAGACCTTAAAACGTGCTTATTCAATAAAATCTGGATATGCGATTTTTAGCATGAATGCAATACCTCTCTTAGCGAGAGGTAAAAAGATAGATATATTAAATGAATGCATTTCAATACCTTCATTAATCTTTCGCATAAATTTGCACCTACTCCTTTATTTATCAGTTTTTGTTGAAGATTACGCGGTCTTTGCCTGAGAAAAACTTTGCAATAGGCTCCATTGTGTATTTTTACAAAACTTTGTAAAAGTGAAACGCCGTGATAAAAATTCACTTAGCGAAACTTCTTTGGAGAATTGCAAATTAGAACAATATCTAATCTAGCCGGTTAATTTTATGTGTTAATTTACATTCATTAGAATTTAATCTTGCATCAATTATAAATTATTCATAATTAATTTCCTTTGTGAATAAATTTTAATATATACAAGACTCTCAACATCTGAGACACGTTGTTTTTAAGTTCGTAAGGTGAAAAAGACAAATTTAGTTTTATAAAGTAACGAAATAAATAAAACTACGACAGTTTTGCATTTATAATTTAGCATTTCGAATGCATACTCTAAAACTGAGACTTGAATAGAAAAGGACTCTGCAATTACAAAAAGAAATAGTTTTAGTTATACATTTACATTTAGTTTTCAAATGCATATTTATGTTGCCCTGCAGAAATACTCTTCTAATTTCTAAATAATTCTGAATTTTTAATATATTTTCTAATTTAAATAAAATTCAAATAAACTCTGCAGTAGATCTACGAACGTCGTCTACCCTAGGGTAGCAAAATAATAATTTGACTAACAGTTATTGAAGGATGTGAAACTGCTTTGCATATAAATTCTAAATAAGAAATCTACACATATAGAATCTTAAATTCTGATCGGTTAGGGTTAGATACATATATTTAAAATCAGGGAGACTGACCGTTATGTTTTTAGGTTCGGGTTTGGATTATCCCATAGATAAAAATCTGTTGTGGCCAGCGCAATACCTCTCGCCATTTTCATTTTTTGTTGCATAGGGCGCGAGCAGTCATGTAACTTTGTTGGCCTTGGCAAGCAGATATGGGGGCCCGTGTCAGAATGACAGCTAGTAATGTATATAGGTGTCAAGTATCATAAGTTTTTCATTCAAAACATTATGATTTTCCAAATCCATGTAGATTATTTTCCTCGCCAAGTATATTTCATACTATGGATGACAAATAAACATCAGAATATTTTGAAACTTTGAATGAAAAATTATAACATATGACAATTGTGACATCTATGTAAATAACTACTAGCCGTCATTCTGACACCGATCCTCATATCTGCTTGCCAAGACCAACAAAGTCACATGACTACTCGCGCCTTATAAGTAACGAATTTAACATTTCTTGTAAACACAAATAATTGAAATTTTCTTCTTTCGTTCTATGGGGAATTTTGTCCTGCTCTCCTAATTTGTTCAAAATTCTTCAAATTTGTTGACTATATATTATCGGTGTTTCTTAAAGATATATGTAATATTAACAACTCTACAATTTTAAATATATATTTAATTAATAATACAAGAAGATATGTGATATATTAAATGTATTCGTACCTCCCAGGAAAATCTTCCAGGAATGTTAGTAAAACATTTTGCATTTATCTATCAATTACAAACATTTAAATATCTCAACTGGTTTCCATGTTTTTAGGGCAACGAAATTTATTACAACAGATTATTCTATATTATTATCTCCTATAGGTTAGGAGATATAATAAAAAAATCTGATGTGGCCAGCACATAATCTCTCGCCGTATATTTTACCTGGCTGTATGCATAAAGCAAAGATTATTTTTATAAATACAAATAATATATTCATATAAATCTATGACGTATAAACTTCTTTATTATTCAATAATAGCATGTCTCAACATGAAGATATTTTACCATAAATTATGTTACAATAAATTACAAAGTAGAGTTTACCATATATAAATATTAGGCTGGTAACAGAAATTTTCAATTCGAACAACTTTGTTTACTTTCTCTTCATATTCTTCTAGTAAAAACATTAATTTTGGGCGGTCTAAAATGTATATATCTGGATTGTGCATCTATTCTTATATATCTTCTTTTACATTTTATTTTTTCATACTTGTTATATCTAAATAACCTTAATTCCCTTTAATAAAGTGACGGATAGATTGCACTCCGATTTTGTCAATATTTACAACTTACTTGAGAAGAATTTGATAGCTTTTTCGCAATTCAAAGTTACTCTAGTCTACAGTACTGGTGTACATTGTCCCATAATGTTTGAAACAAATTTAAGTCCTTCAACCTAGACTTGTCATCTCCATAATAGTCACAGATCAAGAACTAAGGGATTCTCCAAGTACATTTTTAATTCATTACTCATTATTTCTGACACTGACATTTATCTGTCAGTTACAAATAATTTAAATTATCAACTATTTTTCATGGCATTCTTTCGGCTGTCAAATTTATTACAACAGATTATTTTATATATTATACTTCTTTTATCTCTAAATCTATGGAATATATAATAAAATATTTAAATGTATCAGATAGAGAATTTAATTTTCTTTAATATTACCACGAAAAATTTTCAAAAAATAATATTTAGAAGATTTTTTTTCAAGAATCTTCTACTTCCGGTTGTCCAATTATTACCAAAACCTTTTCAGATCTTCCCATGAATGTCCGATTGGGAAATACGTTGTTAAACAAATTTTAAGTCTTATAGTTTTTGAGTAACCGTCCTTCCAACATCCCACACACATACACACATACACACACACACACACACACACACACACATCCACACACACACACACACAGACATCATCGTAAAAATGTTAAAATCGGATTGTAGAGACCTTAAAACGTGCTTATTCAATAAAATCTGGATATGCGATTTTTAGCATGAATGCAATACCTCTCTTAGCGAGAGGTAAAAATTAATTTATCCTTATTACTTGTAGTGACAAATTTTCAAAAAATAATATTTAGATTTTTTTTTAGAAACTTCCGGTTGTCCAATTGTTACCAGAACCTATTCAACTCTTCCCATTACTGTTAGATTGAGGAATCGGTAGTGACACAAGTCTATAGTCGTATAGAATTTGAGAAATCGTACCTCCAACATCTTTACACACACACACACACACACACAAATACACAGACGACATCATCGTAATAATGTTATAATAGGATTCTAGGGGCCTTCAAACGTCCTTATTCCCTAGAATCTGGATATGAGATTTTTAGCATGAATCCAGTACCTCCCTTAGCGAGAGGTAAAAATAAGTACATATGGTTCATATTTTATTTATATACATTAATATAGCAAAAAAATTAAAAAAATATATAAATAATTTATCGGGTAGTCTCCGAATAATTGACCGCTAGAAAACACCGTATAATACAGTTAGTTTGTTTACAAACAAACAGAATTACATTACCATTAAAAAAACTCATACATTTTTTCATTCAGAATTTTGAATATAACATCTACAATTTTGACATCACGTAAAAAATCACTAACATCTTCTCAACCCCAATGCATATAAGTCTTTTCTTTGCAAAGAGATCACAAAATGGCATCGCGAACAGCACAAACAACATCGTACTCCCTTGATAGAGACGCTAGATACGTGTGTATGGATGAGAGAGCGAGATCGAAAGCGTTCGTGTAGGTGGAAAACAAATTCCAAAGGCCGTGACCGTACAAATATTTGTTTATCTTCGTATATGTCGTCCTACGAGTTGTACAGCAAAAGTTACTTTCAGGTCAGTGCGTCCTTATACCGTCACGTCTGCTTTCAGCGAGCGGCCGGAGTGGGCATCGACAGCCGAGTATGTCGGGAATGTTACCCTATTTTTTACAAGAAGGGAATTTTTATTTACGTGACAGCTGCTGTCTTATTTATCAATTTAATATTGAAAGGTTATGAAGTTGGTGTCGCTTTTGCAAAGTGTGGTATGTAGGGTAAATATTTTCAAAACTGGGGCAGATTTTTTAAATGTATTAGCAGAAAACTTAACAAACACTTATTTTATTAGTAATATTAATATAATAGGAATATCTCACTACTAAATACAGAATAGTTACAATTTATTTATTAAATACTGTTATACAGTAGACTTGCGAACAGAAATAAGTACAATAAATTTAACCAGTGGTAGAACTCGTCGAGAGCAACAATATTTATTAATAATAACTTTTCTTCGAAATCTCATTTTTACCTTCCGTCACCTTTAGGTAAGGAAGGTATTGTCTTTGGTCAAAAAATTCAATGATGAGTTTTTACTGAATAAGCACGTTTTTACCATTTTTACGATGATGTCTGTATGCATGTATGTCTGTGTGTGTGTTTCAGACAAAAGTTCCGGATTCCATAACTTCAATACCACGATTCCAAAAATTATATTTTTTTCGTATTTCTCAAGTTTACATCCAGAAGAACAACTGATTAGATTTTGGTTATAATTGGTCAACCGAAAGTAGTCTCATTTGAAGATTTAACAGATAAATTTGATTTATTGACATTTAACGTTATTATAACTTAAAGAATATATTATTCTATATACGATTTGATTACAATTTATACTTCATATTCAATAGATACAGAGTTAAAGAATTTTAAAGAAATTAAATTTTATAATTCAGCCAGCTATGCCAAACTTGGGAACTAGTAATATATTCATATAATTCAAATTGACAGATGTCAGTATCAATAAAAAGTAAATAAATGTGGCAGATATGAGGATATTGAAGTAGATATTGGGGAATACACGGAAAGATACGGTAAGAAAATAACTCTAGTGTTACAAGTTTTTAGAACGATACAAGAAAGACGATTACATTGGTTTGAACATGTGATGAGGAGAAATGAAGAATTATATTGGAACAAGAATTAATAGTTTAGTAATAGGACGTTAAAGAAACAAAGGTAGACCAAAGATAAGATGGAAGGACTGTATTGCGGAAGATTTGAGAGAAAAGGAACTGAATGAGAATGACATGCAAAAATAGCGACCCCTAACGAATGGGAAAAGCTAAAGAAGAAGAAGATGCCAGTGTCAAGTGCAATTTGAATAGTTTGTTTATGAAATAATTTTACTGGAAATTTAGAATCTTTTATAAGAAAAATTATGGAATTTATACATTATACACGAGAATGACGGAAGGTATTGTGCTGGCCGCAACAGATTTTTTTAAAACATTTTTACAACCCCCCCCCCAATAAATTAACGAGTTGTTTAAGTATTTTCATAATAATATGATCCAATAGCAATAATTGTTAACTTTTTCAAATAAATTTTGACAAATAAATCGATTAATAATTGTTATAGAAGCTATAATCAGTACAAATGCCTATCTATACGGATAGCGAGTATACTAATATTGTACTGACCTTCCGTCAATCCTGTGTGTTATATATAAATTCCATACATACATTTTCTTGCAAAAGATTCTAAATTTTCAGTAAAATTATTTCATAAACAACTATGCAAATTGCACTTGACACTGACATCTTCTACTATCTTTAGTTTTTCCCATTTGTTAGGAGTCACTATTTTTTATTTTCTTCTTCCACTCATTTCTGTTTTTCATTCAGTTGCTTTTCTCTCGTCTTCCACAATACAGTCCTTCCATCTTATCTTTGGTCTTCCTCTGTTTCTTCAACTTTCTATTACTAATCTATTCATTCTTCATTTCTCCTCATGACATTATCAAATCAATGTAATCATCTCGCTTGTACCTTTCTAGAAACTTGTAACACTAGAGTTACTTCCTTACTTCTATCTCTCCGTATCTTCCCCAACATTTACTTCAACATTCTCATCTCTGCCACATTAATTTACTTTTTATTTATACTGACATCTGTCAATTTGAATTATATGAATATATTAGTAGTTTCAAAGGTTAGCATAGCTGGCTGATTTATAAAATTTAATTTCTTTAAAATTCTTTAACTCTATATCTATTGAATATGAAGTATAAAATGCAATCAAATCGTATAGAGAATGAAATATACAATACGAAAAAAATATAATTTTTGGAATCGTGGTATTGAAGATATGCGATCCGAAACATACACACACACATACACACACACACACACAGACACACATACATACATACAGACATCATCGTAAAATGGTAAAATCGTATTATAGGAACCCTAAAACATGTTTATTCACTAAAAACTCTTTATTGAATTTTTTGACCAAAAACAATACCTTCCTTACCTGGTGACGGAAGGTAAAAATTTGTCCCGTTTATATTTTATTCATCCTCGTTTGTAACAATATTCAAGATCGTAAACTCTAAAACTTTAAATATGAATAATGAAAATGTAATGACTTCAGTTCATTCTGATGAATTCAAATAAACATTTATATGCTTGCTAACCAGTCTACTACTTTAATTATCCGCCGAAAATTTATTTAAAAGTGTAAATTTAAAATTAGCCTAAATGCTATGAGGCGTCATCCTTTCGTGTCAAAATGTCCATATCTCCATCCGTTGACCACAGCACGCACTAAATAATATAGAGGGCTAAGATAGGTGTCGTTACGGCCCTGTTTATTGAATGTAAAAGGCTTCGGGGATAGCTACTTGTAATAAAAAGATACACTAAAACTTTATTAGCTCCGCGAGATAAGTTATGGTCTGAAATTTCCAGATATGGATTTTACGGCTAATAAATAAATAAACCCTGGTTTTTTAATATTTTCCACAATTTTGCGGGGGTGTAAAAACACACAAACATAAATGAAACTGCCATGGTGATGGTGGAAGTTACATCATAATGTACGTGAAATATGAAAGTCAGGTACGTAAAAATTATATTCAACGAACTCATATGCCAACAAATTTAGCTAACACTCGGACACAAAGGCCATTCAAAAAGTATGCTGGTTTTATTTTCAGACGTCACAAAAATTAAAACAAAATAGCTATTAATAAAACAAGTGTAAAACGTGGTACATATATATATATATATATATATATATATATATTATTTTAAGATAGTTTTAGATAAATATATATATATATATATATATATATATATATATATATATATATATATATATATATATATTATTTTAAGATAGTTTTAGACAATAATGGCAAACAAGTTCAAATTTTAGACTTTCACAAATTTTATATATTTGTTACAATATAAAATTAATAAAAATTAAAATGAACAATTCTACATCATTCAACAATAGAAAATTTAAAAAAATCTGATGTGGCCAGCACAATACCTTTCGTCAATCCTGTGTATTATATATATAAATTCCATACATAAATTTTCTTGTAAATTTCCAGTAAAATTATTTCATAAACAAAATATGCAAATTACACTAGACACTGACATCTTCATCTTCTTTAGCTTTCCCCATTCGTTAGGGGTCGCTATTTTTTATTTTCTTCTTCCACTTATTACTGTTTTACGTGTCGTTTTCATTCAGTTCCTTTCCTCTCAAGTCTTCCGCAATACAGTCCTTCCATCTTATCTTTGGTCTTCCTCTATTTCTTCAACCTTCTATTACTAAGCTATTCATTCTTCATCCAATATATTCTTCTACTTCACTAGAGTTGTTTCCTTACCTATCTTTCCGTGTCTTCCCCAACATCTACTTCAACATCCTCATCTATGCCACATTAATTTACTTTTTATTTCTACTGACATCTGTCGAATTTGAATTATATGAACATATTAGTAGTTTCCACGTTTAGCATAGTTAGCTGATTTATAAAATTTAATTTCTTTAAAATTCTTTAACTCTATATCTTCTGAACATGAATTATGAAATGCAATCAAATCGTATAGAGAATAATGTATTCTTTAAGTTATAATAACGTTAAATGTCAATAAATCAAATTTAACTGTTAATTCTTCAAATGAGGCTACTTCCGGTTCACCCTTTATAACCAAAATCTAATCAGTTGTTCTTCTGGATGTAAACTTGAGGAATACGAAAAAAATGTAATTTTTGGAATCGTGGTATTGAAGTTATGCGATCCGAAACTTTCGTCACACACACACTGACACACATACATACATACAGACATCATCGTAAAAATGGTAAAATCGTATTATAGGGACCCTAAAACATGCTTATTCACTAAAAACTTATCATTGAATTTTTTGACCAAAGACAATACCTTCCTTACCTAAAGATATATCCATATATTAACGTCACAATGTAAAACGAAATATTTTCTTGTCATTCATGTGATGAGTCACAGCTGTTTATTTTAGCTCGAGCAATAGGTATATAAAATTCACGAGCTGCGTTCCGCAGTGTTCAGAAACTTGTGTTATAATCATGCAAATGGAGTAGTACTTATATAAAGTCGAAGATTAAAGGAAGAGTTAAGCTTTGAGTAGCAAGTTAGAATCTTAGCAAAGTGCATTTCGAAGGAAGGAACACATGTTAGAGTTTTAATAACATAGTGTTCCGAAATCGAAATTTCTTGAAGGAGAAAAAAATTTAATTTAGTCGCCGAATATAAACGTGCGCATAATATTAAAATTTCAGTGCCCTGGGGAAATTCTTCTGAATCCTCAGACAAATTTGCGGAGCTCTGTTACTGATGTTTTAATATCAACTCTTTGCTAGAATAAAATAAAAAATATAGCTTGACATGTGCGCGAAGATATTACATAAATACTCCGCAGCAACTAAATTCATAAGGAAATGTTTATTTTATGCGCGCCGTGGAAGCCATGGACATTAAAACATATTTTATGAATGTTCACAACACTGAGCAAATTTAAATAACCGCACGCGGTCGCACTGCAGTTAAATGTTTGGATTTTATTTGCGCCTGCCAAGAAACAGCAACCAGCCGTACTACCTAAACACTCTTCCGGTTTATTGACAAACACGAGGAACGCAGCCCTAATTTTAAGATGCAAATTCGCTCAAACCAACATATATTTTAGAATTTCCATGGACTTAAGCTACCATTATGCGAATACTCCTAGGGATATTGATTCTACCTTAAATATACTTAAAATAAATAAAATAAATATATCCTCACGGCATATTACCCATTTCTGGGTGTGCCAATCTGAGTTGTACACAGATATTGGTAATGATGAAATATTTGTACAGTGCTGGCGTAGAGAGTGCTCCAAAGGGGTCAATTTTGTGCCATTAAAATTCGAAGTAATTTTAGGCGTCGGTCGGGATCAAACCCGGGTCCCAAGAAGTGCAATAAATATTAAAAAGATAATAAAAATAACTAACACTATGATTACATAATTATAAACACTAATTTAAGACTAAGAATATTATTAAATGCTTAAACACTAGGATTTATTTAAACAATCACTATATTTATTTATATAACTATTCATTGCTCGTTGCTTCTATATATCAGACTATATCTTCGCTGTCGTTCCGACGGTATTTATACAGCCCAGTGTCCTTCTGGAACCTTCCGTCGCCACATTAATACCGAATAAAATAGATTTAGGTCATCGCTGTAATTAACACATCTAGGGGTTCCGCCGCCGGGCATTGCATCATCTGGGTAATTCCGGCGAGGGGATTACGTCATCGTCGGAATATTCTACCAGTAGCGGCGCTCGTATACTTTTAACTCAGGGGCTCACGTCACAGTACACAGGATTGTAACGTGCTGGTCACATCAGATTTTGTTTTTAATTATGATGCCACGCCAAATAGAAATCACATACTTTACATGAAGATGAAATAAGTTTTGAACGACACGTAGTTAATTTGATAATATCCATGTACATTTTCAATATCATAAAATTTATTTTTTCCCGACATGTACAGAAAACGGCACTTTCTTTTTCGCGGAATAGTAAGGAAAATTAGTTTTCCCTGTCAAGTGAGGTAAGTAAATATATCAACACTTCCATATTTTTCTCTCTAGAGAGGAAAAACTAAGTTTCTTGACTATTTCGCGAGAAAAGAGTTTTAACTATTTGCTTATAATTAATTTCTTTGTTACACACATTTTTAAAATATATATTTTAGATAACAATTTTTTATTTATATCTGCCTTGGACCAAGATCAAAAGAATAGTAAACTGTTTAAAATTAAAATCGTGTATACATAATTTTAAATTAACAACAAATAATGTAGTCAACTTGACAAAATAGCCTGTGTTTGCTACCCGTTATTGACGTTGTTATTTACGCCAGCAACCACCGAAATCCTTTACACAATGTGTGATGTATTTGCAACATGTTGCCTTTTATACTGAGTCAGTTTTCTTCATGCAAATGTTTATTCGTATGCATAGAAAATTCAAAACTGATCTCGGAGAGTAATAAGGAAATTTACTTACAGTTAAAATGGATACGGATACGAAGTTGAAGATGCTGTCATGGAGCAGGTTGAAAACCACAAGTCACTATACCGACAAATCGGAATAACGAAATAACGTAAGAACGACATTTTTGCTTACTTTTTGTAATAAAAAAGTCTGTTGTGGTCAGCACAATACCTCTCGCCCTTACCATTGTAGGATATATCAATCTCGTAATTAATATTTCTTGTACATACAACAAATTCTAATTACATCCATTCTTTATATTTAGACATTTTTATAATTTTATATTCATTCTTCTAAATGTTCGAGGTTCTTTCAATTCATTGACAGGATTGGCAGTATTTTTGAAGGGTGTATGTAATACGAGTTAGTGTTTCTGACGAGACGATCGAGACGGGAAACTACATTGTCTCGTCTCGTCTCGTCTCGTCTCGTTTAAAAGACAATAAATTAAGTCTCGTCTCGATTTTTTCTCGTCTCGAACAATGGAGTCTCGTCTCGGCCGAGAATCTCGACGAGATTTCTCGATGTTTTTTTTGTTAATAAATCCAATATGCAATTTATTTTGATATACTATATAATATATATATTATAATCGTAAATACATATAAATAATATGCAGAGTGGTTAAAAAAATAGTCAAATAGCTATTTTCTTCACTATCTATTTAACACCTTTAGTACAAACAGGTGTGTTTGAGCTGAGATATTTTATCAACGCGAAAATTCGAATTAAATTAAAAAAGAACGTACATAACAATTAGTTAATAATACGTTAGAATATATATATATATATATATATATATATATATATATATATATATATATATATATATATATAACGTATCCGAACAAAATATTAATATATAAATAAATATATCATCACGGCATATTACCCATCGCTGAGTACATTCAAACAAAATATTTTAGAAAACATAAGTTGCTATAATGAAATTAAAGAGGGTAGGCCAACTGATATGGGACGGGTCTTGTATACAAGTATTATGTTGAACATAGTTAATAAGTATTTATATGTTACTTGAAATAATTTTTAAACGTAGTTAAATTATTTGAGACAAATAAACTTTGTTAAATTGATCATATATTTTTACCTCTCGCTAAGAGAGGTATTGGATTCATGCTAAAAATCGCATATCCAGATTTTATTGAATAAGCACGTTTTAAGGTCCCTACAATCCGATTTTAAGATTTTTACGATGATGTCTGTGTGTGTGTGTGTGTGTGTGTGTGTGTGTGTGTGTGTGTGTGGATGTGTGTGTGTGGGATGTTGGAAGGACGGTTACTCAAAAACTATAAGACTTAAAATTTGTTTAACAACGTATTTCCCAATCGGACATTCATGGGAAGATCTGAAAAGGTTTTGGTAACAATTGGACAACCGGAAGTAGAAGATTCTTGAAAAAAAATCTTCTAAATATTATTTTTTGAAAATTTTTCTTGATAATATTAAAGAAAAATAAATTCTCTTTCTGATACATTTAAATATTTTTATACATATTTTATAGATTTAGAGATAAAAGGAATATAATATATAAAATAATGTTGTAATTAATTTTACAACCGAAAGGATGCCATGAAAAATAGTTGCAAATTTAAATTATTTGTAACTGACAGATAAATGTCAGTGTCAGAAATAATGAGTAATGAAAGAAAAATGTACTTGGAGAATCCCTTAGTTCTTGATCTGTGACTATTATGGAGATGACAAGTCTAGGTTGAAGGACTTAGATTTGTTTCAAACATTATGGGACAATGTACACCAGTACTATAGACTAGAGTAACTTTGAATTGCGAAAAAGCTATCAAATTCTTCTCAAGTAAGTTGTAAATATTGACAAAATTACACATCGATATAAGAATAATCGGAGTGCAATCTATCCGTCACTTTATTAAAGGGAATTAGTGTTATTTTATTTTTATTATATTTATTATTATTAATGTTTTCACTAGAAGAATATGAAGAGAAAGTAAACAACGTTGTTCGAATTGAAAATTGCAGTTACCAGCCTAATATTTATATATGGTAAACTCTACTTTGTAATTTATTGTAACATAATTTATGGTAAAATATCTTCATGTTGAGACATGCTATTATTGAATAATAAAGAAGTTTATACGTCATAGATTTATATGAATATATTATTTGTATTTATAAAAATATTCTTTGCTTTATGCATACAGCCAGGTAAAATATACGGCGAGAGGTTATGTGCTGGCCACATCAGATTTTTATAATTATTATCTATACTCGGTGAGGCAATCTATTATTATTGACATATATTAATAAGCTGTAGAAGAATTATAAAATAAATTGAGATAAATGTTGGACCAACCTCGGCTACTATCAATCCAATTTGGCCAACAGAGGCATCGAAGATCTCAGCATCTCAGGAAATCATCTACCACTGCTACTAGGAACGTTTATTGGGACAAAATTTCAATTATCTCACTATTTAGTCCACTGAAAACCGTCACATATTAAAAATTCATATCACGAAAGTTAGGTTTACACTAAAAGAAACAAATATATACTATTTTAACTCCCCCAACAAAAGTTTTTCACGAGACTTGCACTTAATACGAGCAGAAGACATTCTCATTTGTAGGTAACAAATACACTGACAAAAGACAGCAATAATAAACAACAAACACCGGTCTTAATATTAGCTCGAACTTGTCTGTTAACAGCCGATCTGTATATTTTCACTGGTCGACGCGAAATTTAAATAAAAATCATAATGAATTATTTATTCACTTAACTAGTGTAGAATAACAAATAAATTATTGTTATTAAAAAATGTAAAAATCGTGTCAACCAGTGTCACTAAAAATATAAACTTTAAGAACCAAGTCTTTAGTTTTACGAATTTTTAAATATCATGCGGTATATGGCACTTAATTTTTTCCTAAAGGATTGGAACAACATGTATGTAAAGAGTTAAATAAATTCAAGTAATACTTATTTAAAGTCTTACAAAACACAATGGCTGGTAGCATGAACAAATGATTAATAGTGATTAGCGAGCAATTGTTTTATCTGTTAATCGTTTTATTGTTTTACTGAAAAATGTAATAATAATTAGTTTTACCAACAATTCAAGACCTGGTATTAAAGACAAAATAAATTAACATCTTTAATAAATTTAATTTATTTAATAAATTGTCATCGATTTTACATATTTTATGACAAATCAAACATAATTTTGTTTGTTGTTCATAATATTTGACAATATACAAAATTCTCTTTCACTGACTTCAATTTTGTAAGTGTATCGTTTGCTTATTTAAACATTATTTATTATAAAGAATCTCCATAAATAATAAACTATTAAAATAAAATAAACGCTTTTTACCCATTACTGGGTGTAACACTTTGTCGGTAAGTGAACGTGAATACATCACTGTGACGTCAAGAAAGAAAGGAAGTAGTTTTATTTAAGAAATTTTAGCACGATCCTGTTTACATTTATAGAAAAAAAAACAGGATAATTAATATAAATTTACAAAATGTTACAATAAAATTTTTAAAAAATGTATTTTTAAAAATTAAAAAATTGTCGAGAAATCTCGCAATAATTTTCGAGATTCGAGAATCTCGATATGTAAATCTCGTCTCGTCTCGTAAGTTGAAATAGCTTTCTCGTCTCGGCGAGACGAGAAATTTCGAGACGAGTCGAGACGAGATTCGAGAATGTCTCGTCTCGTCCGAAACACTAATACGAGTATATAGTGAAAATGATTAAGCAGAGGACTCACGTCATCAACCTGAAAATACCTTATACAAATAAATATAACTTGTGGAAATTATTGGGTGTTATTTATTTTTAAAAGAAGAAGAAAAAATCTGTTGTGACCAGCACAATACCTTCCGTCAATCCTGTGTATAATGTGTAAATTCCATAAATAATTTTTCTTGCAAAAGATTCCAAATTTCCCGTAAAATTATTTCATAAAAAACTATTCAAATTGCACTTGACACTGACATCTTCCTCTTTAGCTTTTCCCATTCGTTAGGGGTCGCTATTTTTGCATGTCGTTCTCATTCAGTTCCTTTTCTCTCAAATCTTCCGCAATACAGTCCTTCCATCTTATCTTTGGTCTTCCTCTGTTTCTTTAACGTCCTATTACTAAACTATTCATTCTTGTTCCAATATAATTCTTCATTTCTCCTCATGACATGTTCAAACCAATGTAATCGTCTTTCTTGTATTTTTCTAGAAAATTGTAACACTAGAATTATTTTATTACCGTATCTTTCCGTGTGTTCCCCAACATCTACTTCAACATCCTCATCTCTGCCACATTAATTTACTTTTTACTCATACTTACATCTGTCAATTTGAATTATATGAATATATTAGCAGTTTCCATGTTTAGCATAGCTGGCTGAATTATAAAATTTAATTTCTTTAAAATTCTTTAACTCTGTATCTATTAAATATGAAGTATAAAATGTAATCAAATCGTATAGAGAATAATATATTCTTTAAGTTATAATAATAATAAATTTCAATAAATCAAATTTAACTGTTAAATTTTCAAATGTGGCAACTTCCGGTTCACCAATTATAACCAAAATCTAATCACTTGTTCTTCTGGATGTAAACTTGAGGAATACGAAAAAATTATAATTGTTGGAATCGTGGTATTGAAGTTATGGGATCCGGAACTTTTGTCACACACACAGACACATACATACATACAGACATTATCGTAAAAATGGTAAAATTGTATTATAGGGACCCTAAAACATGCTTATTCAGTGAAAACTCATCACTGAATTTTTTGACCAAAGACAATACCTTCCTTACCTAAAGGTGACGGAAGGTAAAAAAAGTACTAGTTTTAAGTAATCTATTAATGATATTTAGTTAAAGAATTATAAAAATAGGGGAAATTTTTGATAGAAGTTAGGTCAGTAACAGTGATTTTTGTTTCAATTCTTTCCGTTTCCTAGATATTTTTTGTTTTTAATCCAGTCGTACCAATCCTAAATAACAAAATATCACCAAAAAACGTTTAAGACTAATGCCTCGATTATGGTCGCTTATTATAGCTCTATAACTCTTTAACACTTTAAAATTTAAGAGTTAAAGTTGAAAACAATTATGGACATAACTTTAAATATTTACGCCTTAATTCTTTAGAATTTGAGAGTTAAAGTTTGAAAACAATTATGGTCATGGCTTTAAATATTTAGTTACTAAATATTTCTATAAATTTTACAGTGACAGAAACCTCGCTATAAAAGTTAATGCGACATATTATTATTTTTTGTAATCAAAAACCTAAGCAAAATATGAACAATAATCCAATTTTTGTGGTTTTATATTGGAAGGTAAAATGTACATATTTTTATAATTGTGCAAATTAGATTATTCATTTTTCTTATGTAGTGTGTTAGAATATGACATTCTAATGCCGAAAC
Source organism: Harpalus rufipes (assembly GCA_951394225.1). NCBI lineage: Eukaryota > Metazoa > Arthropoda > Insecta > Coleoptera > Carabidae > Harpalus > Harpalus rufipes. The sequence continues at coordinate 62,818,863 of OX596275.1, forward strand.
AAAGAAAATGTTTTCTGACATGGTCACGTACATTTGAATATGTGTCGGTTTTGTGACATGTCGATGTGGCTTCTTACTATAACGTACACTCTCGTACTCCAATGCATCAAATATTCCAGCACTATAAGATTATTTAAAATTTAAATAACATTTGGTGAACATTGAACGACGAAAGAACACGAAAACAAGCAAAAATCAATGGCATTCGCTAGAAGCGTCAAACGTGGAAACCTTTGTTCTGTCAAATAAATATTCAATGACATGGCGCAAATTTAAGTTACGCTCAAGGAAAGAATTCTCCCCATGCCATACCTTGGAAATAAACTTAACCTATAATATTAACCACTTACATCGTGTCTGACTGATTGAGCCATCATATACAAATCAATTTCTATGAATTAGTAAAACTAAGTGCGGGTAAACGAGTAGGTCAGACAGATTATTATAAAAATATGTCATTGAAATTATTTTGACATAAAGACAGACTAAAGTATGACACAAATTGAGAGAACGATCTCTAGAAACGAAATGAACTTTTTTGAACATTTCGGTAATCGCAGTAATTAAAATCGGAGAACAAATTATTTGATAAATCTGTATAATTAATTTTCATATTTTGTTCAAAATATTAAATCTCTTTGAATATTAATTGTTTCTAATTAAATTTCAACAAATAAAATATCACGTTTGATAAATATTTAAAGTTGTAAATGATTCCGCTCCTCTCAAATGTAGCCATTTATAATTTTCATTTAATTTTCTCAATTCCTGAATATTTACTTCAAATAAAATATTATAATTTAATTGATTTAATTTCATACTAACATTTCAAATATAATTTCTCAATGCGTCGGTTTCACATTTTTTTTTAGTATATGGGGTCTCGTGGCCGCGTGTCTGAGTATCTGGTCGCAAATTTGGGGAACCTGGTTCGATCCCGACCAACGCCAAATATTTCGAATTTTAAATGGCACAAAAGTGACCTCTGTGGTGTACTCTCCACGCCAGCAATGATGTCTGGTTAACGTCAGGAACAGGCCTTAAAGTAGTTATATCGTGAAACCATTTGACCCTTAATTAATTGAAATTTTAAGTACATCTCAACTGGAGTATAATCTACTTGCTCTCCGAGTTTTAAAACAATTGACCACGCGGTACCTGAGATATTTGCAATTTAATTTAGCCTTTAACACGTGAAGAATACGAAATCGCAAAATAAACACAACATTTTAAATTATAACTTTTATACCCATACCGACATTTAATCGAAAAACTAGTTTAGTAGAAAACTAATTAACTGATTTTATGTAAAAATTTGAAAATTATTTACCATCCAGATTTAATTTTATGGCCTCTAGAAAATTATAATCTGAAGATACGATAAATAGGTAGAATTATACTTGACAACCATGTGCAAGCGTTCCAGTTGGAGTATCAGTTAAGTTAACACCCGCTTGGTATTAGCGAATAAGAGGTGATCTTTAGTTAAAGGAATTTCAGACATTCGAAAGAAATATTTTTTAAATTGGTATTTTACGTGAAAAGTAGTGATGCCGCGAGACGAGAAACGGCGAGAAACAGTTCACTCTCGTCTCGTCTCGAAAATTCGAGACGAGATTTGTTTTCGTCTCATCTCGTCATATTTTTCATCCTCTATTCTCGATCTCGACTCGAGAGTCTCGAATTTCTCGAATTTATAATTAACTGTGGGTGTTCCGTAAGTTGGCAGGTCAGAGCGTGTTTGTATGGTTGAAGGTAGCAAGCAGTGACACTCTAATTATTTATTATTTGTATATGAATACATATAAAATAAATTCATAAAATATTACCCTTACGTTTATTTTTAAATTTATAAGATAATGTTTCACTTTGATTTAAAACGAATTTATTTTGAACTTGCATTATCTTTATTTTATAACACACACTTATATAAAAACTTATAAAAATTCACAACGTTTCGACAGCGAAAAATCTGCTGTCGTCATCAGGTGATCTGATACTCTGACAATTCCTTAACATACGAGCTTTATATCGGGTGTTGTGGGGGTGAACATTAGTGATGGATGGTTGATCAGGTCCAATGGGTGAGTCAGGCGTCCTGGGTGGCTGGTCAGGTCCAATGGGTGGGTCGGGCGTCCTGGGTGCCTGGGTCTCGATGGCTAGGCTGGAGTCTGCTGTGATGTGTTTCCTCCAGATTGGTCGGATTTCTACACTCGGCTGGCTGAACACTGTTTTTCTGTTCTTCTGTATTATGGCGGCTTCTTTGAATTTCCTCTTGTACCAGTGCTCTTCTTTCTTGAGGATCCTTGCTCCGTCCCATTGGATACGGTGATGGTGTTCCCACGCGTGGTCTGCAATACCGGATTTTGATGTCTCTCCTCTCTCAGTGTGTCGTCTGTGTTCTTTAATTCTGATATCCAACGGTCGTTTTGTTTCTCCTATATATGTTTTTCCGCATTCACAATCCACCTGGTAGATGCCTGTTTGTAGTTTTGGTGACCGTTCTGGTTTTGTTGTTGATAGGATGTTCTTGATTGTGGTTGTTGTTTGAAACCTGGTTAATATGTTGAATTTGCTGGCAATCCTTTTAATTTTGTCGGAGACTCCCTTCATGTAAGGAATGTATAACTCATTTCTCTTTACTTCGTCTTTGTTTACCTGCTTCGCCTTTGTTGTTTGGTTCTTCTGTACTATTTTCTTGATAGTCCCCTCCGCGTATCCGTTTGTTTGCAGTGTGTTAATGATCTCCTTGACTTCTGATTTATAACTTTGTTCTGTGTTGCAGTGTGATTTTGCTCTGTCAAGTAGCGTGTTAGCTACCCCAATTTTGGTGGTTTCGGCATGGTTTGATTCATAGTTCAAATAGCGTCCTGTGTGCGTTGGCTTGCGATAAACAGATGTTTGTATAGTGTTGTTAACTCTCTCCACAAGAACATCTAAAAATGGTATTCTGTTGTTGTCTTCTTTCTCCATGGTGAATTTGATGCTCGGTTTTAGAGAGTTTATATGGGAGACAAATGCTTCCAACTCTGCGTCACTGTGGTTCCAGATAATGAAGGTGTCATCCACGTACCTTATCCATTTCTTCGGCTTGATTAGAGCTGTACTTATAGCGGTGTTCTCGAAGTATTCCATGTAGATGTTGGCGATGACTGGTGACAGTGGAAATCCCATTGGCAGTCCATCGGTTTGTTGAAAGAAGTCGGTTTGAGCATGGAAATACGTAGTTTTTAGACAGCACTCCAACAGTTCCAGTATTGCGTTGATTGTTAATTTTGTTCTGCTGTGCAATTCTGTATCCTCTTCCAGTTTCTTTTCCACCACTTGTAATGCTTCATCGACGGGTACATTTGTAAAAAGGCTCTCCACATCAAAACTGACGAAACGGTCTTCTGGTTCCAATTGTGTTGCAGTCGCAATGTCTATGAAATGTTTGGAGTCTTTAACAAATGTGTTGCTCTTCCCTGCCAGCGGGGCTATAATTGGTAGCAGAAATTTAGCCAGGTTGTAGCAGGGCGATCCTCTTGAACTGATGATGGGTCTGAGAGTATCAGATCACCTGATGACGACAGCAGATTTTTCGCTGTCGAAACGTTGTGAATTTTTATAAGTTTTTATATAAGTGTGTGTTATAAAATAAAGATAATGTAAGTTCAAAATAAATTCGTTTTAAATCAAAATTACCCTTACGTGTTATAAATTTTCTATACTTACATCTATCACGAAAATAAATTAGCATCAACTTGGACGTAATAAAGGAGTAAGTAGATACTACTGATTAAAACTTTATTTTTACTAAGTCTGGCATTTAACAGATAAGTAAAAAAATACTCAACAAATATTACTCCCAGCAAGGGCATTTAATACTAGCGTGGAGAGTACATCACAGGGAATACTCTTGTTCCTATTCTTTATACTAAAACCCTATAAATTTAAAATGAATAAATAAATAATTAACAGGCAATGAAAATATTTGTACTGATAATTATTGTTCTTATTGTATATCTTTAATTATATACATATTAAAAAAAAAAATCGTGCAATCGAGATCTCGAATACCTACTCTCGTCTCGAGCAAATCTCGAGGGCATTCCTCTCGTCTCGTCTCGATTTTTCGAGACGAGACTTATGATAGTCTCGTCTCGAAATTTCTCGATTTTCGAGACGAGATCTCGAACACGCGAGATCCCACGGCATCACTAGTGAAAAGCATGAAAACTTTAACCAGTATAATACTACTTTTGTAATTTTAAGAAAGAAATATATTAATTTGTTTTGCAGTTTCCATTTGTACCAATAAATGTCTAGGTGCGACGTTGCCACGGTTATTCTCCAACCTTCATACTGTAGTGTGAGTACATTGAAATACGACACTTGTGTATGTTAGTGCGAGTGGTACAGTTAAAAAAAAACTTTTCTACGGAAAAATAAAGAAAATTAATCTGTTACAGTGTTTGAATATTAGCTTTGAACTATTTTGGTGCAATCTGTGTATATAATATAATGTTAAAAAATATAAGTTATTGCAAATATAAACTGCATTAGCTTAATTTTTATTTTGAACATACAAGTTTTTGAATAGGTACACTCGAGTGACAACTACCTTAAGAGTCATATAAAAATTCTTGCAACAGCCCTAATTCTTCCATCATTGTTCAAATTTATGAAGCACTAATAAATGATGTGTTATATACATTTAGGTTTCCATGTCGTTATAAAATATGGCAAACTAATCGATTAATGCATAACAGTGAAACAAAATCTCGATCAAATTAGAAGTAATACAAGCTGAATATACGAACTTTGTAGTTCGAAAACTATTGCAGTAAGCAACGAAAGTCTCGTGAGATGCTGAATTCTATACAAGTGAATTAAGTATTTAGTATCGTCCCGAGGCAGTATTAGATTTATCGTGACTGAGACGCAATGGGACGGATCAGGGATCCATGGATGGCACAAAACACTTGAAAACAAAAACGAACAAGCAACAAATCTCTCCATTAATAGCCTCGAAGGAATACGCCGGTTGACGAGAAGCACAAAACATTCGTACAAGTTTCTCGTCCTTGAGAACAAATTGAACGTGCTAATTAACGCCAGCAGCGCGTTTAATTAAAACATTTTACTGTCGGAAATTTTGAGAAAATGTTCTTAACAAAAGGTCGCTGGTTGTTATCGTACCCAATCCCGCCCGACAACAAGTAATTAATGAAAATATCGCATTACCAGTTCAGACGACAGGCGACGAACGGCGAATAGCGATGGGAAAAGGACATGCTGTATTTACCTGTAACAAACGAAAACCATGTTATTAGAGTTTTATCCTCGCTGACACACTAACAGCAATCGACATTAATCTCAAAGGAACATGAATCTTATAGGAAAGGAGCTTAAAGTCAGGATTGTGCTTATGGCTTAAAGATAATTAGGAACTAATATTACAAATTACAAGGAATGGCAGTATTTTCAAATATGTAATTAACAAGGAAAGTGACAATGCTTAAATTTAAGATGAAATAAATTATTTACAAATTTTTGTAACACGGTATTGACTCCTGTGCTGCACTCATCATAATAACATTGTGTGTACGACTAAATACATACGATACAAATACGTCATTATTGAAATATGTGAATAAAATTTGATTGTTACTACAAGTGTGAAATAAGTCGTAAATCCGTGATGATATATTTATTTCTTTAAGATGAAATTTTATCGTCAAAATAAACCCTTAGGATATACAGTTGTTCATTTTAAATGGATCACCATTACTATCTTGAGAACTATCACAAGACAAATGTAAAGTAAAGGTATAGGGATCGTGCTAAAAATCGCATATCGAGATTTTGGTAAATGACCACGTTTCAAGGTCCCTAGAATTGATTTTTAACATTTTCACGATGATGTTTGTGTGTTTGTGTATGTATGTGTGTGTGTGTGTGTGTGTGTGTGTGTGTGTGTGTGTGTGTGTGTGTGTGTGTATATATATGTATGTGTGTGGATACTCTTTACGCTTTACAGCCGAAAGAATGCCATGGAAAATAGTTGAAAATTTAAATTGTTTATAACTGACAGATAAATGTCAGTGTCAGAAATCCGAAGACATTACTGAAGACTTTTTCTGTGAAGTACATTATATTATTTTTTAATGTGTTAATAATTAAATATTTAATATTATAGGTATATTACACATACCCTTCAGAAATACTGTTACTTCCGACAATGAAATGGAAACATCTCGAAAAATTAGAAGAGTAAGACAAAATTTCTTCATAGCATGAATTTAAAATAAAAATATCTAAATATAAGGAATAGATATAAGTAGAATTTTTGGTGTAGACTGTAGGTATAAAAGAAATGTTAAATACATTAGGGCGCGAGCAGTCTTTGTTGACCTTGACAAGCAGATATGGGGGATGTCAAAATGATAGCCAGTAATTATGTATATAGATGTCAAATATCATAATTTATCATTCTAAATTTAGAGATTTTCCAATTCCATGTGGTTTATTTTCCTCGACAAGTAAATTCCACCCTCCTGGTGACAAATTAACTACGTGAATTTAGAAAATCTTGAAATTTTTAATGACAAATTCTGACATTTGACATCTATGTACATATTTACTTATTATCATTCTGAAACGGGCCTCCACATCTGCTTGTCAAGTCCAACAATGTAACATGACTGTTCGCGCCCTATACTTATGTAACCAAAAAAAGGAAGTGGTGAGAGGTATTGTGCTGGCCATAAGATTTTTTTTTATATAAAATTGAAATGCCATGTAGTAATTCAGGTAGGACCGTTAAAAGAACTCAAATAAATCATTTTATGTATATAGGTGCCACTCTTAAACATTATGTCAATTTTTTATCTTAATGTATGATAAAATATTAAAATCTATTTCGTGCGAGGGGCATAAAGTATTTGTATAGTCAAAATTCCAACACATCTCATAAATTCACATAGAATCCATATAGCTCCCCTCTTCCATTTTGTATTGTGAATGTTAAAAACATCTCCCACATCCCTATCCAGGTGTACATTCAAGTGTAAATCATAATCCACCGGCACAATCAGAGGGACAAATCTCTTCGGGTGTCGCGCTGCAATGTGTTCCCGCCGCCGAGCGAAAGCAAGACAAATTGCACTGCACACAATCTCGGCAGGCCTTGGAAGAAACAGTGCACAGGATTTAATCCTTCACGGACGCAGAACAGAAGCAGAAGCAGAGGTAGGAACCGAGTGTGCAAGGCAATCCGCATGTGAAACGTTGTTTGTCTCGCGAGGATCAAATTAATTTTGCTGTTTTCAAATGCTTTGTGCAAAGGTTGCAAGCGAGCTTGTTAGCGGAGGTGCAGATATTAATTGCACAACTAATGCGATTTCTACTACGAGTAGTTTGATTTCAGGCAGGGATTTAACAATACTTTCAAACATGAAACCTGGTTATATTCTTAATTGAAAGTTTTATTTTGAGATAATCTTCTCTTCTAAGATATTAAAAAATCTGTTGTGGCCAGCATAATATCTTCCGTCAATCCTGTGTATTATATATAAATTCCATACATAAATTTTCTTGCAAAAGATCCTATATTTCCAGTAAAATTATTTCATAAACAAACTATGCAAATTGCACTTGACACTAACATCTTCTTCTTCTTTAGCTTGGCCTTCCTCTGTTTCTTCAACCTTCTATTATTTATATTTCATATTCATTCTTCATCCAATATATTTTTAATTTCTCCTCATGACATTTTCAAACCAATGTAATCATCTCGCTTGTATCTTTCTTGAAACATGTAACACTAGAGTTTTTTCCTTACCTATCTTTCCGTGTCTTTCCCAACATTTACTTTTTATTGATACTGACATCTGTCAATTTGAATTATATGAATATATTAGTAGTTTCCATGTTTAGCATAGCTGGCTGATTTATAAAATTTAATTTCTTTAAAATTCTTTAACTATATTTATTGAATATGAAGTATAAAATGCAATCAAATCGTATAGAGAATAATATATTCTTTAAGTTATAATATCATAAATTAATAGATATATCGTTCATCAAACCCAGATCAACAAAACGTATTAAGTACCTTCATTACCAAAATCAATAAGCATTCATGCAACGGATAAAAAAGGACTAATGACAAACATTTTTTTATACAATAATTATGCCTACTAATAATCCATTTAATATTTAGTACTCATACTTGAATTACAATAAATAATTTAGTTATAATTGGACTCAATCGATATGTCATTAGTGTTGCCGGATAAATGTTGAATTTGAGAGCAAACTGATGTGTATATGCTCCTTATGAATTGTAAAACTGAATGTATGTTGTATACATTGTCATTAAATTTTGTTGCACCGAAACATGAGTGTTGTAAGAGAATAAAAGCTGTCTGACTGAGATTCCGGCAACATAAACATAACTAACAAAAAAATACCTAGTCATAATTTGACGTCGCAATTTAAATAAATTTAATCGCAAAATTACCTCAATAGAAAAAATCTGATGTGGCCAGCACATAACCTCTCGCCGTATATTTTACCTGGCTGTATGCATAAAGCAAAGAATATTTTTATAAATACAAATAATATATTCATATAAATCTATGACGTATAAACTTCTTTATTATTCAATAATAGCATGTCTCAACATGAAGATATTTTACCATAAATTATGTTACAATAAATTACAAAGTAGAGTTTACCATATATAAATATTAGGCTGGTAACTGCAATTTTCAATTCGAACAACTTTGTTTACTTTCTCTTCATATTCTTCTAGTAAAAACATTAATTTTAGGCGGTCTAAAATGTATATATCTGGATTGTGCATCTATTCTTATATATCTTCTTTTACATTTTATTTTTTCATACTTGTTATATCTAAATAACCTTAATTCCCTTTAATAAAGTGACGGATAGATTGCACTCCGATTATTCTTATATCGATGTGTAATTTTGTCAATATTTACAACTTACTTGAGAAGAATTTGATAGCTTTTTCGCAATTCAAAGTTACTCTAGTCTACAGTACTGGTGTACATTGTCCCATAATGTTTGAAACAAATTTAAGTCCTTCAACCTAGACTTGTCATCTCCATAATAGTCACAGATCAAGAATTAAGGGATTCTCCAAAGACATTTTTCTTTCATTACTCATTATTTCTGACACTGACATTTATCTGTCAGTTACAAATAATTTAAATTTGCAACTATTTTTCATGGCATCCTTTCGGTTGTAAAATTAATTACAACATTATTTTATATATTATATTCCTTTTATCTCTAAATCTATAAAATATGTATAAAAATATTTAAATGTATCAGAAAGAGAATTTATTTTTCTTTAATATTATCAAGAAAAATTTTCAAAAAATAATATTTAGAAGATTTTTTTTCAAGAATCTTCTACTTCCGGTTGTTCAATTGTTACCAAAACCTTTTCAGATCTTCCCATGAATGTCCGATTGGGAAATACATTGTTAAACAAATTTTAAGTCTTATAGTTTTTTAGTAACCGTCCTTCCAACATCCCACACACACACATCCACACACACACACACACACACACACACACACACAGACATCATCGTAAAAATGTTAAAATCGGATTGTAGGGACCTTAAAACGTGCTTATTCAATAAAATCTGCATATGCGATTTTTAGCATGAATCCAATACCTCTCTTAGCGAGAGGTAAAAATAGTATAAAAAACACGTATCATAAGGCCTGTTGACGCACTCGTCCTTTGTAAAACTCGCCTAGCGGCTCGTTTTCTAAACTTGGACTCGTACGTTAACAGATTGCCTTATGATACTTGTGTTTTAATGTACTATTATTGTACTTCTTATTGATTGTTGACAAATTTGTATTTCATTTGTTGTATTTATTTGACGTACCATGTGTAATGTACGAGTATATTGATCAATTGACAAAAATAAATATTATTATTTAAACGATAAACATTTTATCTGCTAGCCAACATTTTTCGCTTGTGGATAAAATATATTTTTACTCACTTGTACAAAACATAACTATTATCTAATATTTTATTACACTATTATAGAATACATAAAGATATTATTTCCTTCAGATTTATTTCCTAGCGCAAGTTTCTGTAACATCAAAATCGTCTTTATCTTTACAAAATTTAATAGGGTACTAATCCGTGAACGAATAAGATATGTTGAAGTGTTGAAGGTAACACATGAAAATAGCCCCTAAACAAACCTATCAGAAGTCTCAATCAAATTGTCGTAACCACACTATCCCTAACTTGTCCCCCAATGATAAAAATCCGCGTAAATCCAACTATCTCCCCCGATGACATTTTTAGGGTAGTTTCCCCTAAGTATAGCCTTAGTTACACGTAACAGGATCCACTAACAAAGTTGTTGGGATGTAGGGTTGGTAGGCGTGATAGAGGGTGTTGGTATAACTCGCAACTAGAAGGACGAGGGTGGTTAATAAATTCCTCAAATATTTGTCCGCTCATTTTCACTTGTGGCTTACCCTCCTGGCTTGGTCGTGATAAAATACCGTCACTCATCATGGAAGAAACATAGCGTAGAAAAGGAATGATAGAATACCTACAACCTACATGACAACATTTGGAAAAAATATTATACATACTAATCATGAAAGTGTTGCTTTAGATTTAAATAGATAATGTGTCATTTTAAATTCGGTGTTGAAAAAAAGCATTTACAACTGACTGTCTCTGCAGGAGGCTAGATACCCCAGTTTAAACATATTTCTTATTGCTAATTTTTGTACCTTAAAGACTCCCAAGGCAGCTGAAGAATATCCATAAAAGATTATGCCATAACTTAAAACTGATTAAAATTTAGCAAAATAAAATGTTTTAGCCGGTATAATACCTGATATATCAACAATTCTTTTTATAATATAACACATTGGTGCTATTTTTACCTTCCGTCACCTCTAGGTAAGGAAGGTATTGTGTTTGGTCAAAAAATTCGGTGGTGAGTTTTCATTGAATAAGCACGTTTTAGGGTCTTTACAATACGATTTTACTATTTTTACGATGATATCTGTATGTGTGTGTGTGTGTGTGTGTGTGTTCGTGTGTGCTTGTGTGTGTGTGTGTGTGTATGTATGTGTGTGTGTGTGTGTGGACGACGTTTCGTGCACGATATCTCCAATACTAGAATTCCAAAAATTACAATTCTTGCGTATTCCTCTTCCTTACAACCATATGCAGACCTGTATAGATTTTGGTTATAATTGGAAGTACCCTCATTTGAAGATTTTAACAGTTTTTCTTGAAAAAATCAGTTAAATATTATTATAACTTAAAGAATATATTATTGTCTATACGATTTGATTGCATTTTATATTTGATATTAAACAGATATAGTTAAAGAAGAATAACGATAATAAATTTTATATAAATTTCATAATTCAGCCAGCTATGGCTAACTTAACCATGCAAACTACTAATATATTCAGGTAATTCAAATTGACAGATGTCAGTATCAATAAAATGAAATCAATGAAAGAATAAGGGAAGTAACTCTAGTGTTAGAAGTTTCTAGATATAAGAGAGACGATTACATATTGGTTTAAACATGTCATGAGGAGAAATGAATATATTAATAGAAGGTGGAAGAAACATAGGAAGACCAAATATCAGATGAAAAGACTGTATTGTAGAAGACTTGGGAGAAAAGGAACTGAATAAGGACGACACGCAAAACAAAAATGAGTGGAAGAAGAAAATAAAAAATAGCGACCCCCTAACGAATGGGAAAAACTAAAGAAGAAGATGTCAGTGTCAAGTGCAATTTGCATAGTTTGTTAATGAAATAACTTTACTGGAAATAATATAGGATCTTTTGCAAGAAAATTTATGTATGGGGCGTGTGCAGTAACATGACTTTGACCCGTGTCAAAATGACAGCAATTAATTATGTCCATAACTGACAAGTGTTATAATTTTTCAATCAAAATTTCATAATTTTCTTATTTCATGTGGTTTGTTTGTTATCAGGAGTATGGAATTCAGTTGCCGAGAAAGGGAATCACATAATACCAAAAATTTATAATCTTTTGCAAGAAAATTTACGTATGGAATTTGTACATAATACACAGGATTGACGGAAGGTATTGTGCTGGCTACATCAGATTTTTTACATTTGTTGTCAATTTCATCTATCCATGTTAAATTTTTGTTTAAAATTAGACCTAAAACTTTAACAACTTCAAGTTGAGGTAATATTACATTATTGCATTTAATTAGCATGCTATTTCTTTCACGGGTAGAAAAATAGATTTTGAGACATTCAAAACGAGTTTCAAAGAAGAATACCATTGCAATACTCATTTGTATCTATAGAAGGAACTAAAATAGTAACATCGTCGGCATATGCATATATATTTAACAGCACCGTACATATGGTGAATAAGTTCAATATGTTCGTTTAACAACCGTTTAAAAGTTTTATAACCTATATTATTATAATGCAGTTAAATGAAGTAATTTAAGTTTAATATATCGTGTGAAACTTTTGACGTTTCAAATTTTAGTAATGCAGTAAATACAGGCTGTCGTTTTGCGAGAACTAACACTTTTATTAGCAAAAGTAGATCGCATGAATTTTTAAAAGTGTTAAAAAATTAACTTAGGTCATGTTCAATTTGCAACAAGCCTCTTTCATACAACTGAGATAAATATTTCTACGGGAGCATTACTTTTATAGATAATGCATTCCAAAAATAATTGTTGCAATTAATAATTAAACGACATACCTTCTAAGAGTGAAAATAGGTAATGATGAAAACTGATAACGTTATCGGAATGATGGAAAATGAAAGACTTAAAGTTCGATTTCGTGTCAAGTTCGAAATCCAATTAATCTTTGATTATTCAAATATCTTTCCTTTGAAAATTACGCTTGTCGAATAACTAATTACACACCTCAGTTATCAAGTAGTAATTAAGTCTTTCAGTAAAAATATTTATTTATTTGTATCCATAAAACCGAGGAATTACGTACAACTTCCAAATACAAAGAACATGAGAATTATAACATTAAAAATTCAAGACCTTTACCGGATTTCGAATCCATATCTCAGTCTTTCCAGGGAATTGCTTTGAACAACTGAAGTACATTGTTTGCGTCGAGAGCTTACACACATTTTGTTATGATTACTAAATATTAACAAAAAATTGTTGCTCGTACTAAATTTTAGTAAACATATTATTTTACCAAGCTACCTTGGTTTTTAACCACTCATTTAGATTCAAAGGGAACTAATAGGGCTATCCTGTAAGATCGTTATGACATAACGAATCGTTAAAACGCTATATCGTCATGGTAATAACGAAAATCGTTTAATAGGCTTATTCTGTAAACGATCGTTATGACATTATGCATTGTTATATCGTTATTATAACGATAATCCTTAACATAGTATTCTATAAACAATAATTTACAGGCCTATTCTGTAAAATCGAATCGTTATCATAACGAAATCGTTATTCCTACTTAACGATAATCGTTATCTTCGTATCCGTATTATGTAACACATTTTGAAAAATTATAACTTTGGGATCAAGTTAAGAACTTTATTTCTTAAAATCAAATATCTAAAATAATTCAATATAACTCACAAAACTTCTAGGTTAGATTAGTTCTGGTTGGAGTCTGCTGTCAACCTGTCAGCTGTCGGACTTTTTACCTTCCGTCACCTTTAGGTAAGGAAGGTATTGTCTTTGGTCAAAAAATTCAATGATGAGTTTTTACTGAATAAGCACGTTTTAGGGTCCATATAATACGATTTTACCATTTTTACGATGATGTCTGTATGTATGTGTGTCTGTGTGTCTGTGTGTCTGTGTGTCTGTGCGTCTGTGTGTCTGTGTGTGTGTGTGTGACAAAAGTTCCGGATTCCATAACTTCTATACCACAATTCCAAAAATTATAATTTTTTCGTATTCCTCAAGTTTACATCCAGAAGAACAACTGATTAGATTTTGGTTACAATTGGTCAACCGGAAGTAGTCTTATTTGAAGATTTAACAGTTAAATTTGATTTATTGACATTTAACGTTATTATAACTTAAAGAATATATTATTCTCTATACGATTTGATTACAATTTATACTTCATATTCAATAGATACAGAGTTAAAGAATTTTAAAGAAATTAAATTTTATAATTCAGCCAGCTATGCCAAACTTGGGAACTAGTAATATATTCATATAATTCAAATTGACAGATGTCAGTATCAATAAAAAGGAAATTAATGTGGCAGATATGAGGATGTTGAAGTAGATATTGGGGAATACACGGAAAGATACGGTAAGAAAATAACTCTAGTGTTACAAGTTTTTAGAAAGATACAAGAAAGACGATTACATTGGTTTGAACATGTCATGAGGAGAAATGAAGAATTATATTGAAACAAGAATGAATAGTTTAGTAATAGGACGTTAAAGAAACAGAAGAAGACCAAAGATAAGAAGGAAGGACTGTATTGTGGAAGATTTGAGAGAAAAGGAACTGAATGAGAACGACATGCAATAATAGCGACCTCTGACAAATGGGAAAAGCTAAAGAAGAAGAAAATAGCAGTGTCAAGTGCAATTTGAATAGTTTGTTTATGAAATAATTTTACTGGAAATTTAGAATCTTTTGTAAGAAAAATTATGGAATTTATACATTATACACGAGAATGACGGAAGGTATTGTGCTGGCCACAACAGATTTTTTTTTCTTGTTGTAGGTTATGTTAGAGCAACTACTACCATCTGTAGACAAATTGGGAAGCTTGCGCTAGGCGCTACGAATAAAAACTTATTAAATTATTTTAATATTACCTTGCAGAAAACTGTAATATGACTGGTTTTTGAGATCACTATTCAACATAATAGCAATTTTATTTTGACATGAATAAAAATACTGACTTATTGACAAAACGTTTAGATAACAAATTATATTCCAATCGTTATGAAATAACACACACACACACACACACACACACACACACACACACAGACATCCTAAAAATGTTATAATCGCATTCTAGGAACCTTAAAACATGCTTATTCAGTAAAATCTGTATATGAGATTTTTAGCATGAATCCAATACCTCTCTTAGCGAAAGGTAACAAGAACAGAAATTAACATTATCTCAATAATATGGACTATGAAGCTCTGTACGATTATAATTGTGTGCTAAAAAATTATTTAAATTCCACTATCATTACTCCTTCCCCACTTACAAATCTCCCAAGGTCTTATCCTTATCCATCATCCAACGCACCCGCACCGCTAACTCCTTCGGCGACGTGCGATTATGTGCGCGTAAGGGCGGCGTGCGTCCGCAAGCCCCTGTAGCGAGTTAACACTTTACACAAACATCCGCAAGCCCAAGATGTCGCGGTGCGCTGAAAGAGGATCAACGGCGGCGGACGTCCGCATACACAGCGATACAGCAACCAGGAAGAAAGGGTGGGAATAGATGGCTATGGAAAGACGGTACAAAGAGTAAACGGTGTGGTGGATTAAGAAGTAAACATTTAGTGGAATAAATGTTCTGTAGGTATACAGGGCGTATGACGGAAAGTGAAATATAGGCGTTTAACATGGGAAATGAGTTTTTCAGTGCACATTGCTCGCCTAATTATTTTAGACAAAAAGTTTCAAATGGATGTTGTAAAGCATATATTTCTACATCCGATTCAATAAAAAAATCTGATGTGGCCAGCACATAACCTCTCGCCGTATATTTTACCTGGCTGTATGCATAAAGCAAAGAATATTTTTATAATTACAAATAATATATTCATATAAATCTATGACGTATAAACTTCTTTATTATTCAATAATAGCATGTCTCAACATGAAGATATTTTACCATAAATTATGTTACAATAAATTACAAAGTAGAGTTTACCATATATAAATATTAGGCTGGTAACTGCAATTTTCAATTCGAACAACGTTGTTTACTTTCTCTTCATATTCTTCTAGTAAAAACATTAATTTTGGGCGGTCTAAAATGTATATATGGATTGTGCATCTATTCTTACATATCTTCTTTTACATTTTATTTTTTCATACATGTTATATCTAAATAACACTAATTCCCTTTAATAAAGTGACGGATAGATTGCACTCCGATTATTCTTATATCGATGTGTAATTTTGTCAATATTTACAACTTACTTGAGAAGAATTTGATAGCTTTTTCGCAATTCAAAGTTACTCTAGTCTATAGTACTGGTGTACATTGTCCCATAATGTTTGAAACAAATTTAAGTCCTTCAACCTAGACTTGTCATCTCCATAATAGTCACAGATCAAGAACTAAGGGATTCTCCAAGTACATTTTTCTTTCATCACTCATTATTTCTGACACTGACATTTATCTGTCAGTTACAAATAATTTAAATTATCAACTATTTTTCATGGCATTCTTTCGGCTGTCAAATTTATTACACAGATTATTTTATATATTATACTTCTTTTATCTCTAAATCTATGGAATATATAATAAAATATTTAAATGTATCAGATAGAGAATTTAATTTTCTTTAATATTACCACGAAAAATTTTCAAAAAATAATATTTAGAAGATTTTTTTTCAAGAATCTTCTACTTCCGGTTGTCCAATTATTACCAAAACCTTTTCAGATCTTCCCATGAATGTCCGATTGGGAAATACGTTGTTAAACAAATTTTAAGTCTTATAGTTTTTGAGTAACCGTCCTTCCAACATCCCACACACACACACACACACACACACACACACATCCACACACACACACACACACACAGACATCATCGTAAAAATGTTAAAATCGGATTGTAGGGACCTTAAAACGTGCTTATTCAATAAAATCTGGATATGCGATTTTTAGCATGAATGCAATACCTCTCTTAGCGAGAGGTAAAAAATCAATTTTGGCTACTTCATAACTGCAAAATAAAATTTGAAATTGCGGTATTTCGCTACCGAAATCGGTCACTTTAATATTTTAAGAACAGGGTACGAACTCGAACCTGAACCGAAGCAAAACCGTAACCAAACCGTACCCTTTTGGCGAACCCAAACCCAGAACTGAACCTTTAATATATTTTTCATTGTACCCGAGTCGAAATTGAACCCAGTATTAATCGTAATATAGCCGATAATCAAAGCCTGTATTGTCTGTGAAAAATGTGTTCGTGTTCTTGTCTTGCGTAAATTATTTTAAACCGGACCTGAACCCAATACCAGAACCCGGAACAAAATCGCAAATTTTATTAATGTTTGAACCAGAACCGCACCCGAACCCGTCTCTCAAAAAATAAATTAACCTGAACCTGAACCGAACCCAGTTTTTAGCGGGTTCGATGCCCTGGTTGAGAGTGAGGATTTGTTGTATGATGTTTATGTTGTTATTATTTTCAGGTTTCTGCTTACCCACTAAGTGTGACATGCGTGATTTTATGTATGTATGTATTTTACCCAGAGTTATTATAATTATTCAGGTTAGTTGGACTTTAATAAAATATCCTGTATAATGAATTTAAAAAAGAAAAGTGTGCAATTTTCAATGCTTTCGTCGTTCCGGGCATATTTCAAAGCTCCCCCAATAATTCATTTAGGTATGAATAAGGACGAGTATGCAGTTTATGTATAAAATATAAAAGAAGTTCCATCCTTCAGAATATAGTGCAAACTCCGCAACATTTCTGTTAAGAATGCAGACAAATTTGAACTATAACAAAAATGTTGTTGGCCATAACTCAGCAAGTTGTCCCCCTTGTAGTTTATCCTGATAGGATGGGACGCATGAATTACTTTCCGCTATAACGCTAACCTACTGCTACTACCCCTGTTGGATGTAAGTTCTTGCGAGATGGAACCGAGACGGTTTACAATTTGCTATGGTTTATGCACATACATTTTTGATGCGCACAAATCTGACAAACTAGATACACAGCCTGGAAGAGTTTATGAGATTGTATTACACTAACATACATCAAATATTTGTTGTTGTTGCTCTCATACTTTGTTGTTTTTAATTCATGGTAGAGCTCAAGTTTCAAGTTGTGTGTTTTGAATGAATAAATTATGATTATCGAGCGTGGTTTTAGAAACTAAAATTACGGAAGTCATTTTCGTTTGATGTTAATCAATCATATTTCTTTTTGATCCAGGGGTTTTTCAATGTTAGTGAAAACGAAAAATGTCACCTCAAATTGTGTTTAATAATTCACATACATTTGTATACTTAAAAAACAGAAAATTACATAATGAGTGTGTCCATGTAAAACAAACCAAATGTCAAAAGTTTGTTGTTATAGCCTGGAGGTCTAGTGCTATTTGAAAAATGTATCATAGTATTCCTAACATTTACCCTTGTTGCACACTTTAAATACCCTGGAGAACGATTGCTGTCTTCCCCGGAAAAAAAGACGATCTACCCAGCTGTGGGTCATGACACAAAACTCTTTAAAAAATCTGATGTGACCAGCACATTACCGTTCGTCTATTTTGTGTATGATGTACAAATTCCATACATATTTTTTCTTCCAAAAGATCCTATATTTCCAGTAAAATTATTTCATAAACACACTATGCAAATTGCACTTGACACTGACATCTCCTTCTTTAGCTTTTATCATTCGTCGCTGTTTTTTATTTTCTTCTTCCATTCATTCCTGTTTTGCGTATCGTCCTCATTTAGATCCTTTTCTCTGAAGTCTTCCGTAATACAGCCTTTCCATCTTATCTTTGGTCTTCCTCTATTTCTTCTACCTTTTATTATTAAGCTATTCATTCTTCTTCTAATATATTCTTCATCTTTCCTCATACCGTGTTCAAACTAATGTAATCGTCTCTCTTGTATCTTTCCAGAAACTTTAACACTCGAGCCATTTCCCTTACCTTTCATTCCTTACCCTATCTTTCCGTGTTTTCCCCAACATCTATCTCAATATCCTAGTCTTTGGCACATTCATTTTCTTTTCAGTGATACTGAAAACTGTCAATTTGAATTATCTGAATATATTAGCAGTTTCCATAGTTAGCATAGTTGGCTGATTATTGAAATTTAATATCTTTATAATTTTTTAACTTTATCTACTGAATATGAAGTATAAAATGCAATAAAATCGTATAGAGAATAATATATTCTTTAAAATTTATAATTACTAAATGTCAATAAATGTTAAAAGTTGCAATTGGGGCTACTTCTGGTGGACCAATTATAACCAAAATCTAATTATGTCTGCATATAAATCTAAATTCGAGGAATACGAAAAAAATATAATTTTTGGAATCGTAGTATGGGAGTTATGCGATCGTCATATACTCACACATACGCACACACACACATACATACAGACACCATCGTAAAATTAGTAAATTCGTACTGTATATATGTATTAAAATTGCTTTATTGATCAGGTATTAAGTATTAATTTGAGACATTTGGAATATATTTTGTGTACATGAGATATAATATATTCTACCCCGGAAGAAGATAGTAACTTAGAACAGAAGTAATTTCTTTTTTGCACGATCAGGTTTTTTTAAACTTTACCGATAGGGTTTCCAAGGCAGTAAGTTTTGTTTACAAATTACTGATCAGTAAGTGATGTGACTGACCGGTAAGTGATGTGACTACCTACCGATGTGGAGGCGGTGAAAATTACATAAATAAAAAATAAATGCACAATTTTTAAAGCTTTAACGATAACAAAACAACGATCATAGCTTACTTAAAAATGACAACTATTTTTTTTTAAATGTCAAAATAATTAAGCATTAAGTGCTTCTTACCGGTATCGGATGTATTGGAGATCGAGACGAAGTCGAGATCTCTAAACTAATCCTCAACCGGTAAGATGCACTTACTGCCCTTAATACTTAAAAAAGTATTTCATATTTCAAGTATAGTGCTACTTCTGGATATCCCGAATGTTGATTCTTCCATAAAAATAGAGTAGAAATACAAAATTTCATTTTTTTTATAAGTGATTAGTAATTGAGTTATGGTCTTCGCAGGATTCATTTTATTTCACCACTAATATAGTTGTCAAAAATGATGTACTTCTTCCCGTGTATTTGGTCCTGTGTTAATTTTTTTTTATTAAAGTGTTCTTTGGCACATTTTGATCAAAAAATTCTTAATTAAAATGAAAATAAAAACGCATACATATGTATTATTTATTATGTATATATTAGAACTAATTTGAATATGTCAAAACTAGTTATGAATCCTAATTGTTCGCTTAGAATTCCATACTGACCGTATAGTGAGGTAGGTATTACATACTTATGTGATTAATCTGATTTGACCTAGATTCAAACTAAATTGAAACCTTACATACAGTTATGGCTGCAAGGTCGCACTACTAAGCTTTCCTCGTAGCTTCACTGCTGTACTGTAGTAGAAGTATTATAAAGTTTCATTGGACGACTGTAATGTTGTTTTTTATTCCTTATTTCACTAGTCTACATTTATGCATATCAAATTAGGCATATAATGACTATTCCAACAAAAATAATATTTAAATTTATCCCAAGATGCTAATTTTAAATGCATATTTTCTAATTTTAAACAAGTCGATTTTAATTTGTGTACATAAATATGTATTGTATTATAAATTATAGTATCGTCCAAAAATATGGGGTACCTACATATGATGAATTATATACAGAATACAATTATGAGTATATTGATTCTTACAAAGAATCTGTACGATAAGCTATTTACGATCAAGAACTATTTTGATTCCAAATAATTTGAGAGAAATTTAATGCTATCAAAAATTTAATATTTTTAAATAAAGCATTTAAAATGACAAAATTAAATTTGTTACATAAGTATAGGGCGCGAGCAGTCATGTGACATGGTTTAGTAATTATGTACATAGATGTCAAATGTAAGAATTTTTCATTAAAAAGATTTTCTAAATTCACGTTAAATTTTCGCCAGGAATGTGGAATTTACTTGTCAAGGAAAATAAACCACATGGAATTGGTAAATCACTAAATTTAGAATGAAAAATTATGATATTTGACATCTATATACATACTTACTAGCTATCATTCAGACACGGGCCCCCACATCTGCTTGTCCAGGGCAACCAAGTCACATGACTGCTCGCACGCTATTGTTTTTAATAATTCTTGTATACTTAAAATCTATACAAAAAAATCTACTTATATCTATTCTTTATATTTAAATTCATTCTATGAAGAAATTTTGTCCTAATCCTCTAATTTTTCGTTTGTTTCCAATTCATTGATTGACAGTATTTTTGATGGGTATATGTAATACCTATACCTATAATTTTAAATACTTAACTATTAATACAATAAGAAATAATATAATGTATGTACTTCCCAGAAAAATCTTCAGTATGTCTTTGGATTTTTGACATTGACATTTATCTGTCAGTTACAAAAAAATAATTTTTCATTTGGCTTCCATGACATTATTTGGGCTGTGAGATTTGTTATGGCCAGTACAATACCTCTCGCCATTTCCATTTTATGTTACATAATTAATAAATTTAACATTTCTTGTTCACACAAATAATTTAAATTGTATTTAAGAATTTTGTCCTACTCTTCTAAAATGTTCAAAATTATTCATATTCATTAATGGTATTAGCTGTATTTCTTAAATATATATGTAATGTTAATAATGTACCTATAATTTTAAATATTTAATTACTGATACAATAGGACTTTTGACACTTACATTTTGCATTTACCAGTCAATTACAAACATTTAAATATCTCAACTGGTTTCCATGGAGTTGTTTGGGTAGCGAAATTTATTGCATCAGATTATTCAATATTATTACTATTATATATTATAACTCTAGATCTATAGAAGATATAACAAAAATTTTAAATGTATCAGATTGAAAATTTAATGATCTTTATTATTTGTAATGACATAAATTTTGAAAAAATAATTTATAGAAGATTTTTTTTAAGAAACTTCCACTTTCGGTAGTTCAATTGTTACCAAAACCTTAACAGCTCTTCACATTAATGTTAGATTGAGGAATCCATGGTTCACCAAGTCTTATAATACTTTAGAAACCGTACTTCCAACAAACACATACACGCACGCACACATACACACACACACACACACACACACACACAGAGAGAGAGAGAGAGAGAGAGAGAGACACACACACACGCATCATCGGAAAAATGTTATAAACGCCTTATTCACTAAATTATGGATATACGATTTTTAGTACGCTGTATTGGAATTATTATTTATAATTATTTTTTTAATGTATAAATAGTTTTCATATTATATTTAGATCTATTTGTGTTTCTATTCTCTCTGTTCCTTTCATATTTCATAACGAATCTTGTTAAACTTTTGAAAGCAAAAATACAAACGTAAAACCTCTCCAAAGATAATAAACGATAATTAAATTCCAGCATCACATAAATTAATTACAAAGCCCACAAATCTCTGTCTATTGCATCAAAAGTTATTCGTAACAACGTATTCAGAAACCTCATATATGCAGCACCTATATCCCTGTCATATCATTCCTGGCATCACATTCAACAACTTGTCAACATAAACAACATTTATCCCGCTGGAAGTTCTCCATTGTTCCCTGTTACCCCCTTCCAGACGTATGCCAGTGGCTCCTAAACTATTCATAATGTCGGACCAGTGGAATAGTTTCCCTAAGCAATGCACATACAGAAATTTAATGCACGGATGAATAATTAATTGTTTATCGTACCTATCTGGATTGACAGTATGTTATAGATATATGTGGTGAGAATTCTTGGATAAATAATATTCAATCGGCGATAATTTCGTTAATTAAGAACTTTTTAAAATGACGTTTCTGTTATGGTTATAGCCATTTTAAAGTTAGCGAAAATTTGAGCGTGCACATTAAATATATTTATTCTATACTATTCTAAGAATATTTTGTCCTTTGATGATTTTTGAAAAGTCGCTTTGTTTCGAAGATACAGGGAGAAATTTTGATAATAACTACATTTAATACCAAAAATTACATGTAAAGTTTCTTAATCTACAAGAACTATTGAAAATGACTACCTCCAGCTACGATGCAAGAATTCAATCTTCTTCTCATTGACTGCCGAACTCTTTCAAAAACACCAGGGTCGTTGCTTATGGTGTTACACCCAGCAATTATCCGATGTCTTAAATCTTCTAAATTTGCCAATGGAGTAGAATAAACTAATGACTTTAGATGGCCCCATAGGAAAAAATCCAGGGGGTTTACGTCCGGGAATCGAGCAGACCATAAGTGAGATCCACCTCGACCAATCCAACGATGTCCGTATATTACTGTTAAAAAATCAAGAGCAACCACACTAACATGCGCTGGTGCACCATCGTGCATAAACCACATTGCATTTCTTGTTGCCAATGGTACATCCTCCAGAAACTGAGGTAGAGTATGTTCCAAAAAGTTGCGATACACTTCGCCGGTAAGTCTTTCTGATAGAAATACCGGTCCAATTGGACACCGATTCATGATGGAGGACTTCACTAACAAAAGTTTAAGTATTATAGACAGAAAATACACGTCAAACAGCCAAACGTCAATCAGTCTCAACAAATTTGACTTATAACTTACCTGCTGTTACTGGATTAATAATTTGAAAAATATCAAAATTGATTTTGTCGAATTTTTTTTTTCGCGCAAAAATTATTTGTTTAAATTAATAGATATATGTTCACTTAAACAGATATTACAAATAATACCTAGTAAAAAATTATTAACCTAACTAGACAGGTAAGACGTCAAACATTTGTTAATTTATCTGTTTCAATTTTTGGTGTAATTTTCGATATTATCATACCAAATTTCTGTAATTACAAAGTATGTAAAATTAATCTTGCTTATTGATTCAGATGCTCTACAACTTTTATTTGAAACATTTTTACCTGAAATAATTACGGAAACAGGAAATTACGAAAATATAATTTTATATGTTAAAGTTCTATGTTCCGATGTCGCGGTCAACTTCCGAATATAAATACTGTACTACCTACCTACATATATTATATTACAAAACTATAATGAAAACTTAATGAAATACAAACATTATTAATATTAGTTTATAATATTCTCAATTTCCTGTTAATATAAATAATAATTATATAAGCATGAACATTAATGTATTTAACCAAAACAGGTTTATAAACAGCAATTATTGTTAAAAGATTAATTCACTTACGGATGAAAGTATAACAAAACAATTTTATCTAGAGGTTATTTAATGTTTCATGTGTAAACATAAACACAACCAATATTTTGGATTAGTTTAGGATACCTACATGTAATCAAAATTATGTACATTTATGGAACAAATAATTATATTTAGTGTATACATACATCAACAATGTTTAAATTTATTACATAAATATAATGAACATTGTCTCTATATTGCAGAAATAGAGGTATAGGGAATTTCATTACCATAATTTTCATTTTAACTCATGAATATTCGAGCTAAATAAAATATAGCAACAAATTATTTTTTTACCTTAATTTATTATTAATACATAATATTTATGCAAAATGAGTAAAATTCGCAGGATTTGCCGCACTCGTATACGGATCGTGCGGTCAAACTTGCTAATTCGTGAAATAAGACAAAACTTTTGTTTCTTGTGATATCTGTTTTCTTGTTTTTCCGGCTAGCACTAGTTAATTTTGAAAAGAATATTATTCATCAAAATCAAAAATGTACGAGTATACATTTTAAGGTAGATATATATATTTTTTATTTTTTTACTTTCCGTCACCTTTAGGTGAGGAAGGTATTGTCTTTGGTCAAAAAATTAGATAATAAGTTCCTAATAAATAAGCACGTTTTGGGGTCTATATGTGTGTGTACGTCTCTCTCTGTGTGTGTACGTCTCTCTCTCTGTGTGTATGTGACGATCGTTTCGGATCGCATAAATACAATACCACGATTCCAAAAATTAATTTTTTTTCGTATTCCCAGCCGTGATTAGATTTTGGTTATAATTGGTCCACCGGAAGTACCCTCAATTTCAACTTTTAACAGTTTTTCTTGAAAAAAAGCAGTTAAATATCATTTATTGACATTTAGTGATTATAAATTTTAAAGAATATATTATTCTCTATACGATTTGACTACATTTTATACTTCATATTCAATACAGAGTTAAAGAATTAGAAAGATATTAAATTCCATAAATCAGGATGCTATGCTAACCATGGAAACTACTTATATATTGAGATGTGACCAGCACAATACCTTCCGCCAATCCTGTATATTATGTATAAATACATAAATTTTCTTGCAAAAGATTCTAAATTTCAGTAAAATTATTTCAATAACCTATCCAAATACACTTGACACTGATATCTTATTCTTCTTATTTAGCTTTTCCCATTCATTAGGAGTCGCTATTTTTTATTTTCTTCTTCCACTCATTTCTGTTTTGCGTGTCGTCCCCATTCCCTTCCTTTTCTCTCAAGTCTTCCGCAATACAGTTCTTCCATCTTATCTTTGGTCTTCCACAGTTTCGTCTACCTTATATTACTAACCTATTCATTCTTCTTCCAATATATTCTTCATCTTCCTCATGACATGATCAAACTAATGTATTCGACTCTCGTATCTTTCTAGGAACTTTTTACACTAGAATTATTTCCCTTATTTTTCATTCCTTACCGTATCTTTCTGTGTCTTCCCCAACATCTCTCCCAACATTCTCATCTTCGCTACATTCATTTACTTTCCATTGATACTGACATCTGTCAATTTGAATTATCTGAATATATTAGCAGTTTCCATAGTTAGCATAGCTGGCATATTTATGAAATTTAATATCATTATAATTCTTTAACTCTATATCAATTGAATATGAAGTATAAAATGCAATCAAATCTTATAGATAATAATATATTCTTTAAATTATAATAACGTTAAATGTCAATAAATCATATTTAACTGTTAAAATCTTCAAATGAGACTACTTCTGGTTGACCAATTATAACCAAAATCTAATCACTGTTCTTCTGTATATAAACTTAAGGAATATGAATTTTTGGAATCGTGGTATTGAAGTTATGCGATCCGAAACTTTCGTCATACAAACACACAGACACACATACATACGTACAGACATCATCGTAAAAATGGTAAAGTCGTATTGTATGGACCCTAAAACATGCTTATTCACTAAAAACTCATTATTGAATTTTTTGACCAAAGACAATACCTTCCTTACCTAAAAGTGACGGTAGGTAAAAATTAGAATAAAATTGGAAGAAGAACCTAAGTAAATGTTAACATTTCATGAAATCGTAGGTTTCTCAAGAAATAACGAACTGTGGAATGATACATATAAAAACAACAAAATTATTAAAAACCTTTCGAGATAATTAGATAAACCATTGAGATTTTTAAAACACAAAATAATGACCTGAATCTTTGTGACGATTTAGTTTAAGACCATGAATTCCTATATTAAAAATGTAATTTGTTACCTTGTTTTGTTTATTTATATACGTATGTTTTACCCTAAAAATGAACAGTATATGCTGCTAAAACGTTGGTTTAAATTAAAATAAACAAAACATTAACTAATTAATTCGTTAATATAAATAACAGATATAAACAACTAAGACACTTTTAAGCACTTTTATCACTTAATGAACGTAAATTTTTAATCTATTAGCTTTGAATATATAATACATATAAGAATGGCAACGTAATATATTTAGATTAAATATTTCGAGAGAAGGTGCCATCTATCCCTCCGTATACGAATTATTTCTGAGTTAGTTCAAAAAATACATAATAGGTGGATGTTGCACAGTATTGCCACGTAGATAGAACAGCAAGTTAAGATTTTATACAGGTTTTTAAGTTTGCTACTGTAAAACAAGTATACATGTACATTGAAGATTCAAAATATATTATCTGGTTATTATGAAACAATATTTTTGAATTATTGATTATTGAAAACCTCTAACAAATAGTATCTGGCAATGCTGTCAGCACGATTTACCGTAGTTCATAGTTTTGTGGTAGGAGTCACTAGCTATCTATAATAATTTTGTGAATAAAAAGAGACAGATATAGTATGTTGCTAGGCCATATGCGTTGCCATTTTTATATGTATTATATATTCAAAGCTATAAGCATTAATTTGGCGTCAACTTAATAAACTAATAATTGAGCTTTTCATAAGACATATAGATATGTACTCGTAATTATCGAAATATATCTTGCATCTCGTTTATCATTCCACATCTAATATTTCACCACACGTTGAGTATCACAGCCACATTTCAATCCAGCCCGATGCTCGATTGTTTCCCGCAAGTCTCCCACGCCACAGAAATCAGTGTGATTGTAGCAGAATCATGGGCGGCCATGGCTCGGCCTGCTGGTTCCGGGAACTACGTGCCGTGATTGGTTTAGTGGGTGTGCGACCGGAAATAAATCTATTTGATTTATGCACGACACTCAGATATATCGGATCAATCCAAACTTTATTCTCAAAGGATGCAGTCCAGGTTGTAAATAATCTCAGGATTCTAGTCTGTTCTTACTCATTTGTTGTCGCTGTGTGTCATTTGTTTCCGGAATTTATTAACTCATATGTTTGTGGATTGCAAGCAGTGGAGAGTACAATAGGGTGAATAAAAAATGTTGCCCGGAATTACAAAAATGTTAATTTTTATTATTTTCATCATTTACCAAGTCTTCTTTTTACCTTCCGTCACATATAGGTAAGGAAGGTAGTGTGTTTGGTCAAAAAAATCGAAGGTGAGTTTTTAATGAATAAGCACGTTTTATAGTCTCTAGAATACGAATGTGTTTACGATGATGTTTGTATGTGGGTGTGTGTAGGTGTGTGTGTGTGTGATCGACAAAAAATTCTCCTTCGATGAATCCAATGCTACAGTTCCAAAAATTATAATTCTTTCATATTCCTCTTTTGTTCTTTCATATGAAGAGTTGGTTACGAATGGTTAACCGGAAGTACCCTAATTTAAAAAAATTAACAGCTTTTTTAAAAAAAAAAACGTCCCTCCAACATCTACACACACACATACACACACACAGATACATCCACACGCACACACACACAGACATCATCGTAAAAATATTAAAATCGGATTGTAGGACCTTAAAATGTGCTTAATAATTAAAGTCTGGATATGCGATTTTTAGTAAGTAATCCAATACCTCTATTGGCGAGAGGTAAAGAATGCTGGAATACCTCATTATAGCGAAAGCTAAAGAAACATTTAGGCTACGAAAATTTCAATGCTTCTTGATGAATAAAGTTTTTTAACTAAAATGATACAACCTTTTGATGATCATTGTGACGGTCTAGAGCTAGATCTTAGTCGTGCATGGCTTCCTATATTAAATATGATGTAATTGTCACCTTGGTTACCTGTTGCTAATGTTTTTGTTATTATATATATATATATATATATATATATATATATATATATATATATATATATATATATATATATATATATATATGTATAGGATGTTTATTAAACATAGGGCAACAATTGAAGGGATTATTCCCTGGATCATTCTAAGATGATTTTGTCCTTTGATGATTTTTGAAAAGCCACTTTGTTTCGAAGATACAGGGCGAAAAAAAAATTCGACAAAACCAATTTTGATATTTTTCAAATTATTAATCTAGTAACAGCAGGCAAGTTATGTGTCAAATTTGTTGAGACGTTTGGCTGTTTGACGTGCATTTTCTGTCTATAATACTTAAACTTTTGTCAGTAAAATCCTCTTATCATGAATAGCTATACGAACGCCGAGATGACTGACATGCATTTCATTTATGGACTTGCTGATGGCAATTCATTACAAGCTAGGCGGATTCTTGCATCGTAGCTGAAGGTAGTCATTTTCAACAGTACTTGTAGATTAAGAAACTTTACATGTAATTTTTGGTATTAAATGTTGTTATTGTCGAAAAAAATTTCGCCCTGTATCTTCGAAACAAAGCGGCTTTTCAAAAATCATCAAAGGACAAAATCATCTTAGAATGGTCCAGGGAATAATCCCTTCAATTTTTGCCCTATGTTTAATAAACATCCTGTATATATTTGTTTTAATTGAAATATGAGTTCTGAAAGATTTTTAAATATTTTTTTAACTAAATTTAATTTTCCTTTAAACGAACGCCATATAATAGGCGAGCAGTGCTGTCCGCTTAAAAGAGATTCCACTGTATTTGAAAAATCGTCCTGACTAAATCCACGCACTGGCATCATCGTGAAAATGTTAAATTCTTATTCTAGGGATCGTAATACGTGATTATACATAAATTCATCAAAATATCGATATGCGATTTTGAGCATAATTTCTATGCCTCCTTTACCTATGATGATAAGAGCTAAAAATTACCAAGATAGTAATATACATCATAAAACATTGGCCATATCATTTTTATTATGATGGTTTTAGTAATCCGTACTCTGCATTGTGTAAAAGAAAATGCCGAAATTTACTTAGAAGAGATTGCGTCAAGATTGGTGAGTGAAATGGATCCAAACGAGAAACTGTCACTTTCCAAATCTAGGGATTACGTTTCCTTGCTGAATATGAGTTATGAATGAGTATGACAGGAAATAAGCCGTAATATATTTAATTTAATATCACGAGGCATTTACAAATTTAATTCGGCTGTTATTAAATATTTCAAATAACTAATGAATTTCATTACAATCTGTATTCAAAAAATAATTGGTTGATTTATAAATTAAATTTGTATATTTACCATAATTATTTGTACTGTTTAATAAAGTACATGCTTATTGATATTTATAATTAAATAAATATTGTATTTGAATTCTATTTCACTCGGAAATGGATGTAATAATTAACTGCATCGCATTATTTACATAAAGGCTATTATGCCAAATCATCCACGTAAACAATTTTATTTTCATTGTTTTCACGCGACAAGGACATTTTTGTTGTCATTTCAAATGACAAAATTCACTCCACTGCGACATGGGAAAATATATTCATTGTTTGAAATAACGGGAAGAGAATTATTTAGATTTTATGGGAAATAATAATATGCCTGTATTCTTTTCTGTTCTCATATTATGAAAAAATATTACTTATCTAAAGTACATCTTAAATAGGTGTTGTCATGTAACAGTTAGAATTATTTTATTTATTACCGCAGGAGATAAAAGTACATATATATTGTATAACACAGAAAAATAATATAGGTAATTAAAAGTAGCGTACAATTAATATTTTTCATTATGTAAACAAGTTTAACACGTTCAATGCGGAGATTTTTTTTTATAGTTTTTCTGTACTGCTATTACATACGATTGGACTATAATTTAGAGTATGCCAAAACTCGAACGTTATGATTTTGATTTTCTAATGGCAGAGGGTAGAGGTTGGCCCGCTGACCATCTCAAAGGGGTAGAAATACTAAACCTGCTACTCAGAACCCCAATATTTTGTATTTAGGGTTTGAAGGTTGTGAACCACAAGTATTAAGTTCAGATCTTACTTTAATTTTTACTTGTCGCTAAGAGAGGTATTGGATTCATGCTAAAAATCGCATATCCAGATTTTAATTATTAAGCATGTTTTAAGGTCCCTACAATCCGATTTTAATATTTTTACGATGATGTGAATGTGTGTGTGTGTGTGTGTTTGTGTGGATGTATGTCTGTGTATGTGTGTCAAAAAACTGACATTACTGAAGATTTTTTCATAAGTACATACATTATAATATTTCTATTGTATTAAGAGTTAAATATTTAAAATTATAGGTATATAACATATACCCTTCAAAAATACTGTCAATCCCGACAATGAATTGGAAACATTTCTAAAAATTAGAAGAGTAGGACAAAATTTCTTCATAGAACAAATTTAAAATTAAAAAATCTGATGTGACCAACACAGTACCTCCCATTTACCTATGTATATAATTTTTATATTACTTTATCAATTTATCCATACAATATATAGAAAAAGTATTAAAGCAAACTTGTAGAAAATGAAATAATCTTTAATTTTTATAATAACAAATTGAGAAAAAATTACATTTAAAGGTATTTTTTGAAAAAAAAACTATCTTGACTTTCAAGTAAACTGCCATTTCCGGTCATCCGATTGCCACCAAAATCTAATCAGTTCTTTCCATATTAGAATAAGGTAGAAATATATGCTTTCCAAACTTTCTGAATGTTAGTATTTGAGTTAGAGCGTAAAGAAGATCCACACACACACACACACACACACACACACACACACACACACATACACACACACATACATACAGATATCATCGTGAAAATGTTAAAAATTGATTCTAGGGATCTTAAAACATGGTCATGTATCAAAATCTCCATATGCGATTTTTAGTACGATCCCTATACCTCCCTTACCAAGGGTAGCGGGAGGTAAAAATCTAAATATAAAATTAGATATTAGTAGAATTTTTGGTGTAGAGTGTAGGTATATAAGAAATGTTAAATACAATTGGGCGCGAGCAGTCACGTGACTTTGTTGACCTTGACAAGCAGATATGGGGGCCCGGGTCAGAATAATAGTTAGATGTCAAATATCATAAACTTAGTGACTTTCCAATTCCATGTGGTTTATTTTCCTCGACATGTAAATTCCACACTCCTGGTGACAAATTAACTACGTGAATTTAGAAAACGGAAGTGCTGGCCACAACAGATTTTTCGTGTAGTATTATGCTCGGAATTACTGGCGCATGCGTAGTAAGCCTTCAGCCTCGTATTTAGCAACTAATGTAGAGTTTATTAAAGGATTCAGAAATCATTCTCAAATAGAGTAATCGTAGCTTGCGTTACTTTCAAGTTCCCGTAAGAGATTCATATATGTAAATTTCTCTTTAATGCTGAATATTAAGACCAAAATGATCATAATAATGTACTTAGTGAGAAACAAACTTATCGGTTCAAAATTTAGTGAACTCTGATAAATTTAGAATGACAGTTCTGGCATGACAAGCCCAACATTATTAGAAGTACTTCCTAGGGATGTTCTGTTCTACTAGCGGTAGTTTTGTGCCTTACCAAACACAAAGAACAGTTAGCAACTAAGTTAATTTGATCATCATTAATTTACCTGGACTTGCAACTAACACCAAGTCTAATCACTTAATCCTTGTTTTCTCAGTTGGGAAATGTTTGCAAGCCAACTCTGTAATGCCAAAAACTAAGTGTGTAAACTCTGAGGTTCACACGATAGATAACTACTTCGACTTTCAAGGGTATCTCCAAGAAGGATTATATTACTCTCTATTTACCTACTTCGCGTATATGTGAAAGATATACCATGCGTAAAGAAATATACATTGTATGCTAATATATCGTGAGAGTTGTTAATTAAAAAGGAAAATTATAGTTAATAAATTAAAGAAATGTATATCCTTTTCTTTTAGTCCATGACGTCTGTTGCGGTAGGAATATAAACATGTGATCAAGAGATATTCATGAATACTTAGGTTTACAGAATTTTAATAGTTTTTGTCATGATTTTTATTTGTCTGCATTTATTTATTATTTCATTCTACTTTATATAAAATCCCTAAGAGGCCCATTAAAGTTATTCTTAATATTCGAAAGTTATTTAGAATTAAAAAATAGAAAGTCCTAAATTTGTATGTCTTGAAATAATTCTAAATACCTACCGTATAAAATAATTATTAAAGTAACAGAATCTGATATGACCAGCACATTACCTTTCGTCTATCCTGTGTATTTATATCCAAAATCCATGCGTAAATTTTCTTGCAAAAGATCCTATATATCCAGTAAAATTATTTTATAAACAAACTATGCAAATTGCACTTAATAATGACATCTTCTTCTTTAGCTTTTCCCATTCGTTAGGGATCGCTGTGTTTTATTTTCTTTTTCCACTCATTTATGTTTTGCGTGTCGTCCTCATTTAGTTCTTTTTCTTTCAAGTCTTCCGCAATGTAGTCCTTTCATCTTATCTTTGGTCTTACTCAGTTTATTCTATCTTATATTACTAAGCTATTCATTCTTCTTCCAATATATTCTTAATTTTTCCTCATGACATGTTCAAGCCAATGTAATCGTCTCTCTTGTATCTTTCATTTTCTTTACCTTCCATTCCTTACCCTATCTTTTCGTGTCTTCCACAACATTTACCTCAATATACTAGCTTCTGCCACATTCATTTTATTTTCATTGTTACTGACATCTGTCAATTTGAGTTATCTGAATATATTAGAAGTTTTCATGGTAAGCATAGCTGGCTCATTTATGATATTTAATATCTTTATAATTCATTAACTCTTTCTATTTAATATGAAATATAATCAAATCGTATAGAGAACAATATATTCTTTAAAATTTATAATCGTTAAATATCAATAAATGATATTTAACTGTGTTTTTCAAGAAAAACTGTTAAAAGTTGCAATTGAGGGTATTTCTGGTGGACAATTATAACCAAAGTAATTTTTGGAATTCTATTGTTGGAGGTATCGTGGCTGAAACTTTCGTCACACACACACACACACACACACACACACACACACAAACACACCCGCACACACACACACACACACACACACACACACACACACAAACTCACATATGTATATATATATATATATATATATATATATATATATATATATATATATATATATATATATATATATAATCACCATCGTAAAAATAGAAAAATCATATTGTAGGGACCCTAAAACGTGCTTATGCATTGAAAACTCACCATCGAATTTTGAGACCAAAGACAATACCTTCCTTACCTAGAGGTGACGGAAGGTAAAAGCGAGTCACTACTGCATAAGAAGAGAAAACTGTAATGCGCGTATAAGTGTTATCGTTCAAATTTCACATGAGTTTAGATGTAGATTGAGCTTGACAGTCAGTCACATCTTTATCTAAAGTCTAAACGGTAGTGTCGTTAACATCACTTTGAAAATTAGTATAATTATGCGAATAAAAGTAGATTGCGGCAATGGGTAATAAGTCATTATGATATATTTATTTTTTATTTATTTTATATTTAATCATTGCCATTTTCTAGTCGATGAAAAAAAGCTAAAGCTATCCAGGGGATTGCATTACCTTTGAGCCAGAACTATTCATTTCTTTTTTTTATAAAATCGAAATCAATTAAAAATATTTCACATTGCACTTTGTAGCAATTTAAATAAAAAATTTGTCTAAAAATAAATTGAAATATTTATTTCCAACATCCACGATAAAAGTCATAGTTTATTTTTTATCTATTAAAATTTCGTTACAAATATAACTTTCCTAATAAGGATGAATATTTCCCTAATGATGATGAAATATTTTATCGTGCTGGCGTTTACCAAGCCATCATCTCACGGGCACTCATTGTGGCGTGGAGAGTGCACAACAGGGATTAATTTTGTGTCATTTAAAATCCGAAATATTTGGCGTTGATCGGGATTGTATCGGGTTTCCAACAAAACTTGTTTATTTTTAGAATACATATCCAACGATACCACACATGACCTAGGTTAATTTTGAATCTGGGTTTAGTTACATCTACTTTCGGTAAATTACAGAAATCGAGACTACTATTATTAAATTCTTCAGATAAGATTATGTTATGGTAGTTTTTTCCCTGAATCTCCAGGACGTCGTATTTCTGAACCACCCCCTGCGACGGGTGGTCTGAAACAACCTGTACAAGAACAACCAATCAAAATTGTAAATAAACCTATAAAAATCGGCATCCAATGAACAAATGCATGTCATACCTGAGTAGTAATAATAAATATCTATATATCAATTAAATATACATAGGATTTAATATTATAGACAGTTTAAATTAAAGAAGTAGTGACATTTGTTATTAACATTAAATATTGCAAACTGTTAAGTTCCACAAAAAGCTACTCTCGGTATTATTAACACTCAAAGAGTCTATTCATTTTGAACATCATTGATGTTGACAGTAATTGATCTTGTATTAGCTTCACTTAATCCAAATATAAGTATGATGTTGTTTTGTTATAAATTCTGGAAAATATTTCTCACATTACTAAAAATAAAATATTTCAATTAAGCATAGCAAAGTTAAACACTAACACCTTACTCGCACAGAATATTTTACTTTTCATCTTGTAATTAAAAGAAATTTCAACTTAGCAATCTATTAAATGTATCATTCACATCTTATCCTGTTTTTTAAACGTCTAGACACGGGAAATTTCATTTTTCATGATAATTTTATAAGAATTGTTATCTGTATTTCTGCACGATATATTTAGGTTTAAATGTACAGTTTAACTTTCAAATGAAGGCGAATTCATTTCGAATACAGCACATTTAAAATGATTAGCAATAAACGTAGACATTATACCTACCTTTGTGTTCAAGTTTCGAGTGCTTCAGAATACACTATGATCTCTACCGAAACTAGGTTAATAACTAAAATGGCAGAAACATGTCATGTGATTGTAAACTGAAATACAAACTTATCCTATACATCTACGTGAATTTATATTTACAATGTATGTTTTTACCTCTCGCTAAGAGTGGTATTGGATTCATGCTAAAAATCGCATATCTAGATTTTAATGATTAAACACGTTTTAAGGTCCCTACAATCCGATTTTAACATTTTTCCGATGATGTCTGTATATGTTTGTGTGTGTGGAGGAAAGTGTTTGTGTGTGGATGTTGAAAGAACGATTTCGCAAAAATTGTAAGACTTAATATCTGTTTAACTACGTATTTCTCAATCGGACATTACTGGGATGAGCTGAAAGGTTTTAGTAATAATTGGACAACCGGAAGTAGCAGATTCTTAAAAAAAATCCTCTAATTATTATTTTTTGAAGAATTTTGTACTTGCTAGTATTAAAGAAGAGTAAATTCTCTATTTGATACATATTGTAACGGGAATAAGGTTCAGGGTATTTGAACAGGGCTTGACTAACAGGTGTCAATCAATGTCAACGTATAAATGTCAAAACGGAAAATCAAGTACAAACGCTTAGAATTAATTTATTTAACACGGGGAACACGAACAGAACATATAATATCAACAAACGATAACTACTAACTATTTTAGGAACACAACATTTATTCTAAGTACAATACAAAGCTATTTATATTTATTTTATTCGTCTCTCCAAAACAATCGCTCGTCGACCACCTCCGTCCACTGCACCAGGCCGTCTCTGTCGCATGTTACAATATAAATATTTTATTATATATTTTATAGATTTAGGCCCGGTATAAAGTTTCGAATATGTATTCGTTAAATAAATTTATTCTATATATTTATCCAACGAATAACTCCATTGAATCTTTTCACACATTTCACAAAAACAAATCGCTATCTGTCGAATAATTTTAACATTCGTGAATTGGTAACAGAGTGAATTTGTGTAAGTAGAGAAGGATGGAGTTTTACATAACCACGTTAAGCAGACAAGGATGAAATGTGTTAATTTTTTTGAATCTGTACTTGTCAAAATTTTGTTTGACATCCATAATGTCATCTATATCCTTCTGCATTTTTAGCCCCGGGAGAATGTAACAAGTAATATATTGCAGTAATCATACGCGGTAAACGAAATCATATGTATATTGTAAAATTGTCCTTATAATTTTTGTATATTCCTTTCAGTTCGAGGTAAATGAATATTGTATAAAAGTATTCAAAATCCGAAAATATTTTACCAGCATCAAATGTCAGGATCTTTATAATGATTTACCCAAGGAGGGATTTACCTATGTATGCACTGTTTGAGATCAAATACGAACCGTAATTTGTAATAATAAAATAAGAACAGTTTATTTTCATAATCGGAATCTGTCAAAACTATCCTTGATGTGTGTGGTTAGGTCGCTATCTGATCGTGCGTTTTCGATTTCTCGCATTATTTATTCATTCATAGTTCAAACAATCATTAGAATCATTAAAATTATTTAATATATCCACTTTGTTAATAATCTGCACTATGTAGAAATGTACTGTACTTACGAATAAACCCTTTATTCGCTACCCAACTAGCGAATAACTTATTCCGCGAATAACAGATGTTATTCTTTCGAATAAATTTATTTGCAAGTGAAAAGACAACAAAAATATTTATCCGAAGGTTAAATTTATCTTTAGCTTTATTCGGAAGTGAAAATACCGGCCCTTAGAGATAAAGAAATATAAAGTATACAATAATCTATTGTAATAAATCTCACAGCTCAAATAATATCACGAAAACCAATTAAAAAATTAAAATGTTTGTAATTGATAGATAAATGTCCGTGTCAAAAATCCAGACACATTACTGAAGATTTTTTCTGGGAAGTACATACATTATATTATTTCTTATTGTATTAATAGTTAAAATATTCAAAATTATAGGTATAGTTTGGTGACAATTCAAGGTCATTTATTAACCATAATGGTGTAATATTACTTACAGATAACTTCACTGCATTTCGTATACATAGACGTGCAACATGAAATATTTATGGATACATTTTAACTGAAAAAAATAAGTGTAATTTATTAGAAAATTGTGTTTCTTTTTAAATAATACCTTTCTCCAAGATTTATGCTCTTCACCTATGTTTTTGCAAAACACAATAACCTAGACTTGGCAAAAACCATGGAATAATAATTTTATTGTCAACGTGACTGGGTAAATATTAGCATAGAGGGCAGTGTAGTAGATAAGTAGATATCTGTTACTCTACGACATACGTCATTAATATTTATAACGTGATAGAAAGTAATGTCAACATGAACGTATATCTGTCACACAACATAAACTACATAGACATACGCCACGTAATCTGTCTCTTTCTAACATGAAATGTTGCTAAGGTACTGCTGTATTAAATGTTGTGTATTCTTTCTTCGAACAAGTTACCTTGAATTGTCATCTTTCGTGAACCAAAGTATATATTACAGCCTTCAAAAATACTGTGAATAATGAATGAATTGGAATCTCGAAAAATTAGAAGAGTTGGACAAAATTTCTTCATAGAATGATTTTAAAATTTAAAAAAATAAATATAAAGAATAGATATAGGTCAAACTGGAAGCTTAAAAATTATATCCACTTTTAAAAAAGCACAAAAGTGATATGTGAAGTCAACGGTATAATATATTGCAATATCGAATTTGATTGGCACAACCAACAAGGAGTAAAAGAGATGATATGCTAATTTAAATATTTTTCTATATCAGCATTAAATATTGCAAAAATTGATTTAAAGTGGTGAGAATTAATTATGAATGAACTGATTAGGTTTGTTTGCATTGAAGCTAATTACATTACATCTATCTTCCCAATTCTCACACTTTCCATTGGGCACATCAATCATCGTGCACAATGACTCGGTCCCTTTCCGCGTTGGTATTAAGCGTTTCAAACACAGCAAAAACTGGGGCACCTTTCTACGTGCTGTTGATGCTGCACAAAATCACATGCAAGTATTATCACACTCAAAAACTGTATTGTTCTATTTTCACTCTTTCCATATTAATAGATTAATCAATATTATATAAATGGATATTAATGATTAACATGAACCACAAAATATCATGAATCATAACTGTAGTATTTAGGGAATGGTGGCCTAGGTTAAGGGTTTATATTTAAATAAAATATGATTTAACTTAACGTCTAATAGCAATAAGGCAAAAACCAACTAATAACTAAATAGCCAACATCTTAAGACTGGATTCTTAATTATTAAATAAAATACTACAAGTTTTAAATCACTGACTCTCAACATTTATCCAACATATTATAATAACCACAAGTATACCATTTTTACATTAAATTCCTGTAAAATACTCCCCTCCTGCATTTACATACTAGTTCTACCTTTCTTACAACGGAAAACCATTTTTCTGAAAGTACATTCAGCATCCTCGTCGAATTTTTCACTGCCTCTGCTAGATTAGCAAAATGTTGCCGATTCAATTTAATTTTTATCTCTCGCTAAGGTATTGGATTCATGCTAAAAATCGCATATCGTGTGTGTGTGTGTGTGTGTGTGTGTGTGTGTGTGTGTGTGTGTGTGTGTGTGTGTGTGGATGTGTGTTAGGTTGTTGGAGGCACGATTTCTCAAATTCTATAAGACTAAAGCCCTGTTTGACTACGGATTCCTCCATCTAACATTAATGCGGAGAGTTGAATTGGTTATGGTACCAATTGGAAAACCGTAAGTAGTGTATCTCAAACAAAAAAATCTATATATTATTTTTTTGATGTTTTGAATGAAAAATTATGATACTTGACACCTATGTACATTATTACAAGCTGTCGTTCTGACACGGGCTCCCATATCTGCTTGCCAAGGCCAGGAGTGCTCGCGGCCTATGCAACATAAAATGAAAATGGCGAGAAGTATTGTGCTGGCAACAACAGATTTTTAGTCGTGGGTTCAGGTAAAAAAATCGACTGGTGCAAGCTTGTAAGAATAGGAAATTTCATGCTTGTGTCGTTAATACACATCATCGCCTCATTTCCGTATGCTTTCTTAAGTATCTAAAGATTTTTACGTAGTAATTTCTTAATCAGAACGCAGAATTTGATGTTTGTACGCTGCTCTGAAGATGACATTTCAAAATCAGATGAACGAAAAAACTATGATGTGGCCAGCACATTATCCCATGTATTACGTACAAATTCCTTACATAAATTTTCTTGCAAAAGATTTCCAGTAAAATTATTTCATAAACAAACTATGTAAATTGCACTTGAAACTGAAATATTCTTCTTTAGCTTTTCCCATTCGTTATGGGTCGCTATTCTTGATTTTCGTCTTCCACTCATTTCTATTTTGCTTGTCGTCCTCAATCAGTACCTTTTCTTTCAAATCTTCCGCAATATATTTCTTCTATCTTCTGTTTGGTCTTCCTTTGTATCTTCTACTTTCTACTACTAAGCTGTTCATTCTTCTTCCAATATATTATTAATATCTCTTCATGACATGCCCAAATCTATGTAATCGTCTTTCTTGTATCTTTCTAGAAACTTCTATTACTCGAGCCATATCCCCTCATTCCTTATCATATCGTTCCGTGTCTTCCCAACATCCATCTCAACATTTTCATCTCTCTGCCACATTTATTTTCTTTTCTTCGACACTGATATCTGTCAATTAGAATTCTGTTGATATGATAGCTATTTCGATGGTTATAGCATAGCTATATCCATTGAATATGAAGTATAAAATGTAATCAAATCGTATAAATAATAGAATATTTTTTAATATTTATAATAACATTAAATGTCAAAAAATGATATTTAACTTGGTTTTTTAAGAAAAACTGTTAAAAGTTGCAAATACGGGCACTTCCGGCTGACCAGGGAATACAAAAAATATATAATTTTTGGAATTATGCTATTGGAGTTG
Source organism: Harpalus rufipes (assembly GCA_951394225.1). Taxonomy (NCBI): domain Eukaryota; kingdom Metazoa; phylum Arthropoda; class Insecta; order Coleoptera; family Carabidae; genus Harpalus; species Harpalus rufipes. Next base: position 62,859,339 of record OX596275.1, read on the forward strand.
TGCAATCCGAAACGATGGTTAAATACACACACGCTCACACATACACGCACACACACACACATACATAGACATAATCGTAAAAATAGTAAAATCGTACCATCGAACTTTGACCAAAACCAATACTTTCCTTGCCTAAAGGTGACAGAAGGTAAAAACTAATTATATGACACAGCCTGCATTCATAAATTATTAATTTTTTTAATAATAATTCTTTATTGTACTTCAATGTATTACAACATTATTACAATTGATAGCTGGGGGTGAGTCAGTTTTTACTACAATTTTTATAACCTTGTACTTGTATTCGTTGAGTTAATGAAGATGAGATGATAAAGACACCACAGACATCCAAGCCCCTGGTGGGAATCGAACCCACGACCCCAGGGTCCGAGCGGTGAAGTCGCTTCGAGCGCTGCTAGGCACGCTGCTTCAACACGCTCGACCACCGAAACAAATGTGAATTCTTGTTATTATTTTTATCAAACCTCCTACAATATAAGGCGTATTCATAATTATTTCATATGATCCCAAAAAAGTAAGCCTTAATTAGAAATACTCGTGGGTATTATAAAATATATTTACCAAGAAAAAGAACTTCCGTAAAATTAACTATTTATCAGTGTGTTCTATATAAAACAATAATTTATTCCACGTATTCTTAGCCCATAGCAGCCATTAGTATATTCGTCACGTTTTCATTTATCGCTGTGCAATTTTCGATGGTATAGGTTAGAAATTAGTGGTCAGTGTTAGCGCCCGTTTGGATGCGGGAGCTTGCCCGGGTCCTAAAGGGCCGTTAAGAGGGCGTTAAAACATGTCATAAAACAGGCCCCGTCCTGCTGGCGACCCGACGTAATTGTAGCGTCGCGGTTATATATGCATGCCTGTCCCTTTGACTCCTTCCCGGAATATATAGAGCTAGTGGGTCACACAGCAGAACAGAACAGGAATAAGGAGAGAAAGGATAATGTGATGGTTTGATATCTAATTAAAATTTAATGTCTTTGAAATATTCAATAATTTATTGAATACGAATATTTTATGACCTCCTAATATATCATTTTAGAATAATATCCATGCAGTGACACTTTTCTATAGTTCATAATAAAAAATCTGATGTGGCCAGCACAATACCTTACGTCAATTCTGTATATTATGTATAAATTCCATTCATAATTTTTCTTGCAAAAGATACATACATTTAAGATCTGAACTGTATATCCATGGAGTTGTGTTTAAAGCGTAGTCTCCGGGATTAAAATTATAGATAATTTTATAAATTTATCCATAGAATCTATACAAAAACTATTAACGCAAACCTGTAGAAAATTTAAAAAACTTTAATTTTTATAATAATAAATCTCGAAAAAATAACATTGAAAGGTATTTTTCAAAGAAAAACTATTTTGACCTTCTAGCAAAGTGCCATTTCCAGTTATCTGATTTATTCCAAAATCTAATGGCATCTTTCCATATAAGGTAAGGTAGAAATACAAAGTTTCAAAATTTTCTGAACGATAGTATTTGAGTTAGAGCACACACACACACATATACACACACATAGACACATACACACAGACATCATCGTGAAAATGTTAAAATTGGATTGTAGCGACCTTAAAACGTGGTCATTTACCAAAATCTTGTTATGCGATTTTTAGCACGATCCCTCTACCTCCCTTGCCAAGGGTAGCGGACGGTAAAAACAATAAGAAGAAATGTGATTTAAAAAATCTAGCGGAAATTTGAGAAACGACCTTCGGAGCAAGTTATAACTTACATTTAGTAAAAGGGTGCCAGTGTTAATTAAAAGTTATTAAAAAATATATATAATTTCACCTGACAACTAGATGAGTTTTGACAACCATTGTATGTAAATTATGTTATTTATTAAATGTTATATATAGGCAATTATCAATATTACTTAAGTTATATATTTTCACGTATGTTTTACACATATATGTCTTTCAATTTTTCAAAAAGTGTCATAACTGTTTTAGCTATTGAAGAAGACCCATGATGTGTCGAAACCGGTAGAGGCGGAAAATAAATGATTATTTGACTGATATCCAGAAATTTCTTCTTCCCAATCAACTTTCCAGTCAAGAAGTTTTGCAGTCAGACTTATTTATATCAAATTATTTTACAATTGAGAATAGCTCCAAGTAATAAAGTGAAAAATTTTCACTGAATACCATTTCGGTGAAAATTGAGATATGAGCCCTAATTTTGAATCATATGAGTCGAATGGCCCAATAAAAATATATCTAATCAAAACAATTCAGACAAATTGTGTGAAAATGTTATGTACAGTAAAAATTTTGAAAGATGTGCGATCAAGGTCATTTGTATCATGAACGAATTAACAAATTGGCATACATTTATCTCTTGCCTTTGCAAAGGCTGTAAGCGTGTGCGATAAGGATGGATATAACACGCTTGTCTTTCAAAAATTCATATTGTTTCGACTAAGTTACGACATTCCACTTTAAAACGATGCTCGTTGTTGATAATACTTTCGCTGTAACGTCAGTTTATATATTAATTCATAGCTGTACGAATAACGTTATAATCTGTCAGTGTCACTGACACTGACATTGTGTCAGTATCTTATTTTTCACATATTTGGTTTTACAGTTGCTAATATACTTACCAGTTGATTTATTTTTGAATTTTGAATGGTTTTATTGTAACATATATTTTTATAATAATAAAATAATAATAATAATAATAATCTTTATTGACTATAAGCCAAAGGCGGAGTTCAGCCAAAGGCTGTTCTTCCACCCAACCATACAAATAAATATAAAAAAAATTAAATTACCAGGATTTTTTGCAAAGAATAATTTACAACTTAGATATTATAAATACTACATATAGAAATTATATAACAAAAATGAACAAAGTTAAGTGCTAAACATTTCTTTTATATATCTACGAAATGTATATAGAGACAGAGATTTTAACGAATCAGGAATAGCGTTATAGAGCATTGGTGCCAGATATGAGAAAGATCCCTTAAATTTTGACTTTCTAAAAGATGGTATAATATACAAATTCTTAATTCGAAGAGTATAATTATAATTCTTTTGAATTAATTTATCAAATAAATAAGACGGAAAACCGGTTAGTAAAACTTTATGTACTAGACAGAGATACGCGATTTTTACACGATTTTCGATAGTCGGTATATTAGCTAACTCTCGAAATTCGCTTATGTGATTTACGTACCCCGTAAACGAATCGTAAACAACTGTTTTCTAGAAGGGTAATTCTGTTTTTGTCAGTTTGTGTTAGGTTTGGTACATAAACACAAGCACAGTAATCAAATAGTGGCAATATCAAGGTGTTCACTAGCCGTAGTTTGATTGTAGGACTAAGGTCATGTCTGAAATGAAAAAGGTGACGTAATTTGAGCCTAGCAGCACAGAGCTTTTGGTTCAAATGAATACTAAAACTTAAATTTAACAGTAGTATCTTATGTACCCTCATAAAAACTAAGCAAACGACACTACTGAATTTGTCAGAATGGGCGGAGCAAAAATCTGAATTCATACAATTCGTAGACAACCTTGATCGGACATCTTTCAAAAATTTTACTGTACATATACTGTACACAGTAGGTTATTTCAGGATAAAATAAAACAGATAAGGTGAGACGACCCCATTGATAATTCCTTGTTCAAATCGATGACAACCAATATTCTTATTTAGTTCTCTATAATCGCTTATTAAACAATCTCACAGTTCCGGGTTAAGCATCCTCTTCGTATCATTTATACTCTTCTCCAACTCCATCTAGTTCTAGTTTAGAATTCTCAAGGTTATCCTCAGTTCGACCCGACGCCCTTAGGGGAACACTGGCCATTCAGTCCACAGAATATCATTAGGGAACTCGATTATACTCTAGTGTATCTAAGTTGCTTACTAGAATTGATCAGATTTCGTGATTGCTAACAAAACTATTGTTACCAACTATCTGCGTATCTAGATCAATAAATTGCTTTATTGTCACGCCTTTTCACTTAATTTGCCGAGCTGTTGTTTCCCTCTAATTAAGGAGTCATTATGAGGCTTGAAGTGGCTGACTGTCAAATTGCTGCAGGGGAGAAATACAATGAGAATGGCAGGAAATTTATTCTAATTCACAAGCCGGATTGATTTCTACAAAATGTGATGTAAGGTAAATACATTTCTTGAGTCAATTTTTACCTCTCGCTAAGAGAGGTATTACATTCATGCTAAAAATCGCATATCCAGATTTTATTGAATAAGCACGTTTTAAGGTCTCTACAATCCGATTTTAACATTTTTACGATGATGTCTGTGTGTGTGTGTGTGGATGTGTGTGTGTGTGTGTGGATGTGTGTGTGTGTGTGTGTGTGTGTGTATGTGTGTGTGTGGGATGTTGGAAGAACGGTTACTCAAAAACTATAAGACTTAAAATTTGTTTAACAACGTATTTCCCAATCGGACATTCATGGGAAGATCTGAAAAGGTTTTGGTAACAATTGGACAACCGGAAGTAGAAGATTCTTGAAAAAAAATCTTCTAAATATTATTTTTTGAAAATTTTTCGTGGTAATATTAAAGAAAATTAAATTCTCTATCTGATACATTTAAATATTTTATTATATATTCCATAGATTTAGAGATAAAAGAAGTATAATATATAAAATAATCTGTTGTAATAAATTTGACAGCCGAAAGAATGCCATGAAAAATAGTTGATAATTTAAATTATTTGTAACTGACAGATAAATGTCAGTGTCAGAAATAATGAGTAATGAAGGAAAAATGTACTTGGAGAATCCCTTAGTTCTTGATCTGTGACTATTATGGAGATGACAAGTCTAGGTTGAAGGACTTAAATTTGTTTCAAACATTATGGGACAATGTACACCAGTACTATAGACTAGAGTAACTTTGAATTGCGAAAAAGCTATCAAATTCTTCTCAAGTAAGTTGTAAATATTGACAAAATTACACATCGATATAAGAATAATCGGAGTGCAATCTATCCGTCACTTTATTAAAGGGAATTAGTGTTATTTAGATATAACATGTATGAAAAAATAAAATGTAAAAGAAGATATGTAAGAATAGATGCACAATCCATATATACATTTTAGACCGCCCAAAATTAATGTTTTTACTAGAAGAATATGAAGAGAAAGTAAACAACGTTGTTCGAATTGAAAATTGCAGTTACCAGCTAATATTTATATATGGTAAACTCTACTTTGTAATTTATTGTAACATAATTTATGGTAAAATATCTTCATGTTGAGACATGCTATTATTGAATAATAAAGAAGTTCATACGTCATAGATTTATATGAATATATTATTTGTATTTATAAAAATATTCTTTGCTTTATGCATACAGCCAGGTATATATATATATATATATATATATATATATATATATATATATATATATATATATATATATATATATATATTATTTCATATTGTATTAATAGTTAAATATTTAAAATTTTAGGTATATAGTATATACCCTTCGAAAATACTACCAATCCCGACAATGATTTATTAACATTTCGAAAAATTAGAAGAGTAGAACAAAATTTCTTCATAGAATGAATTGAAAATTAAAAAATCTAAATATAAAGAATAGATATAAGTACAATTTTTGGTGTAGAGTCTAGGTGTACAAGAAATGCTCCATCGTTGATAGTTTTGAAAGCTCGTGAGGTGACGCCTGATAAATATCCTCTATGATACAGATATGTTGTCAATAGCCGTGAAGATACATTTATATTATTTTCATGAACACGACGAATCACTGGCAGTAAATTTCTTTAAAATTGTGTCCGATCAAGGTCATCTACGAATTGTGTGAATTATGATTTTAGCTCCGCCCATTCAGATAAATTCAGTACTGTCCTTTACTTAGTTTTTATGAAGATACATACGATAGTGTTATTTTATTCATTCTAAAATCAAAACTAAGTCAACTGGTAAGGTTATTAGCAAATGTAAAACCAAATATGAAAAATGTGATACTGACAGTGTCCGTGTCAGTTATTCGTATGCTATGAATCAAGGTAATATATCTGAATTAATAAATAAAGTTACGTTACAGCGAAAATCGTTTTAAAATAGAATGTTCTTACTCGGAATAATATGAATTTTTGACAGGCATATCCATCCTTATCTCAAACCCTTTCTTGTTATGTCATATGAGAAAGATAAGTGTATGCCAATTTGTTATTTCGTTCATGATACAGATGACCTTGATCGGACATTGTTTTATTTCAAGCCACAATCATGGCTCACTATTCTCTTGTCGACTAGGTGTATAAAAAGTGCCCGCCATTTTACTTTTTAATAATGTAATATATGGATTATTTTACATGATTGTAGAGCAAATTTGATGTACTTTTCAAATTTGTAAAAAAATATAGTATGTCCCATTTGAAATTTCAAAGTTGATATTAATTACTAATAAACCGGAAGTGGTATTATGAATGTACATCCGTCATCAAGTAGCTTACATGTTGCTGAATAAATCATGTTATATGAAAGAAATTACTAACTTAATAAATAAGCGAGATATTTGCTGTATCTTCAACAAAATTTAATAAATCACAAATAAATATTTTTCCTCGCTATTCTTACTGTTTTAGTAGAAATTGTTTTTCCAGGGAATGAATAAGGATTAAAAACTTCACTAATGCAGTTTTTTGAATATAATGCTTTCAAACATATGATTGATAAGTTTCAATACGAGTACGTTCATCAAAGATTAACTTGTTCATTTGTCTAAATAAACAAACATCGGTAAAACACAAAACCTGTACGTTTTATGAATTCGCAAATTTCGATGAAATGCTAATCTAATCAATAAAAGCAAATGTTTTATGTGGGCTGTAAAAAGCAAAAACACAGAAGCGAATTTTTCAAATTTTCAAATGCTGACAGTTAATCGTTATTTTATTATTAAGTTTGTTAATATGGGCGATTAATAATCGAGACATTCCACATAATTTGTTTGTCACAATATTTTTCCGTCGATCGAAAACAATGTTAAATAATTAGTTTGTGGATCCTCAGTACGATGAATTGATTTTTAAGAATAAATAAAATTAAGTTTGTGACCGAAATATATTGTTACGTTTTTACCTCTCGCTAAGAGAGGTATTGGATTCATGCTAAAATCGCATATCCAGATTTTATTGAATAAGCACGTTTTAAGGTTAATACAATCCGATTTTAACATTTTATTTAACGATGATGTCTATGTGCGTGTGTGTGTGTGGATGTATGTGTGTGTGTATGTATGTGTGTATGACTGTGGGATGTTGGAAGGACGATTACTCAAAAACTATAAGACTTTATATTTGTTTAACTACGTATTTCCCAATCGGACATTCATGGGAAGATCTGAAAACAATCTTCAATATATTATTTTTTAAAAGTTCTCTATCTGATACATTTAAATATTTTATGATATATTTCACAGATTTAGAGATAAAAGAAATATAATGTATAAAATAATCTGTTGTAATAAATTTTACAGCCGAAAGAATGCCATCGAAAATAGTTGAAAATTTAAATTGTTTGTAACTGACAGATAAATGTCAGTGTCAGAAATCCGGAGACATTACTGAAGACTTTTTCTGGGAAGTACATACATTATATTATTTCTTAAAATATTAATAGTTAAATATTTAATATTATAAGTATATTACACATACCCTTCAGAAATACTGTTACTCCCGACAATGAATTGGAAGCATCTTGAAAGAGTAGGACAGAATTTCTTCATAGAACGAATTTAAATTTAAAAAATATAAATATAAGGAATAGATATAAGTAGAATTTTTGGTGTAGAGTGTAGGTATACAAGAAATGTTAAATACATTAGGGCGCGAGCAGTCATGTGACTTTGTTGGTCTTGGGGGCCCATGTCAGAATGATAGCTAGTAATTATGTATATAGATGTCAAATATCATAATTTCTCATTCTAAATTTAGTGATTTTCCAATTCCATGTGGTTTTTCCTCGACAAGTAAATTCCTGGTGACAAATTAACTACGTGAATTTAGAAAATATTAAATTTTTTAATGGAAAATTCTGACATTTGACATCTATGTACATAATTACTAATTATCATTCTGAAACGGGCCCCCACATCTTCTTGTCAAGGCCAACAATGTAACATGACTGTTCGCGCCCTATATTTATGTAACCAAAAAAGGAAGTGGCAAAGGTATTGTGCTGGCCACAACAGATTTTTATTCAAAAGTTTGACCTTCAAATTATACCCATCATTTGAGCGAGCCTTAATTCGAATCGAAAAGGAGCAGAAAAAGCTTATACAATAGAAGTGATAGGTTCTTAGCAGATAACATATGCCATATTTTCCAAAAATATCTTATTTCCTTTGACATAAATAAATGATCAAATATTAAAATACATCATAATATATAATTATATATTTTATATTATATGTTATGTTCTCTTATTAATTTTTAATTTTTCTTTTATTTGTTAATAAAATATTCCACATATTGACAAATATGTTCAAATTATGTGTTTCCAATATCGGAAAATTGTAAATAAATAACAACAGAAAAGAAAATTATTATTGTTATCTACATTCTTTTATTAAGGAATAATAATAATAAATTTCAAATGATAAATTAACTTTCACTGAGATAACTGATATACTGTATAATCACTAATGATACCATCTGTTAATATCTACAGAGATCCTAATCAAATTTATATCCGTGAAGCATTGACCTAATTGACATTTGCCTTGCAATGTTGCCATGTTGCTATAACAATTAATGCCCGCAAATCTACCCCAGTTAGAGCTAGAGGGTAGAGTCCAATTTCAGCTGATGCTCTTACAAGAAAAAAACAAAAGTCAAAGAGCATCTAGTGCTCTTGTCTTAATTCCGAAGTAGGTAATACTCGAAATCAGGCATCATCAAGGCATTCATTCTAAGGGCTAAGAAGCAGATAACATTCACATTATTAGGGTTAAGTGGAAGGGTCGACCAGGTTAAGTTCGCCTGACCCTAACAGGATACACTACACTGGGCCTGGACACCGGAAGTGGAAGCGCTTCTGCCGGGTAAATATCAAACTAGCTTTCTTATCAGATACAAAGCTTTGACATTTAATACTACTCGAGGAGGAAGAAAAACAAAAGAAAACTTAATAATAAATTAGGTTTAGAATACGATGCAAATTAAATGTAGTGAAAGTATTTTACAATCATTTTTCACTTTTCGATTTTAAAATTTATTTATTTAGTCGAAAAATACCATTGTATAGGCACTAATTTATTAAATAAAATCATTTGAACATGGTAAATTGTTTTTCTTAAGATTGAATCCCACGATCAAAAATACGAGCAACACGAAAGTCATGTTGTTTTAGAATTTATGTTTCAACCAAATAAAACAAAATTTCCATATTTAAAGCCTGTGATTTTAAAAATGACATGTACTCATTTGCGTTTAACTGTAAGTATATAAAGTGTAAACGACAACAGACAAGAATAAACATAATTTTATTAGTGGCTGCAAAACTTCTTGACTGGTAAGGTGAATGGGAAGAAGAACTTACTGGATATCAGTCAATTATTATTTATTTCCGCCTTTATCGGTTTCGTCACCTCATGTGTCATCTTCAGGAGGTGAACATGTAGAATTTGATATATAACAATAAATAAATAACATAATTTATATTATTTATTTATTGTTATAACTCAATGTTAATTAAGTTCTACATGTTCACCTCCTGAAGAAGACACATGAGGTGTCGAGACCGGTAGAGGCGGAAATAAATATTAATTGACTGATATCCAGTAATTTGTTCTTCCCAATAATTTTATTAGATTCTTTCTATTTTCATTAAAATTTTCTCTGTTAATATACAAATGTATAATATAAATACGGTCTTGTATTCCTCACGCTTCGGACATTAATTATTTTCAGTTACTTATCTACAGCTTGCGGTCAAATGAGTTGCAGATTGATAATTATATTATATTCTAATCTCTAAAATAATTTTAATATATATATATATATATATACAGGGTGATTCATCGGTCTGTCCTCTCTTTATAACTCTTTTATTTTAAGTCAGATAGAAAAACTCTTCAGATAAAATTTATATGATATATTATTGTCTATCTACGTACTATATGCACTTTTATACAGGGTGCTCTGTTGAAGCGCAACAATATGTAACTTTATATTTCTTAATGGAACATCCTATATATATTTATTTATTTTGATAGTAAATTAGATTTCCTTTAAAAAAGTATTGAGTAATAAGGGGTCTAAAATTATTAATTAAGAAGTTATTTACCTTTATTCGTTGAATGATATTTTTGTATCATGTTATTATTAACAAAGTAAGCTATGGATAATTTGATCAATTGTTTCGAATGTATTATAATTTTGCATTATTTAGTCTGTCACTAAATTTTAATAGCCTCTTTGTAATTAGTGTAATGTTTAAAATAAGTATTAATAAAAAAGAATCAAAATTTTGTATTAAATTATGGTTTTTTCCACTATGAACTACTATTTTTTATGAACGTAAATAAATTCTTAATTTATTATTTTAGACCCCTTATTACTTAATAGTTTTTTAAAGGGAATCTAATTTACTATCAAAATAAATAAATATATATAGGGTGTTCCATTAAGAAATATAAAATTATATATTGTTGCGCTTCAACGGAGCACCCTGTATACAAATGCATATAGTACGTAGATAGACAATAATATATTATATAAATTATATTTGAAGAGTTTTTCTATCTGACTTAAAATAAAAGAGTTATAAAGAGAGGACAGACCGATGAATCACCCTGTATATACAGGATGTTTATTAAATATACGGCAAAAATTGAAGGGGTTATTCTCTGAACTATTCTAAGATGATTTTGTCCTTTGATGTTTTTTAAAAACCGCTTTGTTTCGAAGATACAGAGCAAAAAAAAAATCGACAAAACCAATTTTGATATTTTTCAAATTATTAATCCAGTAACAGCAGGTAAGTTATGTGTCACATTTGTTGAGACTGATAGACGTTTGGTTGGTTCAAATCCCTCACTACTGACACTGATTCTTTTACCGATGAAGCGAATTTCTCAAGAAATGCAATAAGGAATTTGCACAATAACCATATGTGGGCTGAAGAAAATCCACATGAGGTACTTGAAGATCGTTTTCAACATCAATTCTCCTTGAACGTTTGGATTGGAATTGTGGGTGACTGTCTAATTGGACCGGTATTTTTACCAGGAAGACTAAAATTAATAAATTGGAATTGATACTTTATTGAACAGATATTTGGTATTTAAAATTCGTATATGATTCCAAACAACATATTAGATTTTGACTCTATATGATAAACCGAAAATGGTACTTAACTTGGAGCTCTTAACAGATTTTTGAGGTTATAATAAAATATAATACGTATTACAGACATCTATTTATTAGAACAACAAATTATATTTTGTTTACAAACAATCAGCCGGAAGTGATGCTTTTTACTTAAAGGTCATTGATATTTTAATGGAATTGGCGGGAGGTCATGTGCTGGCAACATCAGTTTTTTTGTATTTTTAGAAGCGTCTGAAAGTTTCTGCATTATTTTAAATGTTTTAGGTATGAATTAATAATAATTACAGAGTACAATTTTGTTCTAATTATATACCTATGTATTTTAGAAAGGCGTTCAAACATTATTATTAAATTATTTTACAAATGAAATTAAGTTCGTTCCATAATGCCTACATGCACATATCTACGGCTGCAGGCGCTTCACGGGGTGCTTATCATGTGGCATATCAAAATTATTTTGTACACTTGGAAAAGTGATTATTTTTGTGTTACATATTTGTAAATAATTTTCAGGTTTAACATCTGTGAAGTGCACTCAGCCATACCTCCCAATTATTTTGCAATCATCGTTTATTGTAACTTTTCAGTATTATTTTGTTTTATATTAAATATAATTATTGCAGAATGACAACGTTTATCTGGCAGAAAATTTCAATTTTTATATAATTCAATAAATTTTCTTGCAATTGACAGATTTATGATATCTTAGTATTAAATTACTGAGAATATAATTCCTTAGTCACGTGACATGTTTTCCGCCAATCAACATTCAGAATCTCCCTAGCTACGCGTTTATCACAGCGATGATAAAAAACAAGGAAATTATCACCGTATTTATAGTCGTTACTAAGGGATTTGTTTTCTTTATTTATGACATTGACAGTTAATTTTGAGTATAAAAATAAATAATAACAATAATTCAAACTCCGAAATATTAAATAAAAGTCGTAAGTACCATGTTTTAATACAATATGTATATCAAAAGTTAGGTTAGGTTAGATTGCAAAAATTCATTATATTCTCTCATTAAATATAAGTTCGTGATATGATTAATAATCGAAGATATTGCTCGTGAAACCGAAACAGTACATTTCAACTCGTCCTTCGGACTCGTGAAATCTGCAGCTTGGTTTCACTCGAGAATATCATCGATGATAATCATATCACTTGTTATATTACGTATGAAAATATATTTAAAAAAATCTGATGCGGCCAGCACAGACAATACCTCATTTCCACGGCAGTCACTCTCTTTTTATGCTTTCCCTTCCATGCCCAGCATTCGCTTCCATACATCAAAGCAGGCACTAGCACTCCATTATGTACACTTAACCGAGCATCCCCTGATACGTTAACATTTCGTGCAAACGTACCCAGAGCACCCATTACCTTACTTCCCGCACTCACTCTCCTTTCTATCTATCGATCAATTCGACCATTCCTCGACATCATGCTACCCAAATATACAAACTCATTCATCTGCTCCAATTTCATTCCATCCACCAACACATTGCACTCGGTCACGAATTACTCCTTTCAAATACTAACACTTTGGATTTATCAACATTCAACACCAGATTCATATGACATAATTTGAAAATTAAAGTACAGGTGTTTTACATCGTTTAAAAGAGAAAAATAAAGCCTATTTAATGGTGTTACAATCTACAGTAAAATTTTTGAAAGATGTCCGATCAAGGTTGTCTACGAATTGTATGAATTCAGATTTTTGCTCCGCCCATCATGACAAATTCAGTAGTGTCGTTTGCTTAGTTTTTATGAGGGTACGTAAGATACTACTGTTATTTTATTATTATAAAAACATATATTACAGGAAAAGCATTCAAAATTCAAAAATAAGTCAACTAGTAAGTTTATAAGCAAATGTAAAACCAAATATGTTAAAAGTAAGATACTGACACAATGTCAATGTCAGTGACTCTGACAGAATATAACGTTATACGTACGGCTATGAATCCAGGTAATGTATCTGAATTAATAAATAAACTTACGTTACAGCGAAAGTATTATCAACAACGAGCATCGTTTATAAATGTCCTAACTTAGTCGAAACAATATGAATTTTTGAAAGACAAGCGTGTTATATCCATCCTTATCACACACTTTTACAGCCTTTGCAAAAGAAAGAGATAAATGTATGCCTATTTGTTAATTCGTTCGTGATACAGGTGCCCTTGATCGGGCATCTTTCAAAATTTTTACTGTACTCTGAGCTCCATATGAAAATTTAAAGTTAATATGAATTTCTCAAAAATGGTAATAGATAATTTTTTTTGGGGACGACTATGAATTTAACGTACAAAAGTGTAAGCTCTTACAGTTCTCGATATCCCAATGCATTCGTACATTAAATGGGGCACCCTGTATACACACTTTATCTTTACAGTGAAATGATTAGAAACATAGTTATAATTATGAAGCTGTCACTGTCATAATTTTGTAAGGCTTCAGAAATATCCCCCTCATCAGTAATGACTTTTGATAAAACATATTTGTGACTTTGTGTACCTCTCAATATTGATAGCACTGATTGATTTGTGACGATGAAAGGCATGTTGATTGATAATTAATATATTTGAGTGTTGTTAGCAAAAGCAATTTCATTTCTAACAAAATTTTCTCCATTTGCGGTTGAAATTATTTTTCGCTTTAGGCACCGGCGTGGAACTTGAAAATAAATGACCGGTACTTATAACTGTGCGGATCAAAATGACATTTGTAGGAAATTGCCGAAATCAGAAAACCTAGTAAAAAGGGTATTGACATTTCGCTGGGACAAATGAAGATAGAGTTGTAATCTTAACGTTTCTTTTGGCTTTCCTTCTAATTCTTGGAAATAGTTTCTCTGAGTTGTACACCTGCGACGCGTCGAGATGGGCTACAGGCTTGATTCCGACTTCTACTCACGGACGGGAAATAATGCCTCCAATTTATTTAAACTTTTTATGGAACGAAACGCATTACTTTTTTGTATATTTTTTTTTACAAAAAACGATTCACCGTGTTTGTATTTATATGAGACTATATTTCACAACGCTGCTAAATGATTTCAGGCTCAAAAGATGAGAATGAGTTGTTATCTACAACAAGCAGACATATTGGCTGGTATTCTGAGCACCCAACTAAGCAAGCGAATAGATGCAGTCAGATAAATTAACTCCGCGGGTTCAGCAATAAAACTATAAATATTAGTTAATTATGACAAAGAATAGGTGTGTAAGATATTAGCCTAGATATCTAGGAGGAAAAATTATTTATTTTAATATCGATATTAGTACTATAAAACTTTAACGAACACTATATTTTGATTTTCTATGTCAAAGGCATGGGGGTTTTAAAATGATAAAAAGAAATACAAACAGTTTTTCATGGTGGATTTATATAGGCATTAAATGTATGGCGAGAGCACGACCGACCGACCACCTCAATTTATTGAAATAAAATTATAATTTCTTCATAACTGATTTCTTTAAAATCCCTTTTGGTTGACTTAAATTTATAAAGTTGTTAATATATCCCAAATAATCCGAAAAACAAATAATTATAGTTATTAACGTCATTAGGTCGATATGAAGCAAATAACGGACGCGGCTGAAGTTTGTAAACCAAGGCGATAGCCGAGATTTATAATCAGCCGAGTCCGATATTGCATACCGGCTGTGCGGCGTTCAAAACACCATAAAGCTCTTCACGATCCTGTGATTTTTTTTAGAAATACTTTCTCTTTAATTGCAGGCGCCTGTTATAGACCTTAACGACCGACGGCCGTTATAATAAAGGGTGCCGGCCGTTATAGACATCTTATCGCTTCTGTTTTTGTTCGTGCGGCCTATATAATCCTTATTCACGTAGTTAATTTAGTGGCATTAAAATTCGATTTAATTTTTGGCGTCGGTCGGGATAGAACGCAGGTCCCGAGATTCGCGACCAAATACTCTGGATTTTTAACACTGACATTTATCTGTCAGTTACAAACATTTTAATTTTTCATTTACAGATTATTATACACCGTATATATTTTTATCTCTAAATAATTTCAAAATGTTTCACCAAGTGCCAACCACACAAACAATTAATATTATAAAAGATATAATAAAATATTTATATGTATCGGATAGAGAATTTACTAGCAAGAACAAAAATTCTCAAAAAGTAATATTTAGAAGAAATTTATGAAGAATCTTTACTTCCGGTGGGCCAATTATTACCAAAACCTTTTCAGCTCTTGCCAATAATGTCTGATTGAGAAATGCGTAGTTAAACATTCCCACACACACACATACACACATACACTCACACACACACACATACACACACACATACATCCACACATACACACACAGACATCATCCCAAAAATATTAAAATTGGATTGTAGGGACATTAAAACATGCTTAATCATTAAAATCTGGATATGCGATTTTTAGCATGAATCCAATACCTCTCTTAGCGAGAGGTAAAAAGGGACAAGATACTGTAACATAAGTTTTTTAAATATTCCAGGCTTTCAAAAACTGGAATTAGCAAAAGAGTAGGTGACAACTGTAGAAAAGCTATAGGACTATTAGCAGCAATAAATATTTTAATATTTAATAAAACAATCTTTTGTCCAGAAAAAATATTATTAATCATTGAGCCATCAATCTTTTATATAATCTAGTGTTCAATGATACTGCTTACGGTGTTTGTTAATCAATAAAATAAAATTAATAGTAGGTTGTGGTACTATAAGTTGAAAATAGACATGAAGCTCTCTTGCAGGGCAACTCTAGATTGACTAAAACATATCCCCGAACGGTAGCTCACTGCGCCTGTGACCTATGACTTGACGGATGAGATTCCCGAGTACACTCGCAGCAAAAACCAGAATAATGGCGGCTTCTTTCGCGGATCGCGTAAGGAATGGCGGGATTCCGATAAGAGTAATGAACTATTACCCGCTTATAGTTGTGCCAATTGTTTTTACCCAACTCGAGAGGAAATAAAACTCACAGGATGTGTCATATCTCCACCACATAAATTCTCTACAGTGCTATCGGAATCGCATTCTTTAAAGATTGTTTCCCATTATTTTTTCCCTCACTGATAACTCTTCATTGTTGCAATAACATCTATTTTCTCTAATAGTACATTACTCTCTCGCAAACTCAAAAGACGGGGATATTTTTAAACGAATATCGAGCATTGCATCGTATAAATCTGGTAAATGGTTTAAAAAAATCTGATGTGACCAACACAGTACTTCCCGCCATTTACCTATGTATATAATTTTTGTTACTTTATAAATTTATCCATACAATATATAGAAAAAGTATTAAAGCAAACTTTTAGAAAATGAAATAATCTTTAATTTTTATAATAACAAATTGAGAAAAAATTACATTTAAAGGTAATTTTTGAAGAAAAACTATCTTGAGCTTCAAGTAAACTACTATTTCCGGTTATCCGATTGCCACCAAAATCTAATCAGATATTTCCATATTAGAATAAGGTAGAAATATATGGTTTCAAAACTTTCTGAATAATAGTATTTGAGTTAGAGCGTAAACAGGATCCACACACACACACACATACACACAGACATCATCGTGAAAATGTTAAAATTGGATTGTAGGGACCTTAAAACGTGGTCATTTACCAAAATCTCGATATGCGATTTTTAGCACGATCCCTATACCTGCCTTACCAAGGGTAGCGTGAGGTAAAAAAAAGAGAAATATACAAAAAGATATTATTTCACGTGTATTACCATGTTAAAGGACACAAAATGTTAAAAAGTCTTTCATATTTATGTTGGTAATTCTCAATCTACAACAAATAACAAATGACAATATAACACCTAAATCCTAAAAATTAAAAATTGTTTATCGAGGTACTAAATAATACTGTCTTCAGTTTCATTAAATGAGTAATCACTATATATCAAGGGTTAACAATCATTTCTGCTTTTGTTATCGTTTAAATTGTTTAAAAAAAAAATCTGTTTCAGCCAGCACAATACCTCTCGCCACTTCCTTTTTTGATTAGGTACCTACATAAGTATTGTATTTAACATTTCTTGTATACCTACACTCTACACCAAAAATTCTACTTATATCTATTCTTTATATTTAGATTTTTTAATTTTAAATTCATTCCATGAAGAAATTCTGTCCTCCTTTTCCAATTTTTCGAGGTTTTTTCCAATTTATTGTCGGGATTGACAGTATTTCTGAAGGGTGTAGTTAATATACCCATAATTTTAAATATTTAACTATTAATGCAATAAGAAATAATAAATGTATGTACTATCAGTAATGTCTCCGAATTTTTGACAATGACATTTATGTCGGCTACAAATATTTAAATTTTTCAATTAGTTTCCATGGCATTCTTTGGGCTGTGAGATTTATTACATTATTTTATATAATTTATTCTTTTAAGTCAATAAGATGTAAAATCACTGCAATTGGATTTTTGTGTAATAATATATATATATATATATATATATATATATATATATATATATATATATATATATATATATATTAAATGTTTATTCAACTGTCATTATTATCAACGTTCAAATGTGCATATTAATGCGAAATTGTAAAAGTAATATGAAAAACGAATATTACAATGCCCATTTGTAATATTTCGTTATCTATTTTTATTATTTATTGCGATTTATGAAAAAAAAATGTGTTACTGAAGTCAACCTTCCTTCAATACCGAAGGACATTTTCATGTCTCGTGCGTACATGATTTAGATTTCACACGTTACAAAAAATTGTACGATCATTCAAGAATATAAGCTGTTTTGTATCCTTTTTGTAGCTGGAAAATAGTTTTTGTTGTATGTAATATTGTAGGGTGCTATGAAAGGCAGATGATAAAGTGCTGTTTTTCAGATGAAAACGTGTAGAAAGGTTTAAATTTACAAAAATTTTGATTAATATAGTAGCTATTATTTTATCAATTTGTACGAGCGAAATTATTTTAAAATATATATTTATTTTTTAAGAAAAAAGTTTATCATTGTAAAAAAGTGTAAAAGTCAACTATCAACACTCAAAATGATAGTTTTTTTTTGTCTTCAGAACGTAATAATAATTTATCACAATGATTATAATATGTCGATTCATAACCTTATAAATAAAATAAATAAATATTTCATCACGGCATATTACCCATTGCTGGGTGTGCCAATCTGCTTCATATACAGATATCGGTAATGATGGAATATTTGTACCGTGCGGGCGCTTACCAGGCGTCACCTCACGGGCACTCAATGCTGACGTGGAGAGTGCGCCACAGGGGTCAATTGTGTGCCATTAAAATTCGATGTAATTTTTGGCGTCAGTCGGGATCGAACCCGGGTCCCCAGATTCGCGACCAGACACTCAGGCACACGGCCACGAGACCCCATAGAGAGGTTGGGAAATACGTAATTCCCAACTGCGGTTACCTAGCAACATTGTCATGGATTCCTATAATAAAGTATAAATAAAATATTAAATGTAAAAACTAAAAAATCTAATGTAGCCAGCACAATATCTTCTGTCAATCCTGTGTATTATGTATAAATTCCATACATAAATTTTCTTGTAAAAAGGTTCTAAATTTCAGTATAATTATTTCATAAACAAACTATGCAAATTGTATTTGACACTGACATCTTCTTCTTCTCTAGCTTTTCCCATTCGGTAAGGGTCGCTATTTTATATTTTCTACTCATTTCTGTTCTGCGTGTCGTTCTCATTTAGTTCCTTTTCTCTCAAGTATTCCGCAATACAGTCCTTCCATCTTATCTTTGGTCTTCCTCTATTTCTTCAACCCTCTATTACTAAGATATTTATTCTTCTCCCAATATATTCTTCATCTCTCATGTTCAAACCAATATAATCGTCTCTCTTGTATCTTTCTAGAGACTTGTAACACGAGTTATTTCCTTACCGTATCTTTCCGTGTCTTCCTCAACATCTACTTTAACATCCTCATCTCTGCCACAATCATTTACTTTTTATTGATACTGATATCTGTCAATTTGAATTATCTGAATGTATTAGCAGTTTCCATGTTAGCATAGCTGGCTGATTTATAAAATTTCTTTATGATTCGTAAACTCTATATCTATGGAATATGTAGTATAAAATGCAATCATATCGTATATAGTTTAAAATATTCTTTAAGTTATAATAACGTTAAATGTCAATAAATCATATTAAACAGTTAAAATCTTCAAATGAGACTACTTTCGGTTGACCAATTATAACTAAAATCTAATCACTTGTTCTTCTGGATGTAAACATGAGGAATACAAAAAAATATAATGTTGGAATCGTGGTATTGAAGTCACACACACACACACATACATACAGACATCATCGTAAAAATGGTAAAATCGTATTATAGGGACCCTAAAACATGCTTATTCACTAAAAACTTATCATTGAATTTTTTGACCAAAGACAATATCTTCCTTACCTAAAGGTGACGGAAGGTAAACATTGTGTTTTGCTTGTGTAATTATCACTTAGGGGCGTCGAATCAGTACGTGTCTGCGTTATAAAACTATGTTTGTAGTTGTATGTGAAACTATGACGTCACAGAATGTTTATGAAGGAAATAATGAATGAAAACGCTAATAATTTTTGATATATTTTATGAATGTAAATTATTGATTTATGCAAAAAAAAACATTTTTTGAGGCAATCTAAATTATGTATTTAAATTTATGTTTGTATAAAAGCTACGCTTAATAAATAAAACTTTAGCTTGTACACATGTTGCTTCAAAATTAGAATAAAAATTTATGAAAACATATATTCTAGTCACCCTTTCCATCAGATAAATTGTGGAATAAAAATGTGAAGCTTGTTCCCTTACAGCCTGTAATATTTAAATCAGGCAATGCAACAATGTATGGTGACATTTATTTAGGTTGTAATAATATCACATTCAGACTATAAACCCCATTTTAATGTGAAAAACGTCCGCGTATTTCAGTAAAATAGTCCAGAAATATAATTACCCCCACGGTTCGCATATTTACTTGAGAACGACACGGCGTCATACTAATTTATGGGCACACAATAAAAGACAAAGTAAAGAATGTCTTTTCTGTACGCTGGTGGTATTAAAACTGTAAATATGCACATAGTTTTTACTTCGCACGCAAAAAAGCGTCACGAACGGAAGTGGAATACTAAACGAAAATAAAAACAGCTGGAAAGAGGGCAATGGGCAAAGGCAAAGGCAAATAGTGCGGGGCGACCGCAGCGACGGAACCGACGTCGAAGATGCAGCGTTATCTCGTCCCTTGCGATTTCGTCTCGACGACCAAATCACGTTAGAGAGGATTATATAACTTTAAGTTATGATAGCTTGTCACAACTATCATATTACTCCTTTAAGTTTGTACCAGGTGGATTTGAGAATTGAAGCAGAATTAAAGAAATTGTATTACGGGGAAAGAAATAGTATAAAGAACGAATGTCATAATTGTCATTTTATTTTGTGAGAAGGAAGTTTAGGTAACGACGCGTAGCGGCGTTGCCCAAACCTTCGAACTATTTTGCGCTTTTTATGATCTTTTTAAATAAAAAATCGTAAATTCAAAATTTAGGAAATTTTGTGTTAGTAGGTAATAATGTGACATTTGAAAATTCAATTGTTTGAATTTAAAATTGTCTCGTGTTGTTTACAATCAAATTCATATCAAATTAAAAATGAATACAGACGATTTTTTGTGTACTCCACCTGAAATACGTGAAATTACGGAAAATACATTTTATAATTCCAAAAACAAACAATGAAAAAAGTCAGGTTTCATAGTCATAACCAAATATAAAATTTTTACAAGTTACTTACATTTTATTGTATAAAATTAACTGAAAAGGATGTGGAAAGTGTAAAACTATATAATTATACACATCTTATATTTAAAACACTATTTTCTTATAAATAAACACTTAATGCTTGTTGACATTTCTCCTCCACCGCCATTTTGCTTTTGTCTGAACTACTACACAACCTGCGTAACTTTGGCTATGACATCAGCGCCAAAAATCTCGAACTAAATTACCGACAGAGTTCACAAATAAATTACATATTTTAACAACAATTAATAGTGTTTTGAACTATTTATGCCTTAAATATATATAAACAAAAATAAAAACCTTAACAATCGTTCGTATCGATTATTCATTGAGGTTTGACATTTGATATTTTTTGACATAACATTTCAGCTATGCTATCAACTTTATAAAAATAAATTGTACTAGGCTGTTACAACACTGAAACGAGCTATTAACGAACTCCTTTGGGTGCTGTAATAGCTTTGTTACAGATGCAAAATAGAAAAATAATATTTATTTATTTATACTCTCTCAAAACAGTATACGTAAGTATTCCAAAAAAAATGGGAGAGGCAACACAATATATAACATTGACAGGCAAGAATATAAAAATGCAGAGAATAAAAAATCTGATGTGGCCAGCACAATACCTTCCGTCAAACCTGTGTATTATGTACAAATTCCATACATAAATTTTCTTGAAAAAGATTCTAAATTTGCTGTAATATTATTTCATGCAAATGCCACTTGACACTGACATCTTCTTTTTCTTTAGCTTTTCCCATTCGTTAGTGGTCGCTATTTTTTTTTCTTCACGTCAAAATTTTTCATTCAAAATTTCATTTTTTGGCATTTTATGATTCCTTATCTCGGCAACTGAATTCCACACCCCTGATAATAAATAAACCACATGAAATAAGAAAATCATGAAATTTTGAATGAAAAATTTTGACATTTGTCAGTTATGGACGTAATTAATAGCTATCATTTTGACACGGGTCTATATATTTGCTTGCCAAAGTCAGCAAAGTCACGTCACTGCACGCGCCCTATACATAAATTTTCTTGATACTATACTATATTTCCAGTTAAATTATTTCATAAACAAACTATGCGAATTGCACTTGACACTAACATCTTCTTCTGCTTTAGTTTTTTCCATTCGTTAGGGGGTCGCTATTTTTTATTTTTTTCTTCCACTAATTTTTGTTTTGCGTGTCGTCCTCATTCAGTTTCTTTTCTCTCCTTTCATCTTATATTTGGTCTTCCTATGTTTTTTCCACCTTCTGTTATAAGCTATTCATTCTTCCAATATATTCATCTCTCCTCATGACATGTTCAAACCAATGTAATCGTCTCTCATATCTTTCTAGAAACGCCCAACACTAGAGTTATTTCCCTTATTCTTTCATTCATTTACTTTTTATTGATATAAAATGCAATCAAATTGTATAGAGAATAATATATTCTTTAAGTTATAATAAAATTTAACTGAGTTTTTCATGTCATGATGAGAGATGAACAATATATTGTAAGAAGAATAAACAACTTAGTAATAAAAGGTAGAGGAAACAGATGAAGACCAGATAAAATATGGAAGGACTGTATTGCGGAACAATTGAAAGAAAGAGTGGAAGAAAATCAAGAATAGCAACTTCTAACAAATGGGAAAAGCTAAAGAAGAAGATGTCAATGTCAAATGCAATGTATACAGTTTGTTCATGAAATAATTTTACTGGAAATATAGAATCTTTTGTAAGAAAATTTACGTATGGAATAAGTACATAATATACAAGTTGACGGAATGTAATGCTGGGCACATTAAGTTTTTTTTATAATTAAATGCAATGAACTTTATAAATATACTTTTACTTCCAAATCTTCAAATAATGTATCATAAAATAAAACAGTTCACTGAACTAAATTTAAAATGAACTGTGTCAGATAAAATCCTGAACATCATAATTCTTCGATTTTAAAATAAGCTTGCCGCGCAAGTTACCAAACTTTTGCTATCGGGTTGAATTCGCAAGGTGCGAACTAAGCTTCTCCAAGATGCTGGCCTTAGTAGTGTGGCAAGAGCTTGAAAGCCCAGTTCGCGTTCTCGGACACTCGAGTTATGCCTCATACAACATTTATGAGGATCAGCTCTTGCTGTGGCTACTCACTGACTTACATACAACCATCAAGTGTTCTATTTACTGTGCTTAAAATTTTTAATACTGTTGAGTACCTCACATCGTCATCACAGAAAACGTGAGGAAATAAAATAGCGTAACTTGACTCAGCTTTTGTGAAATGCTTCATTCATTACGAACCATGGAGTTGCATTTCTATTTTCGACTCCCCAATTAGATAATTAGGTCACGCTCAAGAGGTCTCTTTTAATATATAAATAAATAAAACAGAAATATATCGTACCGTCATGGCTCTTTCATATATTTTTAAATATTAGAGTTTTTCTCAGTTATTTTATTAAAAGAATAAATTTGTATTAAGTGCCGTCTCAAAACCTCTTACAAACGGATTCTTTTTCCTGATTTCTAAAATTAAACTGAGTCAAATTATAACGGGTGTTTTATTTTCAATGTATTTTTTGCAGACTGTTGCCCACCATTTGTACCACTCACTAAAAGAGGTATTGGATTCATGCTAAAAATCGCATATCCAGATTTTAATGAATAAGCACGTTTTAAGGTCTCTACAACCCGATTTTAACACTTTTACGATGATTTCTTTCTCTCTCTCTGTGTGTGTGTGTGTGTGTGGATATGTGTGTGCGTGTATGTATGTGTGTATGTGTTTTGGTAACAATTGGACAACCGGAAGTAGAAGATTCTTGAAAAAAAATCTAAATATTTTTTGAATTTTTTTCTTTGTAATATTAAAGAAAATTAAATTCTCTATCTGACACATTTAATTTATTATTATATCTCGAATAGGTTTGAAAATATAGTATATAATAATATAGAATACTCTGTTGTACTAAATCTCGTTGCCCGAAAAACAGTTGAGATATTTACATGTTTGTAATTGACATATAAATGCAAAATGTCAATGTCAAAATCATATTTTTCTGGGAGGTACGAGTACATTTAATATATATATTATCGTATTATTAATTAAATATCCTTAAGAAATACCGCTAATATCGTCAATAAATTTGAAGAATTTTGAACATAGTAGAATAGTAGGATAAAATTTCTCATAGAACGTATGAAGAGAAACAATTTCAATTATTTATGTGTATAAGAAATGTTAAATTCGTTACTTATAGGGCGCGAGCAGTCATGTGACTTTGTTGACCTTGGCAAGCAGATATGAGGATTCGTGTCAGAATGATGGCTAGTAGTTATTTACATAGATGTTACAGTTGTCATATGTCATAATTTTTCAATCAAAATTTCAAAATATTCTGATGTTTATTTGTCATCCATAGTATGGAATATACTTGTCGAGGAAAATAATCACATGGATCTGGAAAATCATGATGTTTTGAATGAAAACTTATGATACTCGACACCTATGTACATTACTAGCTGTCATTCTGACACGGGCCCCCATATCTGCTTGCCGAGGCCAACAATGTCACATAACTGCTCGCGTCCTATGCAACATAAAATGAAAATGGCGAGAGGTATTGTATTGGCCACAACAGATTTTTTTACCTCTCGCTAAGAGAGGTATTGGTTTCATGCTAAAAATCGCATATCCAGATTTTATTGAATAAGCACGATTTAAGGTCCATAGAATCCGATTTTAACATTTTTACAATGATGTCTGTGTGTGTGTGTGTGTGTGTGTGTGTGTGTGTGTGTGTGTGTGTGTGTGTGTGTGTGTGTGTGTGGATGTGTGTGTGTGTGGGGTTGTTGGAGGCACGATATCTTAAATTCTATAAGACTAAAGACCTATGTAACTACAGATTCCTCAATCTAACAGTAATGGGAAGAGTTGAATAGGTTCTGGTAGTAATTGGATAACCGGAAGTAGTAGTATTTTAACAAAAATCTTCTAGATATTACTTTTTGAAAATTTATGTTATTACAAATATTAAAAAACAAAATTGTCTATCCGACACATGTAATTTTTTTATTATATCTTCTATAGATTTAAAGATAATAGATATGTAATCGATAAAATAATCTGTTGTAGTAAATGTCATAGCCTGCTCACAGCCCAAACATCTCCATGGTAACTACTTGAGAAATTAAAATTTCTGTAATTGACAGATAAATGTCACTAATGTCAGTGTCAAAAATTCAGAGATAGTACTGAAGGCTTTTTCTGGGAACGATATTTAATATTTATTATTGTATTATTAATTATATACCTACCTATTTAAAATTATAGGTATACTACATGAACCCTTCTGAAATAAAGCCATTCCTGTTAATGAATTGGAAAAACCTCGAACATTTAGAGGAAATGGAAAAAACTTGCTCATAGAATGAATTTAAAATGATAGAAAATACGTAAATATAAAGATTAGATATAATTAGATTTTTTTGTGTGTTCAAGAAATATTAAATACAATACTTATATATACCACAATGGAAAGGGCGCGAGAGGTATTGTGATGGCCACAACAGATTTTTTTTTTTATTGTAATTTGACTTTCCAAAAACACATTAGGTGTTGGTATATCCCGTATGCGAACAAAATTCTTCCACTAGAGTGTTATTACTTTGAATCAATTTCTATGAAATAGTATTTCACATTTCCAGTATGAAAAATGGCCATTTGCAGCTTGAATTTGTTTTATTGTAATTCATTTCATTTCGTGTAATGGCGGTTTCTTTTATAGAAATTACTAGAGTGTATTTGCATTTTCATTGAAATGACTGCTATTTATCGACATTTCAAATTATTTATTATTTCTTTTGTTCGGAAAACAATAGTGTTGTGTTGTATTTTAAGCGTTTAATTTAACTTTCATGTAAAACAAATTAGTTCTTAAAGGTGTACTAGTCTTTCAATAGAAATTAATTTACGTTAACAATGGACGTATTTTACTTTCTTTCATTTCTTTTCAATCTGATTAGTAAGTTATTAAAAGCATGTAACCGTAAAATGGAAAACTAAAATAAACATACCTGCAAGTAGTGAAATGAATAATTATCTTTTCTTTATTTAAAGGTATTTCACCTACTCAATTTATCAAAATAATATTCAGACAGTCCGGATTCGGTTCAGATTGATGTCAAACTAGAAATTTGGAAATTAATTATAATTTTTGAACAGCACAAAAGTAATTTCAGTGGTACTATCTATAAGAATACTTGGAGAGCCGTGAGGTGACGCCTGCTAAACGCCCTTTACGGTAATTACGGAGACTACCGTCTAGCCGATCTATCCAACTTTTATCACGAAAACGAACATTTTGATGTTTTATTGCAATAACGTCACCTACATCGTGTATCTTCGGTGATAAAAGTTGGTATACCGGCCAGACGCTTCTATTAACGAAATCTGTAGATGAAAGCAGATTTTCACATTCAATGATTAAATTAAGTCATCGCGAACAATAGATATGTGTATCACTAATTTAGAAACTGTACTTTTATGAGAGCGAGTATTTTAAATACGACCAACCGCAAAGCAATTTCGCCGTCTACTCAAGATTTTTATCTCTAATTCTCCATAATTTTTTTTAAAAAATTGATTTATTGTCTTAATGTTAAATACCTACTAGAATTTTTACCTCTCGCTAAGCGAGGTATTGGATTTATGCTGAAAATCGCATATCCAGATTTTATTGATTAAGCACGTTTTAAGGTCCCTACAATCCGATTTTAATATTTTTACGATGGTGTGTGTGTATGTGTGTTTGGGTGGATGTATGTGTGTGTATTGTATGTGTGTATGTGTGTGTGAGTTGGAAGGACGATTTCTCAGAAACTAATACTTAATATATACGTCTTTCTCAATCAGACATTTCTGGGAAGGGCTGAAAGTATTTTGGTAATAATTGGACAACCAGAAGTAGAAGATTCTTAAAAAAAAACTTCTAAATATTATTTTTTGAAAATTTTTGTTTTTGCTTGTGTTAAAGAAGAGTAAATTCTCTATCTGATACATTTAAATATTTTATTATATCTTTTATAGATTTAGAGATAAATAAATATAGAGTATATAATAATTGGTTGTAATAAATCTCACAGCCCAAATAATCTCATGGAAACCAATTGAAAAATTTAAATCTTTGTGTCAAAAATCCAGAGATATTACTGAAGATTTTTTCTGGGAAGTACATACATTATATTATTACTTATTATGTTAATAGTTAAATATTTAAAATTATAGATATATTACATACACCCTTCAAAAATACTGTCAATCCCGACAAAGAATTGGAAACATTTCGAAAAATTAGAAGACGACAAAATTTCTTCATAGAATGAATTTAAAATTAAAAAATCTGTTGTGGCCAGCACAATACCTCTCGCCACTTCCTTTTTTGGTTACATAAGTATAGGGCGCGAACAGTCATGTTACATTGTTGGCATTGACAAGCGGATGTGACGGTCCGTTTCAGAATGATAATTAGTAATTATGTACATGGATGTCAATTGTCAATTTTTCATTCAGAATTTCAAGATTTTCTAAATACACGTAGTTAATTTGTCACCAGGACTGTGGAATTTACTTGTCGAGGAAAATAAACCACATGGAATTGGAAAATCACTAAATTTAGAATGAGAAATTTTGATACTTAACATCTATATACATAATTACTAGCTATCATTCTGACATGGGCCCCCATATCTGCTTGTCAGGGCCGACAAAATGTTGCTCGCGCCCTATTGTATTTAACATTTCTTGTATACCTACACTCTATACCAAAAATTCTACTTACATATATCTATTCCTTATATTTAGATTGTTTAATTTTAAATTCATTTTATGAAGAAATTGTGTCCTCTTCTAATTTTTCGAAATGTTTCCAATTCATTGTCAGGATTGACAGTATTTTTGAAGGATATATGTAATATACCTATAATTTTAAATATTTAACTATTAATACATTAAGAAATAATATAATGTATGTATGTACTTCCCTGAAAAGTCTTCAGTAATGTCTCCGGATTTCTGACACTGACATTTACCAGTCAGTTATAAATTTAAATAAATTTTCAACTATTTTCCATGGCCAATCTTTCGGCTGTAAAATTTATTATAACAGACTATTTTATATATTATATTTCTTTTATCTCTAAATTTGTAGAATATATTATAAAATATTTAAATGTAACAGATAGAGAATTTAATTTTCTTTAATATTACCAAGAAAAAATTTCAAAAAATATTATTTAGAAGATTTTTTTTCAAGAATCTTCTACTTCCGGTTGTCCAATTGTTACCAAAACCTTTTCAGATCTTCCCATGAATGTCCGATTGGGAAATACGTAGTTAAACAAATTTAAAGTCTTATAGTTTTTGAGCAATCGTCCTTCCAACATCCTACATACATACACACATACATCCACACACACACACACACACACAGACATCATCGTAAAAATGTTAAAATCGGATTGTAGGGACCTTAAAACGTGCTTATTCAATAAAATCTGGATATGCGATTTTTAGCATGAATCCAATACCTCTCTTAGCGAGAGGTAAAAATTAAAAATAATGAATAGATCTAAGTTGAATTTTTGGTGTAGAGTGTAGGTATACAAGAAATGTTAAATACAAGGGGACGCGAGCAGTCATGACACTTTGTTGGCCTTGACAAGCATATATGGGGGCCCGTGTCAGAATGATAGCCAGTGATTAAGTACATAGATATCATAAATTTTCATTCTAAATTTAGTGATTTTCCAATTCCATGTGGTTTAATTTCCTTCACAAGTAAATTCCACACTCCTGGTGACAAATTAAGTACGTGAATTTAGAAAATCATGAAATTTTTAATGAAAAATTCTGACATTTGACATCTATGTACATAATATTAATTGTCATTCTGACAACAGTCCCCCATATCTGCTTGTCAAGGCCAACAATGTCACATGACTGCTCGCGCCATATATTTATGTAACCAAAAATTGAAGTGGTGAGAGGAATTTAAAACAGATTAAATGCAATTTAGGTTTATTGAGTATCTAGTTTTCGGTTCATGTTCGGATCTCTGTGTAAATCTATTAATACCGGACGAAGGCACATAATTATTGTAATACCCTTATGAAATGTAGGTCAACAAAAATATGAATTACATTTTAATAAAGCTAGAAAAATATGAAATAATTCCACGTTTATTTATTCAGTGTAAAATGAGGTAACAGAAACAAACAAATGCATATGAGGTAGAGTGGCGTTGGGAGTGTACGTACAGTAATGCGCTCTGAAGTTAACATGCAGAAGTGCAGGGAAAAAGAGAAACATTAGTAAGTGGAGCGCACGTGAGTCACCCACCGCATGCTTGGATATCATTCCGCCTAAATTATTATACTCGGATTGCGCCCAGGCCATGCACTTTAATTATTTTAGTGTAAAAACTCTGTGTTTATTAAAACACACACCAAGTTTGCACATTTTTCTCAAAACAATTTTTAATCTCTTAACTTTTTACTATTTTATCAACTGCAAGTGTAAAAATAGCCGCCAGGATGTTATCATTATCATAAAGAATATTATTCTGAACAACGAACTAAAACAATTGTTCTAGCTATTAAATTACATTAACTTTTGAAAACTCAATGTCCTAGAAATTATTTTTATACAAGAAACCCTATCACTTGTATCATTCCATTTTTAAAAAAATCTGATGTGACCAGCATAATACCTTCCGTCAATCCTGTGTATTATGTATAAATTCCATACATAAATTTTCTTGCAAAAGATTCTAAATTTCCTTTTCCCATTCGTTAAGGGTCGCTATTTTTTATTTTCTTCTTCCACTCATTTGTTTTCCGTGTCGTCCTCATTCAGTTCCTTTTCTCTCAAGTCTTCCGCAATACAGTTCTTCCATCTTATCTTTGGTCTTCCTCAATTTCTTCTACCTTCTATTACTGAGATATTCATTCTCCTCCCAATGTATTCTTCATCTTTCCTCATGACATGTTCAAACCAATGTAACCGTCTCTCTTGTATCTTTTTAGAATCTTTATCACTCAAGCCATTTTCCTTATCCTTTAATACCTTATCCTATCTTTCCGTGCCTTCCCCAAAATATATCTCAATATCCTCATCCATTGAACGCACCTATTGATACTGACACCTATCAATTTTATTTATCTGAATATATTAGTAGTTTCCATGGTTAGCATAGGTGGCAGATTTATGAAACTTGATAAACATTATAATTCTTTAACTCTGTCTGTTTCTTCAATCTTCTATAACTAAGCTATTCATTCTTCTTTCAATATATTCTTCATCTCTCCTCATGACATATTCAAACCAATGTAATCGTCTCTCTTGTATCTTTCTAGAAACACTAGAGTTATTTCCTTACCGTATCTTTCCGTGTTTCCCCAACATCTACTTCAACGTCCATATCTCTGCCGCATTGATTTACTTTTTATTGATACTGACATCTGTCAATTTGAATTATATGAATATATTAGTAGTTTCCATGTTTAGCATAGCTGGCTGAATTATAAAATTTAATTTCTTTAAAATTCTTAAACTCTATATCTATTGAATATGAAGTATAAAATGCAATCAAATCGTATAGAGAATAATATATTCGTACGTAATATAACAAGTGATATGATTATCATCGATGATATTCTCGAGTGAAACCGTGCTGCAGATTTTACGAGTTCGAAGGACGAGTTGAAATGTGCTGCTTCGGTTTCACGAGCAATAACTTCGATTATTAATCATATCACGAGCTTATATTTAATGAGAGAATATAATATTTTTTTGCAATCTAACCTAACTTTTGATATACATATTCATATTGTATTAAAACTTACGAGTTTTATTTAATATTTTGGAGTTTGAATTATTGTTATTATTTATTTTTATACTCAAAATTAACTGTCAATGTCATTAATAAAGAAAACAAATCCCTTAGTAACGACTATAAATACGGTGATAATTTTCTTGTTTTTCATCATCGCTGTGATAGACATGTACCTAGGGAGATTCTGAATGTTGATTGGCGGAAAACATGTCACGTGACTAAGGAATTATATTCTCATTAAGTTACAATAACATTAAATGTCAATAAATAATATTAATTGCGTTTTTTCAAGAAAAATCTGTTAAAATCTTCAAATGAGCGTACTTCCGGTTGACCAATTATAACCAAAACTTAATCACCTCTTTTTCTGGATGTAAACTTAAGGAATACGACAAAAATATAATTTTTGGAATTGTGGTATTGAAGTTATGCGATTTGTCACACATACAGACATCATCGTAAAAATGGTAAAATCGTATTATATTGACCCTAAAACGTGCGTATTCACTTTAATTTTTTGACCAAAGACAAAACCTTCCTTACCTAAAGGTGACGGAAGGTAAAAATATGAAGTCCGAATGTGAGTGACATGTCGAAATAAAATATAAGACGAAAAGTTTTATTATAACTTTTTATCTAATAATCTAATACTCACAAATTGTCAGGTTACAATCTTCAAAAACTTACGTATAAAAAATTGAGTTACAGAAGTTTCTAACAGGAGCATAATAATTTAGTTATAGCGTTTTTTTCTACTTTTTTATATTTCGTTTATCTGACATTTATTTAGCGATGTTAAAACTTAATACTATTTAATTACAATACATTAATTAAGTAGAATATATTATTCATATTTCATTATAAATATAGTGCGTTATAGATTAAATAAATGGACAAAATGCTACACTGAATTATTATTATATTGCACAATTACATTAATCTCATAAATAGTTACTAAATTCATAATACATTTATGTAAAAAGTAATACTTCCAGTACATTTTGTAGGCATCAGTGGCGGCTCGTGCACTAAAACTTTGGTGAGGCAAGATATCCAAAAAGTCAAATGCTTTATAATTGAAAGTTACATTTTTTCAAGGGATGTGCAAATGCATATTTTTCCCCTCTCATGTACAAAAATAAATTGCCAGATCACAGAAAATTTTCGGAAATTCTTTGACAAATAGTTTATCTTCATAAGACAGTTGATTAAATGGATTTTTGTTAATTAAAAAATTAACAATATCTTCAGAATTCCTTATATTGTCACTCAATTCTTTTAAAGTTGAAGTCGAAGCCATTATTTGTGTTTTGTTTTCAACTAAATTTCAAATTACAAAAACACTACGTGGGTAAACTATAAAAACAACGAAAAAAATAAAAGGATAAATATTTACTGCAATACGTATCAGTCGCAAACCAGAGCCTATTATAATAAAAACGCTAGACAAGACAGGTTATGTTATGTTTGTTTATTGAATGCAATATACAGCTAATATTATTTAATCTTGCTTGCAAAAATATGCAGTTATTTCGTGAACCTACTTACAAAATTTAACAGTATATGGCGTTGATTGTATTCATGTATGGTAACGGCCTCTATAAGACCGCGTGGAAGGTAAAGCGACTATCTTTTATCCTTTATGCACTCATTGCATTTAGTATTTGAAGCAGTGCCTCAAACAGCTCTTTGTCTAGCGCACGTATTTCTTACCGGAATGATTGCTTTATCAAAAACATTAGGCAGTTATACTATTCATTTCGAGAAGCACTTTATAGGGTGTAAATTATATGAACTGCGTTACATATTAGTTATGGTCGTGGCTTAAATTATTCTTTTGATATTTATAAAGACGAGCATTAACGGAATAAGTTAAAATTTAATTTACATACTACTTTACTTGCAGCTTTATTTCTTTTCTGGTGAGGCACTGCCTCGCCTGCCTACCCTGATAAGCCGCCACTGGTAGGCATTATCCAGAAACGAGATACATATAAGTATTAAGTATAAATATTTAATTGCATAAAACATTTACTTACACTGTATTAAAATTACTATAATTAAGGGAATCTGTATAGAAATTCCTTGCATATTATGCGATTCGTACGGTACCGTATGTGTATCGCATTTGGGGTATTGATTTTTCAAAGGGCTGATTTTCCCTCTCCGTTGTTCAGAGCGTGGTTAACTATTGATTCAAATGTTTTCGGTTGCAGCGATTTATTTTAATTAAGACGTACATATACACTAATGCCACCGATTTAGATAGTAACACGTTAGCGTAAATTTAGCACGACTATTATCGCACTACGAGATTCACATTCTAAGAATTGAAAGAAATTAATGGACTCTACGTACGATAAAAAGAATTTACAGAACAACTGCTATTATTGCACAAGCAATAAATACAAAAATACTACTGCTTTTATTACTATACGACGAGAAACTTTTACGGTTGTGTATTTTATTTCAATCTATTAGTAGATTAAATTCAGAATACGTTTTTAACAACAATATATAGGTAATATGTACAGCACCTTACCTATTACAAAATTAATTTTTGTTATTTATTACTTCTAAAAATCTGATGTAACCTCCCGCCATTTAATTTTTATTAATTTTTCGCACGATCAGGTTTTTTTAAAACTTTGCCGATAGGGTTTCCAAGGCAGTAAGTTTTGTTTACAAATTATTGATCAGTAAGTGATGTGGCACTGATCAGTAAGTGATGTGACTGACCGGCAAGTGATGTGACTACCTACCGATCTGGAGGCGGTGAAAATTATATAAATAAAAAATAAATGTACAATTTTTAAAGCTTTAACGATAACAAAACAACGATCATAGCCTACTTAAAAATAAAAAAAATATTTTTTTGAAATGTCAAAATAATTTTTAAATAATTCTAAATCTTAATTTATTATTATTGGGACGATCGTGCAAAAAATATAATAAGCATTGCGGGAATTAAGTGCTTCTTACCGGTATCGGATGTATTGGAGATCTCGACTTCGTCTCGATCATAAAATTAATCCTCAACCGGTAAGGAGCACTTACAGCCCTTAATACTTAAATAACTATAAAAACATACCTATGAGGTTTCGTTGCCACATGCCTGATGTCTGGTTGCGAATCTGGGAAACCCGCTTCGTTCCCGATCAACGCCAAATATTAAATGGCACAAAATTGACCCCTGTGGTGCCCTCTCCACGCCGGCAATGAGTGCCCATGAGGTGACCATCATTACCGAAATATGTGTACAAATCAGATTAGCACACTCAGCCATGGGTAATATGCCGTGATAATACATTTATTTATTTAAATATATACCCTGCATATTTACTAATGCTAGAAATTATGTATATTAAGTTTCTTTCCATATAACTATTGTTCTATTTACAATTTTCATTTTAAAACGTTACTATTAATCATTTAAAATTATGTATATTAAGTTCCTTGCCATAAATTTTTGTTCTATTTACAATTTTCTTTTTACCTCTCGCTAAGAGAGGTATTGGATTCATGCTAAAAATCGCATATCCATATTTTATTGAATAAGCACGATTTAAGGTCCATAGAATCCGATTTTAACATTTTTACAATGATGTCTGTCTGTGTGTGTGTGTGTGTGTGTGTGTGTGTGTGTGTGTGTGTGTGTGTGTGTGTGTGGATGTGTCTGTGTGTGTGTGTGTGTGTGGGGTTTGTAGACACGATTTCTCAAATTCTATAAGACTAAAGACCTGTTTGACTACGGATTCCTCAATATAACAGTAATGGGAAGAGTTGAATAGGTTCTGGTAACAATTGGACAACCGGAAGTGGTAGTTTCTAAAAGAAAAATTTCTAAATATTATTTTTTGAAAATTTGTTACTACAAATATTAAAGATAATTAAATTCTCAATCTGACACACTTAATTTTTACCTCTCGCTAAGAGAGGTATTGGATTCATGCTAAAAATCGCATATCCAGATTTTATTGAATAAGCACGTTTTAAGGTCCCTACAATCCGATTTTAACATTTTTACGATGATGTCTGTGTGTGTGTGTGTGTGTGTGTGTGTGTGTGTGTGTGTGTGTGGATGTGTGTGTGTGGGATGTTGGAAGGACGGTTACTCAAAAACTATAAGAGTTAAAATTTGTTTAACAACGTATTTCCCAATCGGACATTCATAGGAAGATCTGAAAAGGTTTTGGTAACAATTGGACAACCGGAAGTAGAAGATTCTTGAAAAAAAATCTTCTAAATATTATTTTTTGAAAATTTTTCTTGATAATATTAAAGAAAAATAAATTCTCTTTCTGATACATTTAAATATTTTTATACATATTTTATAGATTTAGAGATAAAAGGAATATAATATATAAAATAATGTTGTAATTAATTTTACAACCGAAAGGATGCTATGAAAAATAGTTGCAAATTTAAATTATTTGTAACTGACAGATAAATGTCAGTGTCAGAAATAATGAATAATGAAAGAAAAATGTATTTGGAGAATCCCTTAATTCTTGATCTGTGACTATTATGGAGATGACAAGTCTAGGTTGAAGGACTTAAATTTGTTTCAAACATTATGGGACAATGTACACCAGTACTATAGACTAGAGTAACTTTGAATTGCGAAAAAGCTATCAAATTCTTCTCAAGTAAGTTGTAAATATTGACAAAATTACACATCGATATAAGAATAATCGGAGTGCAATCTATCCGTCACTTTATTAAAGGGAATTAGTGTTATTTAGATATAACAAGTATGAAAAAATAAAATGTAAAAGAAGATATATAAGAATAGATGCACAATCCAGATATATACATTTTAGACCGCCCAAAATTAATGTTTTTACTAGAAGAATATGACGAGAAAGTAAACAAAGTTGTTCGAATTGAAAATTGCTGTTACCAGCCTAATATTTATATATGGTAAACTCTACTTTGTAATTTATTGTAACATAATTTGTGGTAAAATATCTTCATGTTGAGACATGCTATTATTGAATAACAAAGAAGTTTATACGTCATAGATTTATATGAATATATTATTTGTATTTATAAAAATATTCTTTGCTTTATGCATACAGCCAGGTAAAATATACGGCGAGAGGTTATGTGCTGGCCACATCAGATTTTTTTATTATATCTCGTATAGGTTTGGAGATATAGTATATAATAATATAAAATAATCTGTTGTAATAAATCTCGTTGCCCGAAAAACAGTTGTGATGTTTAAATTTTTGTAATTGACATGTAAATGCAAAATGTCATTGTCAGATTTTTCTAGGAGGTAAGAATACATTTAATATATATTATTGTATTATTAATTAATTATATATTTAAAATACAGATGTTAATATTACATAATTATATCCTTAAGAAATACCGCTAATACCGTCAATGAATTTGAAGAATTTTGTACATAATGGAATAGTAGGATAAAATTTCTCATAGAAACGAAAGAAGAGAACACATTTCAATTATTTGTGTGTACTTATAGGGCGCGAGCAGACATGTGACTTTGTTGGCCTTGGCAATCAGATGAGGATCCGTGTCAGAATGACGGCTAGTAGTTTTTACATAGATGTCACAATTGTCATATGTCATAATTTTTCATTCAAAATTTCAAAATGTTCTGATGTTTATTTGTCATCCATTAGTATGGAATATACTTGTCGAGGAAAATAATCCACATGGATTTGGTAAATCATAATGTTTCGAATGAAAACTTATGATACTTGACACCTATGTATATTACTAGCTCTCATTCTGACACGGCCCCCCACATCTGCTTGCCAAGATCAACAAAGTCACATAACTGCTCGCGCCATATGCTACATAAAATGAAAATGGCGAGAGGTATTGATTTTTAAAACGTTACAGTTATTAATTTGAAATAATTATTTTTTTGATAATAACATTT
Organism: Harpalus rufipes; assembly: GCA_951394225.1. NCBI lineage: Eukaryota > Metazoa > Arthropoda > Insecta > Coleoptera > Carabidae > Harpalus > Harpalus rufipes. The sequence continues at coordinate 62,896,427 of OX596275.1, forward strand.
ATCTGTCAGTTACATACATTTGTAATTATAAATGTATTGGTTGAGTGAAAGAACAGCCTATGGCTGAACCACACCATTGACGCTGTGTCAATGGTGTGGTTCAATAAAATATTATTATTAAACTTTCAGAAGTGAGTTAAAAATATAAACGCCTACGAACCTACGTAGAAAATAATAAGCAATTTACCTGCAAAATATATATGAAAATATCACATATTTAAGAAGTGATATCATTTGCAGCACTATATATTTTGTAAAGAATAACAGTCCACAAATGTGTGTAGGTACGGATGTTGAAGAGGATGAAAAGAAAGAGGAATGATTGTCAGGTATTTGTTGACGTCAGGCAAGGAATTGTGTTGATGCGAATAACGTACCTAGCAGCGCAATCTAGACGAGTTTTACTATATACTAAACAACTTCATTTCCTTTAATTTATTTTTACGGTTGTCAGTTTGCAAAGAGCGCGTTGAGAAGGCAAACAAAAGAATATCTAGCCGCGTCATTTTCACATGACATTAACCGCAAGGCATCAGAACATCCGAGCGTGAGACGCAGTGACGTCACGAGCTAAATAAAAGATTAGGCGCGATGGATGGCAGAAAGGAAGCAAGTGATATTTTTCGCGAAATCTGATCCTAGAGGGCTGAGCGACTCACTTAACGGTAAGGATTACAGGATCAGGCATCCGAGGATTTCCTGGCACGCCAGCCATTCTTACCAACCGAAACACGTATTGCCAACTTTCCAGCGCAATAATCCCTGCTTGTAACACTCGGCCTTCGTGCAAAATGGCAATATATGCTTTAAATTCCATGCTCGGTATTAGCCGAAAACTTTCAAATTACATATTCCTCCCGCAGTTGTGACTTTTCTCCTTCCCAACCCATGTTGCTTCGGTTTCTAATAATTAGTATTGTACACATGTGTTGCTTTACGGCCTCGGAAACCTAAATGTCCCAAGAAACCGTTGCGATACCTACCTTGCTTTGACACTTACCGAATTATATTACAAAGTTTACACAAAGAGAAATTTTATTAACTCGCGATCACCCTAATGTTTGATTTTACCTAACGTTACATTTTCTTCAATAAAAAGCTCAGATTTATGAAACTAATTGTTTTATTTAGGGCTGGTATTTTCACTTTTGAATACAGCTTTAGATAAATTTAACCTTCGGATAAATTTTTTTGCTGTTTTTTCACTTACAAATAAATTTATTCGAAAGAATAACATCTGCTAATCGCGGAATAAATTAATCGGTAGTTTGGTTTATCCGTATGTATTATGATGATAGTTTGAACTATGAATTAATAAATAATGCAATAAATCGAAAACGCAACATATAACAGTATAACACACATGTTTCATCAACAACAAGGTAAGTGACAAAGACAGACATTTAAAACAGAGAGTATTATTGCATTTACGTGTGGATATACATTTTTCTCATAAAAAATCCAAATTGTCATCATATCAATTGGACTTGAGAAAAAATTCATAATATCCATATTAAAAATATGATGTGACCAACACAATACCTCCCGCCATTTACCTATGGCGTCTCGTTGCCGCGTACCTGATGTCTGGTCGCGAATCTGGGGAATCCGATCCGATCCCGATCAACGCCAAATAATTCGAATTTTAAATGACATAAAATTAACCCTTGTGATAAACGCCCGTACAATACAATTTCTCATTGCCGAAATATGCACACTCAGCAATGGATAATATGCCGTGATAATATATTTATTTATTTCTTTATTTAAATACATACCTGCATATTTACTAATGCTATAAATTATGTATATTAAGTTCCTTTCTATAAAATTATTGTTCTATTTACAATTTTCCTTTCAAAACGTTACTATTATTATTTTGAAATGATTATTTTTCAGTTACATACATTTGACCTGAACTATGTAACCATCGAGATGTGTTTAAAGCATAAGCTCTGAGATATAATTTTTATATTACTTTATAAATTTATCCATAAAATATATAGAAAAAGTATTAAAGCAAACCTATAGAAAATGGAATAATCTTTAATTTTAATAATAACAAATTGCGAAAAAATTACATTTAAAGGTATTTTTTGAAGAAAAACCATCTTGAGCTTCAAGTAAACTGCCATTTTCGGTTATTCGATAGCCACCAAAATCTAATGGTTTCTTTCCTTATTAGACTACGGTAGAAATACGAGTACATGGTTTCAAAACTTTCTGAATGATAGTATTTGAGTTAGAGCGTAAAGAGGATCCACACACACACATACACACCGACATCATCGTGTTAAAATTGGATTCTAGGGACCTTAAAACGTGGTCATTTACCAAAATCTCGATATGCGATTTTTAGCACGATCCCTATACCTCCCTCAACAAGGGTAGCGGGAGGTAAAAATTGTCTCTGTATTGTATCTAACATAAATCGTAACTTATGGTTAATAATTCAAGTGAAGTCGAGCAAAGGATCCAAATCTAAATCTCCATCATACGTTGCTATGTAATAACTTCTTACATATAGCCCTCTGGCGTTTACAAATTATATTTCTTTAGCAAACTTTATTCAAAAACAAATTAAATTAAATTATGTCGCATGGATGCCTCTGATACACATCGCACCAATTTCCTCAGCGTAACATTTTTCCTTACTTTATAAACTTCCACAAATGTTATTCAGAAAAATCCCTATCGTGTCAAGATTTATGTCTTAGTTTAATATACATTTCCTTGCATAATTACTGCAGCTTTCTTGTTTAATAATTAGATCCTTGTCTCATGTAAGTATTTTCTAAGAATTCCACTTGGAGACTTGAACTTTGAAGTTTGGAGTAAATTTAAAATTATTTGAACATTTCCCGGCGTAATTCACTTACAAAGAGATTAAAATGAGAAATACAATAGTTGAAACCTTCTAAATATAGGATCGCAAGTCAGGGACAATTACAGCGTCTAATGAATAGTTTCAATTGTTCCAAATAATTAAAGTGCGGCGTAATTCCTAAATTGAACGCGAGTTTATTTTCTCGTGGTTTGTAGCGCTGTAATGCGGAAAGTAAAAATGAATGGTGGTTGTTAAGGAGCGTGTGACAGCCAGCTAAATTGGCTTGGAAATTTAGAAGTCATCCATCTTCAATCGGATTGAAGATCGTGGCCGCAGCCGCTGCTCCGTATTGGAGCAAGCCGAACAATGCGATTGGGGCCAGGATCTCATTGTGGAATTAATCGCTAAGCTTCTTGCTCCATTTCAAAACCAAAAAACTTAATAAGGTTTTGTTTACCATTTTTTCGTATAAACCCGACAATAGATTAAAAAGCAGGATTTATTTTAAAACGTCAAGACTGGCGTTTAATTATTGGAAAAATAACACGCAGCGGCAAAGATGTTTACTTAGAGAACATAAATAAAATTAGTCTTGGAATTTTAGATAAAATATGTAATAAATCGTGAACCGAATATTTTCAGGCTCTATTTGACTTCTTCAACATATTAATAATATACAAATTTTCAAGAATAAAATTTACAATTTTTTCTAAATCAATCGTTATTCCTTTTACGGAATATAAAATTATTTGAAATAATTGTAGTTTATTTTCGTACCATATGTAGGCACTGCTATGTTACGTTAAATATTTGTAAAAAAGGAATAAAGATTGACTTAAACCTAATTCTAAATTCATGAATACACGCGTTTTTTAATACTAGTATATTTTTCCTTCTTTTTTTACCTCTCGCTAAGGTATTGGATTCATGCTAAAAATCGCATATCCAGATTTAAAGGAATAAGCACGTTTTAAGGTCCTTACAATCTGATTTTACCATTTTTATGATGATGGCTGTGTGTATGTGTGAATGTGTGTATGTTATGTATGTGGATGCTGGAAGGACGATTTTTCAAAAACTGTAAGACTTAATATCTGTTTAACTACGTACTTCCCAATAGGACAACCGGAAGTAGAAGATTCTTAAAAAATCTAAATATTATTTTGTGAAAATTTTGTTCCTGCAAATATTAAAGAAAATGAAATTTTCTCTCTGATACATTTAAATATTTTATTATATCTTCTATAGAATTATAGATAAAATAAATATAATGTATAAAATAATCTGTTGTAATAAATCTTACAGCAGAAATAATCAAATAATAATTAAAAAATTAAAATGTTTGTGACAGATAAACGTCAGTGTCTGAAAGTCGTAGACATTACTGAAGACTTTTTCTGGGAAGTACATACATATATTATTTTTATTGTATTAATAGTTAAATATTTAAAATTATAGGTATATTACACATACCCTTCAGAAATACTGTTAATCCCAACAATGAATTGGAAACATCTCGAAAAATTAGAAGAGTAGGACAAAATTTCTTCATAAACTTAATTTGAATTTAAAAATCTAAATATAAAGAATGGATATATGTAAGTAGAATTTTTGGTGTAGAGTGTAGGTATACAAGAAATGTTGAATACAATAGGGCGCGAGCAGACTTTGTTGTCCATGACATGCAGATATGGGGGTCCGTCCGTGTCAGAATGATAGCTAATAATTATGTACGTAGATGTCAAATATCATAATATTTCATTCTAAATTTCTTATTTTCCAATTCCATGTGGTTTATTTTCCTAGACAAGTAAATTCGACACTCCTGGCGACAAATTAACCCCGTGAAATTTTGAAAGAAAATATCTGACATTTGACATCTATGTACATAATTAATAGTTGTCATTCTGACGGGGGCCCCCATATCTGCTTGTTAAGGACAACAAAGTAACAAGACTGCTCACGCCTTATACTTATGTAACCAAAAACGGAAGTTATATTTCATTCTATAAGGATTATTTTAGGTTGATGACGTGCGTCTTCTGCCTAATCATTTTTACCATAGTTCCTCCAAGAATCGAGCTCCAGGGCGTTACATTGATTTAATGTGAAAAGTCTTTTAAAATTTTTGTTTTAACTCATTCATATACATATTCATTTTTGAAACACATCGCCTTATTAAAAATCATAACCCTTCGGGTTCGTTAGACCCTCTTTCGGATGCTGCGGTAATTAAGTAAAACCTATAAGCTGGCTGTTTTGCCCTTCTTTTGGATGTGGAATTTTTTAACATTTTATATGAATAAATTTGAAAGTCAAAATTTCAAAATTGTTCTCGTATTATGTAAAATAAAAACAAGCCATAATATTTATCCATCTTTCATATATTCATATTGTGTATTAAGAACTGAAAACCTTATAACCGATGAAGTTATTCTTGAAAATTTGTGTACTATTAATATGTTGAAGAAGTCAAATAGAGCCGTAAAATATTCGTGACGTGCGTCTTCTGCCTATTCATTTTTACTAGATCTAAATCAAGAATATTCCATGGTCATTTCCAAATTTAAAAAATCTGATGTGACCAACACAATACCTCCCGCCATTTACCTATGGGGTCTCGTTGCCGCGAGCCTGATGTCTGGTCGCGAATCTGGGGAATCCGATTCGATCCCGATCAACGCCAAATAATTCGAATATTAAATGACATAAAATTAAGCCTTGTGGTACACGCCCGCACAATACAAATATGTCATCATCATTACCGAAATGTGTATAAAAATCAGATTAGCACACCCAGCAATGAATAATATGCCGTGATAATATATTTATATTTCAATTCACAGGTTATTTATTTAAATTTGACAGCTATTAATGGTATTTAGTAACTTTATTCTTAGGTTACCTAGCGTGATATAGTGACATTTAGGGCGATATTACAGGTTTCTTTTATTAAAGTTACTTCTTATTGTGAATTAAGTCACAAAAGATGCTACTTTTATGACGTTTGGAGAAAAATAAGTTCTATTCAAATATGTTTCATATTATTGAAAGTCGTGTGATTTTTCGTAGCTACATATATTTTGAATTACTTCGATGTAATAATATACAACTATATTTATTTTGTAAAGAAAGACGAACATTTGTTTTCTTTGAAAAATATTTGTTTTGTAAATATGATGCAATAACATAATTCAATATCGTGAATGGATAAATAATTTATAAAGATGAAGCTATCAAAAAGTTCATACAAGATCCGAATATTGAATATCTTTTCACGATTCGCGTTCGCATTACATTACCTGCCTTGCGGCGAGAGAAATACATTCAACATTCCCGCGGTTGGCGTTTTCATTTCAATAACTTGCTGTCGAAGAAGTCATTAGCACAAATGTGCTTTTTATACCTTGGTCATTTAAAAACAAATAACTTTATAATTCCTTTAATTGTACCGAATTATAGGCTTTGTTTTTATGTTAAAGCCAACTGAATAAATTTTTAATTTTCTTGGACAATACGTAGTTAGTGAACAGTAAAACATAAATAAGTAATAAATAAATATCTAAATAAATAACGTTTTGTGCCCGTAACGATTTTCTTTGATCGTTACCAGGGGGAAAGGTTGTTGACTGATCGAATTTCTTAACGACTGAACGCATTAGTGTTTGACCGGCAAATCTACCGGTTAACTTTGCTTTTATTTTCATGCTGTACCTATTAACATAATACTATAAACCGTCAATTGTTACATTTCTATAAATCAAATGTTAAATATGTATATGTATTGGTTATTTGAATATTTACATTAGATTCATATTTATTTAACATGCTAAATATTGTTGAATTTAATTAGCATTGAAACATATTTGAAATATGATAATTTAGAGCTTTTATTAACATATACATATATTATTCAAATCATCAGCAAGCTATGTTTATTATATACACTCGTGGTCAAAAAAAAACGGACACTTAAAAAAGTACTTTATATAAACGAAATTTGGCTTTATTTTTATTTTATGTTAAAATATGAACAACGGACCTGTAAAGTAAAATTGGAAAATAAAAAATCTGTTGTGGCCAGCACAATACCTTCCGTCAATCCTGTGTTTTATGTATAAATTCCATACATTCTGAAGATTCTAAATTTCCAGTAAAATTATTACATAAACAAACTATGTAAATTGCACTTGACACAGACATCTTCTTCTTTAGCTTTTTTATTTTTTTATTTTCTTCTTCCACTCATTTCTGTTCTACGTGTCGTTCTCATTCAGTTCCTTTTCCTTTCAAGTCTTCCGCAATACAGTCCTTCCATATTATCTTTGTCCCTCTGTTTCTTCAACCTTCTTTTACTAAGCTATTCATTCTTTATCTAATATATTCTTCATTTCTCCTTATGACATGTTCAAACAAATGTAATCGTCTCTCTTGTATCTTTCTAGAAACTTGTAACATTAGAGTTATGTCCGTACCGTATTCTTCCGTGTCTTCCCCAACATCTACTTCAACATCCTGCCATATTAATTTACTTTTTATTTATACTGACATCTGTCAATTTGAATTATATGATTATATTAGTAGTTTCCACGTTTAGCATAGCTGGCTGATTTATAAAATTTAATTTCTTTAAAATTCTTTAACTCTATATCTATTGAATATGAAGTATAAAGTGCAATCAAATCGTATAGAGAATAATATATTCTTTAAGTTATAAGTCAATAAATCAAATTTAACTGTTAAATCTTCAAATGAGGCTACTTCCGATTCACCAATTATGACCAAAATCTAATCATTTGTTCTTCTGTATGCTAACTTGAGGAATACGAAAAAAATATAATTTTTGGAATCGTGGTATTGACATTATGTGATCCGAAACTTTCGTCACATACACACACAGACACACACACACAAACATACATACAGACATCATCGTAAAAATGGTAAAATCGTATTATAGGAACCTTAAAACATGCTTATTCATTAAAAACTCATCATTGAAATTTTTGACCAAGACAACCTTATCTAAAGGTGACTGAAAGTAAAAAGAAGAAAAACTAAATGTGTACAAAATTGTCCGTTTTGAAAAATTCAATTATTACAATAAATTCTTCAATTATCATTGGTGTGTATTGGACTCTTAGTAATTACAGTATTAAATGTCCAGCTAGTTTTAAGAGCTAAATAATTACATAAAATTATGTTATTATACATATCGTGTAATGTTTTGCGAAAGAAAAGAATGAAAAATTAAAATACCAAGAGAAAATAATTATAAAATAATTGAGGTACTTTAACTCACAATCACTAATACAACACAATTTCAACCACATGCCAGCGTAATTTAAAAGCATGTCGTTATACGCGTTCTTGTAATCGTATGTATATTTTTATTTGAAGTCATTACATGTCCCCTGTTTCGCAATTTGCTGTACATGAAAGTCCTGAATGGGGAGAATATGCGAGAAGTATAACGAGACAACAGAGATAAAGCCTGCTACACACTTGACGTACCCTCTTCAGAATAAACATTGCCTTTTGTATGAATAAAATTGAATAAAACACTTTGAGATAATCGCATCCCTAGTTTCAATGATCTGGAAGTTACTTTCATTTAATTACACAAATGAATAATCTCTTCTCATGAATGAAAAGCTAAGCCACTCTTATCTTATTTAATTTATACTGGAATATTCTTACTCCAAAGTTTATTCGTTAAAGCATTAAAGCCATTTAAAAATGATATATAATTAACCAAATATAATTCAAATTATCTGGGAACATTTCAATACCATTTATGACTGTAGAAAATTTTCTCCGTATAGATAATAAGCATAAAAATAAGATGTTCAATTAAAAAATCTGATGTGGCCAGCACACTACCTTCCATCAATACTGTGTTTTATCTTTGAATATATAATACATATAAGAACGGCAACGCATATGGCCTAGCAAGATACTATATCTGTCTCTTTTTATTCACAAAATTATTATAGATAGCTAGTGACTCCTACCACAAAACTATGAACTACGGTAAATCGTGCTGACAGCATTGCCAAATAGTATTTGTTAGAGGTATTCAATAATCACTAATTCAAAAATATTGTTTCATAATAACCAGATAATATATTTTGAATCTTCAATGTACATGTATACTTGTTTTACAGTAGCATACTTAAAAACCTTTATAAAATCTTAACTTGCTGTTCTAGCTACGTGGCAACACTGTGCAACATCCACCTATTATGTATTTTTTTAACTAACTCAGAAATAATTCGTATACGGAGGGATAGATGACACCTTCTCTCGAAATATTTAATCTAAATACATTACGTTGCCATTCTTATATGTATTATATATTCAAAGGTTTTATGTAAAAAATTCATATATAATTTTTTTTGCAAAAGATTCTATATTTTTTGTTAAATTATTTTATAAACACTATGTAAATAATTTCATTTGACACTGACATTTTCTTTAGCTTTTCCCATTCGTTAGGGTTTGCTATGTTTTATTTTCTTCTTCCACTCATTTGTTTTGGGTGTCATCATTTAATTCCTTTTCTCTCAAGTGTACAGTCCTTCGATATATTCTTCCTCTCTATCCTTATGACATGTTTAAACCAATTTAATCGTCTTTCTTATATATTTCTACAAACTTCTATCGCTCGAATCATTGACTTTATCCTTTCATTCCTTATCCTATCTTCCCGTGTCTTCCCCAACATCTATGTCAACATCCGCATCACTACCACATTCATTTTCTTTTCATTGACATTGATGTCTGTCTGGTTAAAATTTTCTTAATATAGTAGGTAGCTGTTTTCATGGTTATAGCATAGCTGGCTGATTTATAAGATTTAATTTTTTTATAATTCTTTAACTGTATATCCATTGAATATGAAATATAAAATGCAATCAATTCGTATAGATAAAAATATTCTTTAATATTTATAATAATACTATGACAAAAAATAATATTTAACAGCGTTTTTTGAAGAAATCTTTAAATGAGGATACTTCCGGTTGACCAATTATAACCAAAATCTAATCAAGTCTGCATATGGATGAAGAGGAATACGTAAAAATTGTAATTTTTAGAATTCTAGTATAGGAGATATCGCGGCTAAATTATAGTCACACACAGACGAACACACGCACACACACACACACACACACACACACACACACCACACACACACACACAACTACCATGATTTGTGAGCCCCTAAGCCTAGTTTACAAATATGTAAAGGGCATTAAGAAGTAATTATGAATAAAAAAAATATTTTGAGTGTCCCGTTTTTCAGTGTCATCCTGTATATATATATATATATATATATATATATATATATATATATATATATATATATATATATATATATAGTTGTATTTATTAAACGTATTAAAGAAATTTCTATATTACATTAATTATAAGAGAATCAAAGGTTATATGAATTTACAACTCTAATAATTATACTAGTATGAATTGGTAATGAATTTAACCTTGGTTCTACTCGGTTGTCCTCTCATAGGAAGAGGAAGATATAAAAGTTAACCGTAATTCTGATTTATATCAAAATAAGGACAACACTTCAATTAAGGTCAAAAATGTATTGCATTTTCTAAAAAGTTCTTTGCCTTAGAGATCCTTTAATAAAAACATCTATAATTTCAATTGATATTTTATAATTTCTAGAAAGAGTAAAAGTATTAATAATTAGATTTAAATAGTTATAAAATACAGTATGAAAAATGTTTTGTCTTAAAACACTGATAGTGAAAATGCTTTGTCTCCGTTTAGTTCTAGAAAATAGTGAATAGGAATCACGCCTGTTAACCACATAACCGCAATTAATTAAACATTGTCGATTGGATAAACATTACCACGTTTAACAGCACAATTTCAAGTGTTTAACTGACCAAGTGTAACAATTTATTCCGATGAAATTGAACAAAACCAGATAAAATTTATTTCACATTATGTTTTACAAGGCTTTTGCATGTTCATAATGAATTTGTAACTACATGAAGAATAAATGTGTAGAGGAGAATGTAGCACTGCGGATAGTTAATAATTGGAAGTGTAGAGTATTTAAACATAAATGAAAAGACACACAAATAGATACAAACAAAAAAATCTGATGTGGCCAGCACATAACCTCTCGCCGTATATTTTACCTGGCTGTATGCATAAAGCAAAGAATATTTTTATAAATACAAATAATATATTCATATAAATCTATGACGTATAAACTTCTTTATTATTCAATAATAGCATGTCTCAACATGAAGATATTTTACCATAAATTATGTTACAATAAATTTCAAAGTAGAGTTTACCATATATAAATATTAGGCTGGTAACTGCAATTTTCAATTCGGACAACGTTGTTTACTTTCTCTTCATATTCTTCTAGTAAAAACATTAATTTTGGGTGGTCTAATATGTATATATCTGGATTGTGCATCTATTCTTACATATCTTCTTTTACATTTTATTTTTTCATACATGTTATATCTAAATAACACTAATTCCCTTTAATAAAGTGACGGATAGATTGCACTCCGATTATTCTTATATCGATGTGTAATTTTGTCAATATTTACAACTTACTTGAGAAGAATTTGATAGCTTTTTCGCAATTCAAAGTTACTCTAGTCTATAGTACTGGTGTACATTATCCCATAATGTTTGAAACAAATTTAAGTCCTTCAACCTAGACTTGTCATCTCCATAATAGTCACAGATCAAGAACTAAGGGATTCTCCAAGTACATGTTTCTTTCATTACTCATTATTTCTGACACTGACATTTATCTGTCAGTTACAAATAATTTAAATTATCAACTATTTTTCATGGCATTCTTTCGGCTGTCAAATTTATTACAACAGATTATTTTATATATTATACTTCTTTTATCTCTAAATCTATGGAATATATAATAAAATATTTAAATGTATCAGATAGAGAATTTAATTTTCTTTAATATTACCACGAAAAATTTTCAAAAAATAATATTTAGAAGATTTTTTTTCAAGAATCTTCTACTTCCGGTTGTCCAATTGTTACCAAAACCTTTTCAGATCTTCCCATGAATGTCCGATTGGGAAATACGTTGTTAAACAAATTTTAAGTCTTATAGTTTTTGAGTAACCGTCCTTCCAACATCCCACACACACACATCCACACACACACACACACACACACACACACACACACAGACATCATCGTAAAAATGTTAAAATCGGATTGTAGGGACCTTAAAACGTGCTTATTCAATAAAATCTGGATATGCGATTTTTAGCATGAATCCAATACCTCTCTTAGCGAGAGGTAAAAAAAGTCCATGTCATATTTATTTTCATTGTTGTAAACAAATGCAAACAAAATCAGGTAATATATAAAAATATATTCAATGAACACTGAACCACAAAAAGTTTAGAGGAATCTTGAGAGCAACTATGTAAAGTAATAAAATAAATTAAAACTGTTAATTAAATTATCATGTATGTAACTGGTAATTGCTCGGGTAATTATTACTGTGTAATACAATAATTTTCTATAGTTGATGATAGTATTACGAATTTTCCTATAAAGGCTGTTACTGGACCTCACCTCAAAGGTATCTCAAATCTGTTAAGTTTAATGACGTAATATAATCATGTTGTCAGGGAACACTAAATTTGATCTCAATTTGTATGTTAATATTAAAATATGAAAGGTATTATACTGCGCTACATTCGAGTTTCTAGAACAATACTAATATGTTTGTATATATTCTGTAACTCAGAGGTTATTTTTGCCGTCCGTCACCTAAGGTAAGGAAGATATTGACTTTGGTCAAAAAATTCGGTGGTGAGTTATCAATGAATAAGCACGTTTTGGGGTCCTTACAATACAATTTTACTATTTTTACGATGATGTCTGTATGTGTGTGTGTGTGTGTGTGTGTGTGTGTGTGTGTGTGTGTGTTTGTGCGTGTGTGTGTGTGTGTGTGACTATAACTTCGTCCGCGATATCTGCAATACTAGAGTTACAAAAATTACAATTTTTACGTTTTCCTCTTCCTTACATCCATATGCAGACTTGATTAGATTTTAGTTATAACTGGTTAACCGGAAGTACCTTCATTTTAAGATTTTAACAGTTTTTCTCGAAAAAACGATGTTAAATATTATTTTTTGTCATTTAATGTTATTATAAATATTAAATAATATTCTTCCCTATACGAATTGATTTCATTTTATATTTCATATTCAATGGATATAAATTATAAAGCTATGCTATAATCATGGAAACAGCTACTATATTAAGAAAATTCTAACTGACAGATGTCAATGTCAATGAAAAGAAAATGGTTGTGGCAGAAATGAGGATGTTGAGATAGATGTTGGAGAAAACACGAAAACACAGGATAACGAATGAAAGAATAAGGGAAATAGTTCGAGTGATAGAAGTTTCTAGAAAGATACGAGAGACGATTACATTGGTTTCAACATGTCATGAGGCGAGATGAAGAATATATTGGAAGAATGAATAGCTTAGTAATAGTAGGTAGATGAAACAGAAGAAGATCAAAGATAAGATGGAAAGACTGTATTGCGGAACACTTGAGAGAAAATTAACTAAATGAGGACGACACGCAAAACAGAAATGAGTGGAAGAAGAAAATAAAACATAGCGACCCCTAACGAATGGGAAAAACTAAAGAAGTAGATTCCAATGTTAAGTGTAATTTGCATAGTTATAAATTAAGTATGTTTATACTATGATAAATAACATTGGATAATAGTACCAATCAAAACTTGTACATTGTACCTAATATAGCATATGTAGTTTTTTTATCATTATTTTATTAAATTGTTTAGAATTCTTGCATATTTCCACTTATTGACCACGAAAGTTATTTTAAACACATTCATATATTTTTATAGGTTGTTTAAATAAGGAATAACAATTAATACTAGACACAAAATTGACGTAAAACTCAAGAGAGAGATAGAACCTCGAAACAAACCACCTCCTGTTGACTTTTCAATAGGTACTGTGAATGGCTGATAGTTTTTTGTTTGTATTGTCGTAACCTTAGCAACCATTACTTCTAAGCAGTAGCCCTAGATGCGCTATGTGCAAATTGTAATTGTGTGTCTATACAAATACTTTCTTAAAAAAAATGTGGAAGATCCCATTTCAAACAATGAAGTACAGTGTTATTTACTTATTTCGGTATAAAATTAAATTTGTATTAAAGTTAAACAAGCAACAATTCAGAATTTCTAAATTAAAAAAATAATATCAATATCATCCAATTTAATGCAGTTATTAGAGGTGAATTAAATATCTCCCCGTGTGTAGCTCGCTTTCGCTACTGCACTAGGGCGCTGAAATAAAAATCGCGCATCGCGTCAGCCTTTTAAGTATGCGGGAGCATTTTTCCCTGCATGTTAATATTTTCTGATTCTCCGGTGGTATTTAGGATTTAACCTCCCGCTACACTCAAGCCCGCAGGTTATATTTTTAAATTAGGATTGGGAATACGAATGAGATTGAATGCTATAAAACAAGGGTGCTTAGTTTTTAATGATTGCACTAGGGTGGAAATCACTTTTTAATATGAACATTTCAAACCACAGAAACAGGGGACTAACTCATAAGATCTTTCACGGAGACTAAATTGAAATAAATAAAAGTAAGTGAGGAAGTTTTAATTTTGTGCGTGTAGTCTGCTGAAATTTTATACCCTCGAGTAGTTGTGAATGGCGTTATTTAAAAGCAGACAGGAGTAAATAATTTGGAGGTAGGCATTTCTTTCAAAAATTTAATAAAAAAATTAAATTCTTTTATATACAACTGAATACAATTTTGAACAAACTTCAGAAGTACCTACAGAAATGATTAAGATTTTAGGAAACCTTTTTTTGTTAATGTTAAATACAATTAGGGTTTCAAGACAAGTAGCTTGATATTTTTGTAAATTCATAACTTGACTTGACTTGATTTTCTATCGATACTACTTGACTTGATCAAGTAATTTCAAGCAAATTCAAGCTACTTGATAACGAACCGACTATGTACGAAAACACGCGAATCAGTAGAATCATAACCTACCTGTGTGTGGTACGGCGTGGTGTGCCATATGCTGTGCTGATTCACTACTGCAAGTTAAAATCAGTGCAGAGGTTTAAAAAATTTATTCAATATTGGAATATATATTAGAATGACCTGAGAATATGTCAACAAAATTTGAAATCGTAATCATTATTATTAAGTTAACTGTAGATGGTTAAACTATCACACAAAAGCCCAAAAAGCTATACTCCATTCGAAATAAGAATAATAATTGGAACTTCAGATTTTTTCCAAATATTCTCGACTCATTCTAGTATATATTCCATTAATGAATGGGTTTTTAAACCTCTTAATATCTCGGAGAAAAATAAAGTTCCAAAATGTGCCATGTTATTTAAATGGGAAAAAATCAAGTGCATTTAGGCACGGACAAATATTAAAATTAAGCGGAATCTTTGTCAGTATAATTTGTTTTTATTCATTTGGAACCATTTTAGGAGGTGGTCCAGTTAAAATTCGACTTTCCCCCTTTTAAGGTCCACCATAATACATATACTATAAATAGTTTGTTAATTCATATATACTTTCAAATCTTTTTTTTTTAATTTTTAAATTTGAATGTATGATTTATTTTTATGAATAAAAGTTTCTATTTCAAGGTATATTATTGATATTGTTATAAAACATAAGGAACTATATGAAAATAGAATGTTGTCTTGAAGAACTTTTTCTGGTAACTAAAAAAATAATTACTTGATTTTTTCAAGTAATTGAAAAATAACTACTTGATTTTTCAAGTACTTGAAATTTAACTACTTGACTTGACTTGATTTTCAGCTATTACTTGACTTGAGATTGACTTGATTTCAAGTCAAGTCAAGTCAAGTAACTTGAATATCAAGTCAAGTTGTGAAACTCTAAATACAATATTTGCTGGCCACAACATATTTTTTTTTTTCAATTTTAATAGGATCTAATAGGGAGAAAAAGGAGATAACAATTCCAATACTGGTAATAATTACAATGTTTACAAAAGGATCAATTCCGACTGACACCAAAAAATACTTCGAATTTAATGGCTCTAAATTAACCCCTGTGGTGCACTCTCCACGCAAGCATTGAATACCCGTGAGGTGATACCCGCACTGTACAAATGTTACATCATTACAAATATCTGAATACAAAGCAGATTGGCACACCCAGCAATGGGTATTATACCGTGATGATATATTTATATTTTACAAAAGGATCAGTTAATTTGGACTTAACAGTATCTCATTTAAATGTATGAATACTTAAATAAGTGTAAATATTGTGTATGAGCGTAATTAATATAAGCGTAGTTAATTTGTAAACTATGCCTAGTCTTTATTGGAAAATTCTCCACGTTAACCAGAATTAATAATAAATTATTGTAACATTTAAATACATGAGCGATTATTTACGGGAGGTTAGTTCGCCAATGTGAATGTTAATATATATAATAAACAAATGTAATATGTAATGAATGTATTCAACAATAAAGTACAGAGCGAGCAATGTTTAGTTACAGCATTTCGACTCCAAGAGTATTCCATTAATGAGATGCAAATCATTACTCTGTGATATTAGTTCATTAGCATGAATACTGTTTACATGAATTTACACAAATTTTCATACAAACCGTATTAAAAACAAATTTAACTATCGTTATGCCCAGCTAAATTACATACATTTTAAAAATCTCTCTGTATAATCCTGATGGGTTAATTTGTATTGTTGCAGGTTAAAATAATATTTACCGCAAACAAAATATACGTAGAACTAAAACAAAATCAGTAAAATATAAAGTAAATAAATAACATACATGGAGGGAATGTATATTTATCCTATTTTATTTATTGTAGCACGGGATAAAACTAACGATTTTTATAAAATATAATATTTACAAATAGATAATTATTAAAAATACTCACAATTTATTTTGGAAATTCGTTCGGAATCAGGCCATTTGAAAAGAGCAAGAATCGTTACACGTACCTGAAAATAATAAAAAAAAAGTTGAAATATATAAACCACTTACATTACATTAGAAATATAACAAATGTTATGCTGAGCTTCCTAATAAACACATGACTACACAGTTAACTGATTAACATTAAGTAATAATATTCAAAGTAACTATGTAATAAAATATAAATTAACTACACAGCGCATACTTTACATAAAAATTTGTTGCAGCCTGCACAATACCTCTCGCCACTTCAGTTTATATATATATACAGGGTGTTTCCTTTAAAACAACCAGCGCTTTTTTGGGCGAACTAATGACTACTGACTAATGACAATAAACAACTATTAATACGACTATTGCTTAGGTTACGATAGTATATTATTAATAAGTAATTAAACAATTACGAAAACAAACACTTAATAACGTAAGTAACAAAACTATCTGTCACCTGTATCATTTGTTTGCATTTGTTTATTGCATAGCCTACTTCAATATTGTAGAATTATTTCTGATTTTTAATATCATTTTTCTCGAAATAATTGTTATACAACCCCATATCATATTTATATTGTTGAAATCAAAAAAAATTCTCTATCTAATGGACAAAAAATTTATATAGGTTGCCATTTAAAAAAATATAATTTTATTCTACCGTTTGAGAACCACTGGTTGAATTTTTTTTTATTATTCCTCATAAATTAAGCCCTTTTTCCTGG
Source organism: Harpalus rufipes (assembly GCA_951394225.1). Classification (NCBI taxonomy): domain Eukaryota; kingdom Metazoa; phylum Arthropoda; class Insecta; order Coleoptera; family Carabidae; genus Harpalus; species Harpalus rufipes. The sequence goes on from OX596275.1 coordinate 62,914,035, forward strand.
TAATTTTTTGTATATAACATTTTTCTCTAAAGTCATTAGTTCGCCCAAAAAAGCGCTGGTTGTTTTAAAGGAAACACCCTGTATATATATCTGGGGCCCCGGGTTCATTTAAAGGTATTTTTTTGAAGAAAAACTATATTGAGCTTCAAGTAAACTGCCATTTCCGGTTATCCGATTGACACCAAAATCTAATGGCTTTTTTCCATATTAGAATAAAGTAGAAATATAAGATTTCAAAATTTTCTGAACGATAGTATTTGAATTAGAGCGTAAAGAGGATCCACACCCACACACATACATACATACATACATACATACATACATACATACATACATACATACACACACACATACACACATACATACATACACACAGACATCATCGTGAAAATGTTAGAAATGGATTCTAGGGACCTTAAAACGTGGTCATTTACCAAAATCTCCATATGCGATTTTTAGCACGATCCCAATACCTCCCTTACTAAGGGATGCGGGAGTTAAAAACAGAAAACATTGCATGTGTAAAGTTTCATTTCTGGTGATCCGATTTATAGCAAAATCTAATGGCTTCTTCCCATGTTAGAATAAGGTAGAAATACATAGACAGACGCGAAAAATTACATCGCATTTCAATGGCACAAAATTGACCCCTGTGGCGCACTCTCCACGCCATCAATGAGTGCCCGTGAGGTGACGCCTGGTAAGCGCCCAAACGGTACATATATTTCATCATTACCGATATCTGTGTATAAAGCAGATTGGCACACCCAGCAATGGGTAATATGCCGTGATGAAATATTTATTTATTTATTTTATTTATAGTATTTGAGTTAGAGCGTCTAAAGGATCCACACTCAAACACATACACGCACACAAGATCCCTATACCTCCCTTACCAAGGTAAAAAGCATCACAGAAACCACCGTTTTTTCTACTTAAAACTGAATATTTTTATCGTTGGTCGGATTTGTACCCCAAACCACAGAACTTTAACCAGTCACATAACGTACACGGTAATACGAATTTTGAGCGGGAAATTTAACTTCTATTCTTACACGAAGTAACCACATTTCTGTTATTATTTCATATTTGCAACTGTCAATCATGAAATCACAAACCTTACATTCTTTGTCATGTTTTTTATGTTGCCAGTTTCAAACAATACTTTTGACTGAGCTACCTTCATGATCCTGAGAAGTAATTATAAAATTCAATTCTCTTTTTATACCCATAACTTCAGAGAAAAAAGTAAAAACATCTGTTTTCTAGTTTTTGGTATTTGTATGAAATATGAATATGTAAACTTTTCCAATCAATAGTAAGTTTAATCGCCATTAAACAATTGTAAATCTTTATAAAACATAAAGTGGAATTCTTTTGGGAAACCTTTATTTACATTTACTTTTGTAACTGGTATAAAGTTTTTCCGCAAACAATTTTAAGAACGATCATAATTTTAACTTCTTTGATGTAACTTGGAAGTGTTTCGCTTAACAGCAGATGTTATGAAATATTTGGCACCACGTGAAATTCTAATGTTAGTAATAATATAATAACATTAGCTACGTACTTCCATAAATTCTTTGTTTACTTCATCTCTTAATGTAGCTCTAAGCCAAAGACATCTTGACAGCTCCACAACAAAGAAAATGGATAGAAGAAAATGGCAAGGAAACGTTAAAGTAATGGATGAAGAATAATAAGAGATAAAAAGATCATAAGATACAGAGTAATATTAGTAGACTTCAATCAACTTTTTTTATTTTATTATATTTTTGTCTATATATAAATTACTTGGATAAAAATATCAAATAACAAAATAAATTTATTCGACCAATATTGTAGTTTTTACTTAAATATCAAATTTATTATCCTGAATAACGATACAATTTTGTATACATACTACTCCTTTAGTTTAAGTTCTAAATCCATGTAAGGGCATTAGTTCGCATAATTTCGCTTTTGAGTGCAATGAAAGTTTAGAAGTACGATATTGGTAAAAACAAAGTTGGATGGATAAAAGACAGTTACAGTTAAACGGTACACTGAAAAAAGATTGCCTGAACTGATCAGGATAGTTCCAGAGACGAGAATTATGTTACATCATTATGCGTCTTCCCATAGTGCACCTACAACACTTCAGTATTTGGTGAAAAGAAAAATAATCTGATACAACACCCACCATACACATATACATTAAATGAACACCATGAACAAATGAACTTGCAATAACATTTTCAATTTTTTTAATTAACAAAAATATTTACTTATACTGAATATAACAATAGTGATAAACATATTTCATTAATTTCTTATATTTCGTTATATTTACTAAGTTAACTTGATTGTTTTTAACTGTTAAATATTTTGGATAATTGCTTTTTTCTAAAAATCAAAATATTTCAAAACTACTGCATTAATCAAGTTTTCACAGAGAACATTTTTTTATGTAAATTTGCATTGTATGTAATATTTTATAAGTAAAAATCTATTGTGGTAAGCACGATACCTCTCGCCACTTTAATTTTTGGTTACATAAGTATTGTATTTGCATTGTAACATTTCTTGTATGTCTACATTCTACATCAAAAATTGTACTTATACCTATTTTTACCTCTCGCTAAGAGAGGTATTAGATTCATGCTAAAAATCGTATATCCAAATTTTAAAGATTAAGTACGTTTTAAGATCCCTACAATCCTATTTTAATATTTTTACAATGATGTCTGTGTATGTGTGTGTGTGTGTGTGTGTGTGTGTGTGTGTGCATGTGTGTGTGTGTGTGTGTGTATGTATGAGACTCGGTTGGAAGGACGATTTATCAAAAATTATAATACTTAATATCTATTTTACTACGTATTTCTCAATCGGACATTACTGGGAAGAGCTGAAAAGGTTTTGGTAATAATTGGACAACCGGAAGTAGCATATTCTTAAAAATGGCATTTAATGCAATTAATTTTTTTAAATCTATTGTCAAATGAATATAAACAATAATATATAATATAAAAAGCTTTAAATATTTTTATAATAATAGAAAATATTCGTATAAAAATTCAGTTATTCTAAAAAAAAAAAAATACCTATATAACCTCAAAAAGTTAACTACACAGATAAAAGCTGAATAGTCAACTTTACATAGTACACAAATGCAACAAAATAAACAATAATATATAATATAAAAAGCTTTAAATATTTTTATAATAATAGAAAATATTCGTATAAAAATTTAGTTATTCTAAAAAAAAAATCTGATGTGGCCAGCACATAACCTCTCGCCGTATATTTTACCTGGCTGTATGCATAAAGCAAAGATTATTTTTATAAATACAAATAATATATTCATATAAATCTATGACGTATAAACTTCTTTATTATTCAATAATAGCATGTCTCAACATAAAGATATTTACCATAAATTATGTTACAATAAATTACAAAGTAGAGTTTACCATATATAAATATTAGGCTGGTAACAGCAATTTTCAATTCGAACAACTTTGTTTACTTTCTCTTCATATTCTTCTAGTAAAAACATTAATTTTGGGCGGTCTAAAATGTATATATCTGGATTGTGCATCTATTCTTATATATCTTCTTTTACATTTTATTTTTTATACTTGTTATATCTAAATAACCTTAATTCCCTTTAATAAAGCGACGGATAGATTGCACTCCGATTATTCTTATATCGATGTGTAATTTTGTCAATATTTACAACTTACTTGAGAAGAATTTGATAGCTTTTTCGCAATTCAAAGTTACTCTAGTCTACAGTACTGGTGTACATTGTCCCATAATGTTTGAAACAAATTTAAGTCCTTCAACCTAGACTTGTCATCTCCATAATAGTCACAGATCAAGAATTAAGGGATTCTCCAAATACGTTTTTCTTTCATTACTCATTATTTCTGACACTGACATTTATCTGTCAGTTACAAATAATTTAAATTTGCAACTATTTTTCATGGCATTCTTTCGGTTGTAAAATTAATTACAACATTATTTTATATATTATATTCCTTTTATCTCTAAATCTATAAAATATGTATAAAAATATTTAAATGTATCAGAAAGAGAATTTATTTTTCTTTAATATTATCAAGAAAAATTTTCAAAAAATAATATTTAGAAGATTTTTTTTCAAGAATCTTCTACTTCCGGTTGTCCAATTGTTACCAAAACCTTTTCAGATCTTCCCATGAATGTCCGATTGGGAAATACGTTGTTAAACAAATTTTAAGTTATAGTTTTTGAGTAACCGTCCTTCCAACATCCCACACACACACATCCACACACACACACACACACACACACACACACACACACACACACACACACAGACATCATCGTAAAAATGTTAAAATCGGATTGTAGGGACCTTAAAACGTGCTTATTCAATAAAATCTGGATATGCGATTTTTAGCATGAATCCAATACCTCTCTTAGCGAGAGGTAAAAACATATACCTATATAACCTCAAAAAGTTAACTACACAGATAAAAGCTGAATAGTCAACTTTACATAGTACACAAATGCAACAAAGAAAACCATGGTGGAATCCACAATGTAAACCCCCCCCCCACACCCAACTAGAATTTTTGGGTTAAGAACATTATCAATAAAATAATGATTATAATCTGTATCTACCGCATGACAATATTTCCAAAACGTAGTTTCTCTTGTTCCGCAGATAACAAATAAATGCACTTATGTAACTTGTATTACATACAAATATTGAAGAATCTGGAACATGATCCTTCCTAAATTTCACGTATCCTTTTAATCCGTAACCCTACACTACCTGATCTTCCAGATTCCGATCAGAGGGGCAGAGTTGGCGACCGTACATAGGGAGCAGAATCGCTTAAAGACGGTGGTGTGGCAGCGTGGCCATCTGATACCTAGAGCATTCCGCTTGACAGCGTCCAGACTTGGCTTGCGTGCTGCTCAGCGAACTAAATTCCCACCGTACGTGGGAAAAGCAAGGCAGCCAAGGTAAGAATATTGGGGATATAATGGTTTGTGGACATAGTAATGAGTTTTTACCTTCCGTCACCTTTAGGTAAGGAAGGTATTGTCTTTGGCAAAAAATTCAATGATGAGTTTTTACTGAATAAGCACGTTTTAGGGTCCATATAATAAGATTTTACCATTTTTACGATGATGTTTGTATGTATGTATGTATGTATGTATGTATGTATGTATGTATGTATGTATGTATGTATGTGTGTGTGTGTATGTGTGTGTGTGTGTGTGTGTGTGTATGTCTGTGTGTGTGTGTGTGTGTGTGTGTGTGTGTGTATGTCTGTGTATTTGTGTGTGTGACAAAAGTTTCGGATCGCATAACTTCAGTACCGCGATTCCAAAAAATATAATTTATTATCTATACGATTTGATTCCATTTTATACTTCATATTCAATAGATATAGAGTTAAAGAATCTAAATCTAATCATGTCTACATCTGGATCTAAACTCGAGGAATACGAAAAAATATAATTTTTGGAATAGTGGTATTGGAGTTATGCGATTCGAAACGATTGTCACATACATACACACACACACACACTCAGGCACACACAGACGCGGATACACATACAGACATTATCGTAAAAATAGTAAATTCGTATTCTAGGGACCCCAAAACGTGCTTATTATTACCTAAAAGTGACGGAAGGTAAAAATGGAGTAGCGTATTACAATCGCAATCGAAACAAGGAGACTGCTCGGTAAATTTGTAATGACAAAAACATTTAAAACATCAATAGCGTTAGAATATTTATCACTGGTAGAGTTCTAAACAAGAGAATAATATTCTAGTTTGAAGCTAACGAAAACAAAATACAATTTTTAACGTCATTAAATTTCTCAAAGAATGTACATTTCTAATTATAAAACCAAGGTTGAGATGCTTTGATCATATCTTCAATGTTGGCATTAAATGTAAATTTCTCATCAAACAGTATTCCAAGATTCGTATATAAGTTGATTCTATCAAGAAATAATTACCTGTATGTATTCTAAACAACAAACCATGTTTTTAAAAAATATTATTATTTTCATTTCTTAAAGTGTCAACTACCAGTTCTTTTACCTTAATAGTAAAATTTAATTGTTCAAATATAAAAATAAAATGCATAAAATTAATGGATAATATGATCACGGACGAACTTATTTTGCTGACATAAGTTCCCCGATATTTATGTATCGTATTACCCAATAAATTTAATTACGAGTTATGTTTTACTACGCTATAAAATATTACTTTTAATATAAAGCCAACGCCTACATGTTGTCAATTTCCGATATGTAAACTCAAAATCTAATTATGTATAAAGGTAATAACATTATATTTTAAATATGACCCATAAATTTTACGCATCAAACTTCAATATCTAAATTAAGCTGTATATTAAATTTTAAAAAGTATGCTTATGAATTTTTCATTTATGGTAATATTTTCCCTGTACATATAACATTTATTTTACAATTAATTCAAATTTTAAAAAATGTAGCACGCACTAGTAATCTAAAATATTTATACAAATTGGAACTAAATATCAAATTTATGTATTACTTAATGTTTATAGTTTTCATAGGTTTTAATATGATAGTACGAGTATTGTATCTGAATTTAAAGCATCCGTATTATTTATCAACGACACGACAACATTTGTAGTATTAATGTAGTATTCCAACAAACAGCGAACTGGACTTTTTACTGCTAGTCGATACTAATACAAGAGAGACGATTATATTGGTTTAAATGTCATAAGGAGAGATAAAGAATATATTGAAAGAAGAATGAATATCTTAATTTTAGAAGGTGGAAGAAACAGAGGAAGATCAAAGATAAGATGGAAGGATTGTATTTCGGAAGACTTCAGAGAAAAGCAACCGAATGAGAACGACCCGCAAAACAGAAAGGAATGGAAGAAAATAAATAATAGCGATCCCTAACGAATGGGAAAAGCTAAAGAAGAAGAAGATGTCAATGTCAAGTGCCATTTGCATTGTTTTTTTATGAAATTTAGAAAATTTATGTATGGAATTTGTACATAATACATGATTGACGGAAGGTATCGTGCTGACCACATCAGATTTTTTAATTTTAAATTCATTTTGTAGAGTAATTTTGCCCCTTCTAATTTTTCGATTTGTTTCCAATTCATTGTCGGGATTGACAGTATTTTTGAAGGATATATGTAATATACCTATTTTAAAAAATTACCTATTAATACAATAAGAAATATTATTATAATTAAAAATTAAAATCTTCAGTAATGTCTCTGGATTTTTGACACTGACATTTATCTGTCAATTACAAACATTTTAATATTTCAATTGGTTTCCATGACATTATTTGGGCTGTAAGATTTATTACAACAGATTATTATATAACTTATATTCCTTTATCTCTAAATCTATAAAAGATATAATAAAATAGTTATATGTATCGGATAGAGAATTTACTCTTCTTTAATAAGCATAAACAAAATTTTTCAAAAAATAATATTTAGAAGATTGTTTTTAAAAATCTGCTACTTCCGGTTGTCCAATTATTACCAAAACGTTTTCAGTTCTTTCCAGTAATGTCCGGTTGGGAAATACGTAGTTAAACAGATATTAAGTATTATAGTTTTTGAGTATCGTCCTTCCAACCGAATCACATACACATATGCACACATATACACACATATACATCCACACACACACGCACACACACACACATCCTCTCACACACACATACACACACACACACACACACATCATCGTAAAAATATTTAAATCGGATTGTAGGTACCTTAAAACGTGCTTAATCATTAGGATCTGGATATGCGATTTTTAGCATAAATCCAATACCCCTCTTAGCGAGAGGTAAAAAACATCAAACTCTTTAATCGCAATTTCCGTGTGTGATGCATGTTGTAATATTTAACGAATATTATAAAATATAATATAAAACTAAATATGATAACATTGTTTACAGAAATCACACATATTACGAAAAGATTATATTTTCTGCTACGATACCGTCGCTGATATTTTAACTTTTTTAATTAGTGACATCGTATATTCCATTTTAAATAAATTATTCATTTCAATATGCTATGATGTACAATATTCATATACAATAACAAGAACTCTAAATAAATTATGAATTGTATCACTAGGAAATGTCATGGTTTATTCGATACCCAAAAGTAACAAAGTAGCCGTTAGAGGCGCTGCCGCTCAGAATGTGCACATCGCCTAATCGCCCATCATAAAAGTGCGGTCGTAATACGGGTCAACAAGTTTGTTACAGAATTGGAATATTTCAATAGTTTTGAAAATAAGATATTTTACTACAAATAGAAAACCACAAATACTATTTTCCAGGGCATCTAACCCGAACCTAAATCGGACCAAAACCGGAATCAAACCGTAACATTTTAGCGAACCCAAACCCAGAACCGAACCTCAAATATATTTTTCAATTGAACCCGAGTCGGAACCGAACCGAGTGTTAAAATTCGGGTTCAGGGTTCAGCTCCGGTTCAGGTTCATTTCGAGTTCGAAACATAAGAGTAATCGTAATACAGCCGATAATCGATGCCTGTGTTATCTGTTTGTGAAAATTGTGTTCTTATCTTGCGTAAATTCCGGCTCGCATTTTAAATTATTTCTATATAAAGATTGTTATTCCAAAAACATTAATTCAGTTTTCATTTGGTCGAACCGAACCTGAACCCGGAACAAAACCGTAAACTTTATTAATGTTTGAACCAGAACCGCAACCGAATCTATCTCTCAAAAAATAAATTAACTGAAAACTGACCCGAACCCAGTTTTTGGTGGGTTCGATGCCCTGCTATTTTCATTGTTGCTGTCTGTATTCAATCATTCACTCCACTTTCTAATGATTCAATCGATTAACCAACCCAAAACTCAATTTCTGTGTCTTCATCATAATCATTACTCCAGTTTGTGTTCCTGCATTTCGTATGTCGTAACTTGAGTCTTCCACTGTATATTTGGCAGCGGTTTGCGATGATGTCCCGACGTTCACGAACCAAGACGCTCGCCGTCGCGATGCCAGAATGGACCAATTCAACTTATGTTCTTTTTTTACGTTCCTGCACGAGATATAAAATGGGTGATGACACCACGCGTCTTGCGCCGAGGAGATAACAAGTTCTTGCATATTGTTACATTAACTTTTATATGATTGAAAGTCTACCAAGCGTAGGCGGAATTTAATATGCAAATTTCGGTGATATTCCACTTAGCTGAGCCAAGTTTTCGGATTTATGTGTTTCATTTGTATAAAAACTAATTTCATGTAGATTTTTCAAGTTCATTATCAATAAAAAGACCAACGAATAACGCTTTTTTATCCATTCCAGTTAATAAATCAAAGATGATTTCATTTTCGGCGAAACAAGAAGTAGAAGTTAAGACCTTTTAACACCAAAAATGGCAATTAACTTCGCCCCAACCCAACTTTATAATTTAAACTATATATAGATGGAAATATTTTAAGCATAAAAACAGATTTGAATAAGTTTTAACTGAAATACATATTAGATAAGTTGTAGGTATTCAAAGAGAACGTATAAAAAAAATCTGTTGTGGTCAATCACATTACCTCTCGCACACTTTCCATTATGGTATATAAAAGTATTGTATTTAACATTTCATGTACACAAAAAAAATCAAAGTACACCTAATCTTTATATTTACATATTTTCTATAATTTTAAATTCATTCTATGAGCAAGTTTTCTCCATTTCTTCTAAATGTTCAAAGTTTTTCTAATTCATTATCGAGATTGGCGTTATTTCTGAGGGTTCATGTAATATACCTGTAATATTAAATATATAATTATATATATGGGGTCTCGTGGCCGTGTGCCTGAGTGTCTGGTCGCGAATCTAGTGACCCGGGTTTGATCTCGACCGATGCCAAAAATTACATCGAATTTTAATGGCACAAAATTGACCCCTGTGGTACACACCAACTATGAGTGCCCGTGAGGTGACGCCTGGTAAGCGCCCGCACGGTACAAATATTCCGTTATTACCGATATCTGTGTACAAAGCAGATTGGCACACCCAGCAATGGGTAATATGCCGTGATGAAATATTTATTTATTTATTTAATTAATAACAATAAGAAATATTAAATATCGTTCCCAGAAAAAGCCTTCAGTACTATCTCTGAATTTTTGACAGCGACATTAGTGACATGTATCTGTCAATTACAGACATTTCAATTTCTCAAGTAGTTCCCATGGATAGGGAATTTTATTTTTTAATATTTGTAATAACATAAATATTCAAAAAATAATATTTAGAAGATTTTTGTTAAAATACTACTACTACTTCCGGTTGTCCAATTGTTACCAGAATCTATTCAACTCTTCCCATTACTGTTAGATTGAGGAATCCGTAGTTACACATGTCTTACCTCCAACAACCTAACACACATACACACACATCCACACACACACACACACACACACACACACACACACACACACAGACACACAGATACACACACACGCACACACACACACACAGACATCATCATAAAAATATTATTATCGGATTCTATGGACCTTAAAACGTGCTTATTCAATAAAATCTGAATATGCGATTTGTAGCATAATTCCAATATCTCTCTTAGCGAGAGGTAAAAATGAGAACCAGAACGATATGAAATGTTATATTTGACAAGTCAATGTTATTCTTTTTAGATTTGGCAATAATTTCAGAATATAGAAGAAGAGTGTGAAAGATTTAAAAATGTTTTCTATCTGATGGAGGTGTTATTACTGAGGTCTCAAATACGTCACATCTTGTATGTAAGGCGTCGGTGCAAATATATGAATAGTAAGAATAATAAAGTAATATAAAATTTAGGCGTAATGCTGAAATAGTCATCAAACATGCATCAGCTTCATTAATTTAGATACGAATTCATAAATAAATTAAACTGAAGTTAAAATAAAGAAAATATAAATTTAAAAAATTAATAATTCAGTTGCCAACTTGCCTGAAAATAGCATAAAAATATGAAATATTTTATATTTATTCACGAAAATTTCAACTTCTGATCTTGTAACACAAATATACAAATCTTGGCTCCGTATCCAACATATCCGGAAGGCGCATTTTCTATTTTTATCGGGAAAGTACAAGTATAGACACAAATAAAAGAACTTCTCGGATACATATTTAACTAGAGGAAAAGAAGAAAACTGCTAGATGACTAGTATAGCAGCTAACGGTAACAAAGCAGATAGCAATATAATTAGCAATAATTGCTTCATTTCAGCGTCTTTCTCAGGCAATTCCAGCAGGCAAAGTGTATCATTAGACCATATATAAATAGCAGTAATTATAAGACGCTATATTGAGATTGGAGATCAATAAGGTGAAGATTCCTGCGAATATCAATTGGAATGTGGCATGCATACCAAAGACCCCCAAATGCGAGGTTGATATATTAATAGATTGTAATTAATATATCCTCCTAAGATTATAATATCATTAGTTAAATAACTGAATCTGAAATTATGTTTCTCTATAAATAGCATTTTATTAGACAATTGATTCAATATGTTTATACAGAGTGTTTCAGGACTAGTGTAACAAACTTTAACAGCTATTTTGAGCCAAAAATGTCATATGAACATAGGTCCTATTCCTTCTAGGCACCAAAATACAAGAGGTTGAAGTTCTATAAATAACACGAAATTTTCTAATTTTTGTAATCAAGGTACTTTCGGAAAACAAGAGTTATTATTGAAAAGTCATACCTTATTTGTATTAATTAATTTTATTTATTAATATTAACGAATACGATTCAAAATTTATATCAAATACATTAAATTATGTACATTTATTAATATTACAATGAATTTTACACTCTAAAACGTTCTATTTCAAATATTTCAAACTTTTAACTCATTTTTGGTATCACTGGTTTACACTAAAACCATTTTTTTACTATTTTTAGTAACTTTTGAATTAAAACTACAGTTTAATGTCAAAATTTTATTTTAAACAACTTGTAATGAAAATTGTAAAAAATTCCGACATTGTTGGACATTTCACCAAGACGTACTTTCTATTTAAAATTTCCTCAACTCAATAATAACTCTTGTTTCCCGACAATACCTTGATTACAAAAATTAGAAAATTTCGTGTTATTTATAGAACTTCAACCTCTTGTATTTTGGTAACTAGAAGGAATAGGACCTATGTTCATATGACATTTTTGGCTGATCTCAGGAATAAGCTGTTATAGTAATTAACGTATCAAGGGTGTTATAAGGACAATAACGCCTGAGGTCAACAGTGTGCTTTCCGAAGGCCTCCGGCCCGAGGTGTGTACGTTGACCGAAGGCATTATTGTCCGTTTAACGCCCGTGGTGCGTTCAACGGTTAATGTCCGACCGATATATTATTTTATTAAAGATTTTTGTCCTATCATTGTGATTTTTGTTAGAGATATTAATCTATTTGCTTGCAAACGCTGTAACTAGGTAACGCGATATTCTTGTTTGTATCCTCCCCAGAGTTTCTGTATTCTGTACCCAATAGCAACAACGTCAAATTTATAACACACCCTAGGGTGTTATTTGGTATATAACAACCCTGAAAGCAGGGTTGTTATGATAACAATAACGTAACGGTCGGACATTAAAGTTTGTTACACTAGTCCTGAAACACCCTGTATAAGATAAAACAGTAACCAGCAATAATTTTAATTTTTACTTTCCGTCACCTTTAGGTAAGGAAGGTATTGTCTTTCGTCAAAAAAATCAATGATGGGTTTTTAGTGAATAAGCATATTTTACGGTCCCTATAATACGATTTTACCATTATTACGATGATGTCTGTATGTATGTGTGTGTGTCTATATGTGTGTGACGAAAGTTTCGGATCGCATACCTTCAATACCACGATTCCAAAAATTATAATTGTATTATAGTGTATATGGTCTGTGTTCAGATTTTTACTCCGCCCATTCTGACAAATTCAGTAGTGTCGTTTGCTTAGTTTTTATGAGGGTATATAAGATACTACTGTTATTTTATTATTATAAAAATATATGTTGCAATAAAAGTATTCTAAAATAAATCAACTGGTATGTTTATTAGCAAATGTAAAACCAAATATGTGAAAAATAACTTACTGACACAATGTCAGTGTCAGTGATACTGACAGAAAATAATGTCATATGAATCAAGGTAATGTATCTGAATTAATATGTTACAGCGAAAGTGGAATGTCCTAATTTAGTCCAGACTATGAATTTTTGAAAGACAAACGTGTTCTATCCATCCTTATCGCACACGCTTATAGACTGCAAAGGAGAGAGATAAATGTATACTAATTTGTTAATTCGTTCATGATACAATTAACCTTGATCGGACATCTTTAAAAAAATTACTGTATCCGTCTTAAATATATGTAATACTTCCCGTTCTCACCTTTTTCAAGTTAAAACAATATCGACTGGATTTATAATTCCTATCGTGGTAAAAAACGGTTTGTATAATTTCAACAAATTAATCAATAAATATATCAAATTCCAAGTAGATACCTATCACGCTTTCTGTTACTTATTCCTGCAACAATGAATTCCTTCGTTTTGTATATTAATTAAAATAAAATCCTTACAATAACAATTTCAGTTCAATAACTGTTTCACTAATTGATATGGTACAGTTGCTATTGATATCGAGCTCATATTAAAGTTTCAGTCAGATGCAATTTGATTAATTGCAAATGGAAGGATTGGATTCATGATCAATGAACTATAATTCCATTGTGTCATTACATCATACAATTATGTGTATCGCCATGATATCTAAACATTAAAAATCCTTTCCATATGGACAAGAGATAGTGGTTTATAATTGAATTGTAATTAGTAAATTACTGAAAAATGACTGCATTTACATAAACCCTAAAGTATTTAAAAAATTAAAATCTGTTGTCACCAGCACAATACCTTCCGTCATATCTATGTATTTTATATAAATTCCACACAGAAATTTTCTTGTATATTAAAATTATTTTACAGACATAGCGTTCAATAACACCAGCAAAACAAACAACCGGAAGTAAAATTTGTTCAACGACTTTGCCAGTCTATCATTTGCTTGAATTGCTCGCAAGAAATCCAAGTGCCAAATTTCTCGCTTGTCTTGCTAACTTATCAAATATAATGGCGGGAAATACAAATTATACATGCATGAAGTTAATTTGTACTGTACCATATGTCAAAAAAGCTTTCAAAGTTTTGTGATGAATGTTTATAATATTATTAAATTTGAAATATTTTCTTAGACCTAGAAAAATCATCAAAATATTAATAATAAGATAACTAATATGTATTTTGTTTATTGCCTTATAAAGTTGTCTTCACTCATGTGGAAATCTGTGATTATCTGTCAATCAATAACAACATCGAAAACACTCATACTATAATCTACGAGGATTATATCATACTTAAAGGAAACTAACTAATCAAACTATCAGTATTCAGCAAGTAGTTTCCAACTGTATCTTACGTCTAAACATGCAAATGCTCACTCAACTCACTATTACAACTTGGTATTAGAGTTGAATCGTATATATCCGGACAACAAAGATCCAGACTTCCGGAATATCGCAATAATCGCTTATTTACATCTTCTGATTTATTAATTATACTTTATAACGTATTTGTCAGGTCAAAGCTAGAATATTGCTCAATAATTTGGTCACCTTTCTATCAAAACAATTCTGTTTTGATAGATTCAATTCAGAAAAAAATCTTAAAATACTTGTATTTTAAAGTTTTTCATTACTATCCGTCACGAGATATATCTTAAATAAATAAATAAAATAAATATGTCATCACGGGTTATTACCCATTTTGGAATCGTGGTATTGGAGTTATGCGATCCGAAACGATCGTCACAAACACACACACACACACACAGACGCGCACACATACACACACATACACATACAGACATCATCGTAAAAATAGTAAATTCGTTTTCTAGTAACCCCAAAACCAGACAATACTTTTCTTACCTAAAGGAAACGGAAGGTAAAAATCTGTTGTGGCCAGCACAATACCACTCGCCACTTCCTTTTTTGGTTACATAAATATAGGGCGCGAACAGTCATGTTACATTGTTGGCCTTAACAAGCAGATGTGGTGGCCCGTTTCAGAATAATAATTAGTAATTATGTACATAGATGTCAAATGTCAGAATTTTTCATTAAAAATTTCAAGATTTTCTAAATTCACGTAGTTAATTTGTCACCAGGAGTGTGGAATTTACTTGCCGAGGAAAATAAACCACATTGAATTTGAAAATCTGACATGGGCCCCATATCTGCTTGTCAAGTCACATGACTGCTCGCGCGCTAATGTATTTAACATTTCTTATATATCTATACTCTACACCAAAAATTCTACTTACATCTATTCCATATATTTAGATTATTTTAAATTTTAATTCATTCTATGAAGAAATTTTGTCCTACTCTTCCAATATTTCGAGATGTTTCCAATTCATTGTCGGAAGTAACAGTATTTCTGAAGGGTATGTGTAATATACCTATAATGTTAAATATTTAACTATTAATACATTAAGAAATAATATAATGTATGTACTTCCCAGAAAAAGTCTTCAGTAATGTCTCCGGATTTCTGACACTGACATTTATCTGTCAGTTACAAACAATTTAAATTCTCAACTATTTTCCATGGCATTCTTTCGGATGTAAAATTTATTACAACAGCAGATTATTTTATATATTATATTTCTTTTATCTCTAAATCTATAGAATATATAATAAAATATTTAAATGTATCAGACAGAGAATTTAATTTTCTTTAATATAACCAAGAAAACATTTCAAAAAATAATATTTAGAAGATTTTTTTTCAAGAATCTTCTACTTCCGGTTTTTGAATTGTTACCAAAACCTTTTCAGATCTTCCCATGAATGTCCGATTGGGAAATACGTAGTTAAACAAATATGGTTTTTGAGTAATCGTCCTTCCAACATCCCACACACACACACACATACACACACACACATCCACACACACACACACATACATACACACACACACACACGCACACACACACACACACACACACAGAAATCATCGTAAAAATGTTAAAATCGGATTGTATGGATCTTAAAACGTGCTTATTCAATAAAATCTGGATATGTGATTTTTAGCATGAATCCATTACCTCTCTTAGCGAGAGGTAAAAAAGTAAATACAGATATCAGATGACCGAGAATAATAACAAATTTTATATACGTAATTAGCCTCTGTTAAAAGCTCAGTTTTATTTTGCTTATACAAATAATTAAAACATCTGCACGTTAGGCGAGGTTTGAATCCGGGACCCTTAGATAGCGAAGCGGCTATGTTGTTTACTACACAATCAGGGTCTGTTTCCACTGTACTTAAAATGATAATTCTTCTTCGTTAATTACCATCGGCATGTGCTAATTAAGTTAATGAAGATGATTTTGTCCGGTAAGAAGAGTCCTTGATAATTTTTTGTGTTGTCGTTTGTGTTGGCATAATTCGGCTTGGCTGCCATTGATGATGTAAATTATTGAGTAAACTAAGTTGGGCAAGTTTGACGAGTAGACAGTTTGACAAGTTCCAAGTCGCTTGTGGTTGAAGTTGGCTTGTCCAGAGCTTGCTGGGGCCGAACAGTTGCCCCTGCCGGATTGCAACCTTCGCAAGACAACCAACTTACGATAAATATTTTGGCAACGTTTCAGCACAGCGTTGTACGACTCTAGCGCTGGCACGTTCAGACATGGACAGATATTATCTACGCTCCAATCATGAATAACGTCGCTCGATTTATTTACTTCCGATGTATGTGCCTCAAGAGCTGAATATTCTAACCGCATTTGTGGTAATTGTATTTACCGTATTATGTTTGTAAACAAAATGGGTAAACAAGTGTGCTAACTGTCTGTAAAGCTAGTTTCGACTATCTAATGCATATCGCGAGCAATCAACTCGTATTAACCTAATATATCTACGATCCGGGGAAAAAATATACACTTAGGTAATTATAGAGCAATAAATAATTATTATGCTTTTTACCTTCGGCTACCCTTGGTAAGGGAGGTCCAGTAAAAATTTTAAAAGATGTCCGATTAAGGGCATCTGTATCATTTATCTCTTTCTTTTGAAAAGGCTATAAGAGTGTGCGATAAGGATGGATATAACACGCTTGTCTTTCAAAAATTAATATTGTTTCGACTAAGTTAGGACATTCCACTTTAAAATTATGCTCGTTGTTGACAATACTTATTAATTCAGATACATTACCTTCATAGCCGTACGAATAACGTTATTTTCTGTTAGAGTTACTGACACTGATGTGTCATTATTTTATTTTTAATATGTTTGGTTTTACATTTGCTTATAAACCTAACCAGTTGACTTATTTTTGAATTTTGAATGCTTTTACTGTAATATATATTTTTATAATAATAAAATAACAGTAGTATCTTACGTACCCACATATAAACTAAGCAAACGACACTACTGAATTTGTCATAATGCGCGGAGCAAAAATCTGAATTCATACAATTCGTAGACGGCCTTGATCGGACATCTTTCAAAAAATTTACTGTATAGGGATCGTGCTAAAAATCGCATATCGAGATTTTGGTAAATGACCACGTTTTAAGTCCCTACAATCCAATTTTAATATTCTCACGATGATGTCTGTGTGTGTGTGTGTGTGTGTATCCTCTTTATGCTCTAACTCAAATACTATCGTTCAGAAAACCCTGTATTTCTACCTTACTCTTATATGAAAAGATCCATTAGATTTTGGAGTAAATCAGATAACCAGAAATGGCAATTTACTGGGAGCTCAAAATAGTTTTTGTTCAAAAAATACCTTTAAATGTTATTTTTTCGAGATTTGTTATTATAAAAATTAAAGTCTGTTAAATTTTCTATAGGTTTGCGTTAATATTTTTTGTATATATTTTGTGGATAAAGTTATAAAATTATCTATAGTTTTAATCTCGGAGCCTAAGCTTTAAACACAATTCATACACATGGTTACACAGTTCAGATCTCAAATGTTTGTAACTGTCTTCCTAAGTTTCTTCAACCTTCCATTACTAAGCTATTCATTCCTCTTCCAATATATTTTTCATCTCTCTTCATGACATGTTCAAACCAATGTAATCTATCTTGTGTCTATCTAGAAACTTCTATCACTCGAGCCATTTCCCTTACCTTTCATTTCTTTCCCTATCTTTCCGTGTCTTCCAAAATATCTATCTCAACATCCTCATCTCTGCCATATTCATTTCCTTTTCCTTGATACTGACATCTATCAATTTGAATTTTCTGAATATATTAACAGTTTCCATGGTTAGCATAGTTGGCTGATTTATATATAAATATATTTCGTACTCTTATTGTTGTGGAAAGGAAGGCTAGGAAATAATCTGTTCTGTATTGAATACATCTATAAAGACATTTATCTGTCTAGAAATTTAAATAGTGCTGAATTTTTATTGATAGCTAAAGAAGAAATAAACGGCAAAATTTCACCGCAGAAATAAAATTTATAGACGATCAACCTATAATATCGCTTCCCTAAAATATTTGAATATCTATCTCATAAAATATGATGCTTATTTAAGGTAATTTAACATAAATATTGGAAATTCATATTTCACATTTGTCATTCGAAGAATTCAATAAAATATATAATAAAATTATACTGGTGAATAATGGATAATGGTTTATTTATAATTTTTTTATTTAATTACAATTCAGGTTATTGTAAAATTACTTTTTAGGGACATCATCAAATAAATCAAATTATTGTGAAAGCCATTAAATGCAACATTTATAAAAAAAATGACTATTCTGTTTAATAAACTCATTTATATTTTATATCATATTCAAAACTATATTACACCGTTGGTAATGCTATGAATAATTTAATTTATATTCATATATCATGTATTTCATTTGGACTATAATTAAAATTAACACTATGTATTGATTCACTACTCAATTATAACTAAATGTAATCTATATTAATATGAAATGTATCATAAACAAAAACTGCAGAGATTTTTTACATTTTATATAATTAAAATTATGAATTAGCAGTAGAATTTCGAAATTACATACATGAATTTGCTAGATCCTATATTCCCAGTAAAATTATTTCATAAACAAACTATGTAATTGACACTAACATCTTTAGTTTTTCCCATTCGTTAGGGATTTTTTTATTTTCCTCTTCCACTCCTTTTCTGTTTTACGTGTCGTCCTCATTCAGTTCCTTTTCTCTCAAGTTTTCCGCAATACAGACCTTCCATCTTATCTTTGGTCTTCCTTAGTTTTTTCTACCTTTTACTACTAAGCTATTCATTCTTCTTCCAATAATATATTCTTCATCTGTCCTCATGACAGTTCAAACCAATGTAATCGTCTAGCATGTAACTTCCGTCAATTCTGAGTATTATATATAAATTCCATACCTAAATTTTCTTACAAAAGATTCTAAATTTCCAGTAAAATTATTTCATAAAAAAACTATGCACTATGGCACTGACATCTTCTTCTTTAGCTTTTCACATTTTTTATTTTCTTCTTCCACTCATTTTTGTTATGCGTGTCGTTCTCATTCAGTTCTTTTCTCTCAAGTCTTCCCCATACACTCCTTCCATCTTATCTTTGGTCTTCCTCTGTTTCTTCAACTAAACTATTCATTCTTCTTCCAATACACTTTTCATCTCTCATCATGACATGTTCAAACCAATGTAATTGTCTTTCTTGAATCTTTCTAGAAACTTCTAACACTAGAGTTATTTCCCTTATTCTTTCATTCGTCACATCTATCTCAACATACTCATTCATTTGCTTTTCATTGATACATCTGTCAATTTGAATTATCTGAATATATTAGCAGTTTCCATGGTTAGTATAGCTGGCTGATTTATAAAATTTGATATCTTTATAATTTTTTAACTCTATACCTATTGAATATAAAGTATAAAATACAATCAATTCGTATAGATAATAGAATATTCTTTAATATTTATAATAATATTAAATGTCAAAAAATAGTATTTAACAGCTGTTCAAATCTTTGAATGAGTGTACTTCCGGTTGGCCAATTATAACCAAAATCTAATCAAGTCTGCATATGGATGTAACTATATTAAGAAAATTCTAATTGACAGATGTCAGTGCTAATGAAAAAAAAATTATGGAAGACACGGAAAGATAGAATAAGGCATGAAAGGATAAGGGGTTGAGTGACAAAAGTTTCTAGAAAGATACAAGAGAGACGATTATATTGTTTGGCATATGTCATGAGGATAGACATATAATATATTGCAAGAAGAATGATCATCTAAGTAATAGAAGGTAAAAAAATCTGTTGTGGCCAGCACAATACCTCTCGCCACTTCCTTTTTTTGGTTAAGTATAGGGCGCGAACAGTCATGTTACATTGTTGGTCTTGACAAGCAGATGTGGGGGCCCGTTTCAGAATGATAATTAGTAATTATGTACATAAATGTCAGAATTTTTCATTAAAAATTTCAGGATTTTCTAAATTCACGTAGTTAATTTGTCACCAGGAGTGTGGAATTGACTAGTCGAGGAAAATAAATCACATGAAATTGGAAAATCACTAAATTTAGAATGAGAAATTATGATATATGACATCTATATACATAATTACTAGCTATAATTCTGACATTGGCCCCCATATCTGCTTGTCAAGGCCAAAAAGTCACATAACTACTCGCGCCTTAATGTATTTAACATTTCTTGTATACTTACACTCTACACCAAAAATTCTACTTATATCTATTCCATATATTTAGATTTTTTAAATTTAAATTCATTCTATGAAGAAATTTTTCGTGATGTTTCCAATTCATTGTCGAAAGTAACAGCATATATGAAGGGTATGTGTAATATACCTATAATATTAAATATTAAACTATTAATGCAATAAGAAATAATATAATGTATATACTTCCCAGAAAAAATCTTCAGTAATGTCTCCGGATTTCTGACACTGACATTTTTTGACAATTTAAATCCATGGCATTCTTTCGGTTGTAAAATTAATTACAACATTATTTTATATATTATATTCCTTTTATCTCTAAATCTATAAAATATGTATAAAAATATTTAAATGTATCAGATAGAGAATTTAATTTTCTATAATATTACCACGTAAAATTTTCAAAAAATAATATTTATAAGATTTTTTTTCAAGAATCTTCTACTTCCGGTTGTCCAATTGTTATCAAAACCTTTTCAGATCTTCCCGGGAATGTCCGATTGGGAAATACGTTGTTAAACAAATTTTAAGTCTTATAGTTTTTGAGTAACCGTCCTTCCAACATCCCACACACACACACACACACACACACACATCCACACACACACACACACACACACACAGACATCATCGTAAAAATGTTAAAATCGGATTGTAAGGACCTTAAAACGTGCTTATTCAATAAAATCTGGATATGCGATTTTTAGCATGAATGCAATACCTCTCTTAGCGAGAGGTAAAAACAAAAAGAAGATGAAATAATTTTACTGGAAATCCAGAATCTTTTGCAAGAAAATTTATGTATCAAATTTGTACATAATACACAGAATTGATGGAAGGTAATATGCTGACACCATCAGATTTTTTATTAAACTTCCTACATACCACATTAATGTGAAATGTTTCAATAAAAAATTCTGCTATGATTCTTATTTAATGGGACCCGAGGCGTGAAAATAATACAGTGGAAACCAAGTTGTAAGAAAAAGTCAGCGACAGAGCGACAGCCATTCGAAAATTTTCCAATATCTAGGAAAACATCACATAAGAACAAATATATTTATGCAAAAATCGGAAGCAGTTTTCCTTATCTAAGTTTGTGCGAAACGGCAACACACATTTGATAATGTTAGCAAGTTTGAAAACACATAACATGTCGAAATAATGAAAAATTGAGCGTTCACTATAACCTTGAAACGTTTAAACTTTTCCGCATGAATGACATGACGCAGTTACTCGAATACAATTTTAAAATTCGAGACTAGATAGTAGAAACCATATTTTGCTACAAATATACATTGTAGGAAGACAATACCTTTAGATTCACTCAGATATGTATTTGAATTTGACATCTTTTTACCTTCCCTCACCTTTAGGTAAGGAAGGTATTGTCTTTGGTCAAAAAATTCAATGATGATTTTTTACTGAATAAGCATGTTTTAGGGTCCCTATAATACGATTTTACAATTTTTACTATGATGTCTGTATGCATGTATGTGTGTATGTGACAAAAGTTCCGGATCCCATAACTTCAATTCCACGATTCCAAAAATTATAATTTTTTCGTATTCCTCAAGTTTACATCCAGAAGAACAAGTGTTTAGATTTTGGTTATAATTGGTGAACCGAAAGTAGTCTCATTTGAAGATTTAACAGTTAAATTTGAATTATTGACACTTAATATTATTATAACTTAAAGCATATATTATTCTCTATACGATTTGATTACATTTTATACTTCATATTCAATAGATACAGAGTTAAAGAATTTTAAAGAAATTAAATTTTATAATTCAGCCAGCTATGCCAAACATGGAAACTGCTAATATATTCATATAATTCAAATTGACAGATGTCAGTATGAATAAAAAGTAAATTAATGTGGCAGAAATGAGGATGTTGGGGAACACACGGAAAGATACGGTAATAAAATAAAACGAAACATTTGCAAGATTTTGTTTACAAGATTATTTTTTTTGTTTCTTAATTAAATGTGTTAATTAATCTAGAAACATCCTTTATTAACAAACCAGTATTTTTATGTTATTTATATTATTAGAGTACTTTCCATTTTTCAAAAATGCTGAAAATTTAAATTATAACATATTTTGTAAACTTTCTGTGAAGTATTTATTAACCTCTTTCAATATAAAAATAATTTGATATATATATATATATATATATATATATATATATATATATATATATATATATATATATATATATATTATACTGAAATCACGTTAATGCGATGTACGGCTCTTGATGAGAAAATCACGTTATTTTTATTTACTTTGAGATTAAATTTGCTAAGAGATTTCAGAGAAAAACCAAAGCACAGGAAATAATATCACAAAATACATAAAATAAAATCATATCAGAAAAACAGCATGCTGCGATTAATAAAATCTGTTTAAAACTTCATCTGTGAAGTAGGTGAATGTGGTAAATATAGAATCTTATTTCCAGATTATGACTAAACCAAAAAACAAATTCTCAGATTGAATCTTACTGCTCCTCCAGCAAAAATCTGATATTCCAAGTTCCAAGGTCGCTTATAGGTATCTCACTTTATTCTAAAATCAAAACAGGATTCGTTGATAGTTAAACTAAACATTTAGCAATATTTTTAGCTTGAAGCACACAGTTGTAAATTGTAAATAACTTTGTTATATTTTAAATATTTGAGTATTAAGCGTGGCAATAGTCCAACAATATGCATGGATGAATCAATAAATTTACCAAAAAATAAAACAACGACATTTTTTGTTCTGAAAAAAGTATATTAAAGTAAAATTTAAACAGGAAAATGGACATTCATTTAATATACAAACAAATACGATCGAATAAAAATTGAATACATTCTATTTATCCGCATATGACAATATTTTAGTCACAATAAATATTTCAAATGCAGAAATTGCCTAATGGAGATACTTATTAGTAATAATGAAGAAATATAAAAATCGTCAGGGCCGTATTAACCATAAAAAGCCCCGAATTTACAGGGGCCTCATTTTTTACCTCTCGCAAAGACAGTTATTGGATCATGCTAAAAATCGCATATCTAGATTTTAATGATTAAACACGTTTTAATCCGATTTTAATATTTTTACGATGATGTCTGTCTGTGTGTTGTGTGTTGTGTGTGTGTGTGTGTGTGTGTGTGTGTGTGTGTGTATGTGTGTGTGTGTCTGTGTGTATGTGTGGATGTATGTGTGTGTATGTATGTGGGGAGGTTAGAAGGACGATTTCTCAAAAACTATAGTACTTTTAATATCTGTTTCACTACGTATTTCATACAAATACCACTGGTTTAAATCGTCCTAAAATAAAAAAAAATCTGATGTGGCCAACACAATACCTTCCGTTTAATTTCATTTTTATTCATTATAAATACTTAAAATTAAATTAAAATTAAATACCGGGTTCGATCCCGACCGACGCCAAATATATTGAAGTTTAAATGGCACAAAAATGACCCCTGTGATGCACTCTCCACACCAGCAATAAGTGCTCGTGAGGTAACACCAGATAAACACCCGCACGGTACAAATATGTCATCATCGTTACCGAAATCTGTGTACAAATCAGATTGGCAGACCCAGCAACGGGTAATATGCCGTGAAATATTTATTTAATTTATTTATATACTTACCTATATTCATTGCTGGCGTAGAGAGTGCACCACAGGGATCAATTTTGTGCCATTTAAAATTCTAAAATATTTGGCGTCGGTCGAAATCGAATCTGTTCCCAAGATTCACGTGAAGTGACGCCTAGTGAACGCCTGCACGGAATATGTTTTTATTTTCTTACCTATATTTTTACATATTTACTTATGCTGGAAACTTTATTAAGTTCCTTTCCATATAATTATTGTTCCATTTACTATTTTCTTTTTATAACGTTAATATTACTATTTGAAATGATTAGTTTGTTGACAGTGACATATATCTGTCAGTTACAAATATTTGAGATCTGAATTATGTAACCATGTGTATGAGTTGTGTTTAAAGCGAAGGCTCCGGGATTAAAATTATAGATTTATAAATTTATCCATAAAATATATAAAGAAAGTATTAATGCAAACCTGTAGAAAATTTAGTAACCTTTAATTTTTATATAACATAAATCTCGAAAAAATAACATTTAAAGGTATTAAATAACTCACTATCATAGTGATGAATTGGTATATGTCTTCTGCTGTTATTAATAAGTTAGTAATAATTAACAATTACGGAAAACTGCTTTATTATTCTTCTTATCATTAGTATTATTAGATTCTTCAGTAGGCGGGAAATAATCTCAAACAATAATGTTTTATTTTCTCTAACAAAATAAACTTGTTCGCATTCTTCGATAGCGAAAACTGTGGAAAGTTTTAAAGCTCTTTATTATTTTTGTGTGGAAGGTAAATATTTAAGAAATTCCAGATAATCACAATCCTTTTAAATCTTCCCTTCCAATTCAACCACAAAATGGAAATCACGGGTTGACGATTTTTTTGCTATAACCCAGCAGAGCTAATCTGATTACTCCAGAGAAATATTTTCCCACTTGAGTAGGAAAATGAAGAGCACTTTTAGGTAAATAAAAGTGTTATTTACTTAATCTGGGCGGCGTGAGAATCGATAGAGTGATTGAAGAATTAATTGCCAATCCTATTAGAGATCGCAGTAGTCGTAGATGCATGGAAACAAATGATGTTCGTTAGAGCCCCGTCCACTTCTGGCTTGATGCGCCAGAATGAAATGTTGTCTAATCGCATTATTTGCTTTCCAAGGTTTCTAACAATCGAATTTATTTCTGGGTTTTGCATTCGGCACACGAAACTTTAATTAGAACTTAGCACGGTAGTGCAAACAAGACTTGATAAAAAGCCCGTTAAAACAATGAAATTTAAACGGAAATTTCATTTGTACATGAAAAACACATGTTTTAAATGACAAATATGCATTTAAGTACAGATCGGTAATGAATTGGAAACATTTCGAAAAATTAGAAGAGTGGAACAAAATTTCTTCATAGAATGAATTTCAAATTAAAAAAATCTGTTGTGGCCATCACAATACCTTCCGCCAATCCTTTGTATAATGTATAAATTCCATACATAATTTTTCTTGCAAAAGATTATAAATTTCCAATAAAATTATTTCATAAACAAACTATTCAAATTGCACTTGCACTCTTCTTCCTCTTTAGCTTTTCCCATTCGTTAGGGGTCCCTATTTTTGCGTGTCGCACAATACTTTCCGTCAATCCTGTATATGATGTATAAACTATTAAAATTGCACTTGACACCGACATCTTCTTCTTCTTTAGCTTTTCCCATTCGTTAAGGGTCGTTATTTTTGCGTGTCGTTCTCATTCAGTTCCTTTTCTCTCAAGTCTTCCGCAATACAGTCCTTCCTTCTTATCTTTGATATTCCTCTGTTTCTTCAACCTCCTATTACTAAAATACTCATTCTTGTTCCAATATAATTCTTCATTTCTGCTCATGACATGTTCAAACCAATGTAATCGTCTCTGTTGTATCTTTCTAGAAACTTGTAACACGAGTTATTTTCTTACCGTATCTTTCAGTGGCTTCCCCAACATCTACTTCAACATCCTCATCTCTGCCACATTAATTTACTTTTTATTGATACTGACATCTGTCAATTTGAATTATATGAATATATTAGTAGATTCCATGTTTAGCATAGCTGGCTGAATTATAAAATTTAATTTCTTTAAAATTCTTTAACTCTGTATCTATTGAATATGAAGTATAAAATGTAATCAAATCGTATAGAGAATAATATATTCTTTAAGTTATAATAACGTTAAATGTCAATAAATCAAATTTAACTGTTAAATCTTCAAATGAGGCTACTTCGGGTTCACCAATTATAACCAAAATCTAATCACTTGTTCTTCATCTGGATGTAAACTTGAGGAATACGAAAAAATTATAATTTTTGGAATCGTGGTATTGAAGTTATGCGATCCGCAACTTTTGTCACACACACACAGACACACACACACACACACACTCACACACACACGCACACATACATACATACAGACTTCATCGTAAAAATGGTAAAATCGTATTATAGGGACCATAAAACATGCTTATTCCATCATTGAATTTTTTGACCAAAGACAACATCTTCCTCACCTAGAGGTGACGGAAGGTAAAAATTGCCCAAATATACTATTAACTATTGTAATTTAAAAATTTATTTCTTCTTGCTGTTAATATATTTTTTTCAGAGGGTACGGAAACATTTGGGGTTGGGCTCGTATTTAACTATCAATAATACACATTTTTATTTAATGAACATTAGCGTTTACTTCTTGTTCCCGAAATAGTAAACGCGCAACCTTGTAAATAATATCCCTGTTTGTGGAATAGAATTAATTTGCAAACAATTTCTCTTGAGCAATAACAAAAGTGCCGAGTGTATTCATAGATTTGTTTTCATAGTTTAAAATTGTGTTTCTGGAAGAGCATCGAATGCTCAACACAATTATATGTAATTTCCTGCTTTTAACAAGAAGCAGAAGTTCATTAGTCAACTCAAATTACTACTGAAACGTAATTACACCAACTGCTCTTTATATGTATCTGCCATTGTTATTTGTTGCACGAAAACACTACATTAATCTCGGATCGCCAACGTCTAGCTTACGCCGGAAAAATAATGAAAATCTTTGTTCATGGACTGTAGACAGCAAAAATATAGTAATTTTATTTTTATCTGGAAAACTTACTTCAATACAATTTGACTTCACTTTTATGAAAGTTAATAAATTTATCAACAAGGCTTTTACCATAGCTGTGTGAAATATTTATTTCGACAAATCTAATACAACTGTACCTAGTCCATACATTATTTCACGTGCAGTATAAACTGCTATGGAGAGTTCACCACAAAGGATACTGGACTCACAGAAATTGATCTATTTCAACATTTATAGAAAGATGTGTACAGGGTGCCTGCCACCATTCCTAACTTTCTTATTTGAAGAGATAGAAATGGACAAAGTTGGACGATATTATACGATAAATTTTACGGTGAAAAATGCAAAACAATTGAACAACAAATTCGCGGGAACAACAAAATCAAATAACGAAATTAATTATTAACTAACACTGATCAAAGAACAAATAAATAATTGCTAATAAAAATGTTTGGTTTGAATGAGTAAAACTTAAAAAAAATGTTGACCATATCAACTAGTTCATCATTAGTATATTTTTCCATTTTGTTGACAGCATCTATTAATAATGTAAATACATGAACAAAATGTCAATTGCTCTTTGTTTAATGTTAGTTTTTGTTGTTTCCATATAGGAACAATGTCATATTTGTATTAAAATAGGATATATATTTAAATTTTTACTTGAAAAAATCTCATTTGGCCAGCACAATACCTTCCGTCAATCATATATATTATGTATACATATTCCATACATAAATTGCACTTGACAATAACATCTTCTACTTCTTTAGGTTTTCCCATTCGTTAGGGATCGTCTTCCACTCATTTCAGCTTTGCGTGTCGTTCTCATTCAAGTTCCTTTTCTCTCAAGTCTTCCGCAATACAGTCCTTCCATCTTATCTTTGGTGTTCCACTGTTTCTTAAACATTCTATTATTAAGCTATTCATTCTTCTTCCAATGCATTCTTCATCTCTCTTCATGACATGTTCAAACTAATGTAATCGTCTCTCTTGTATCTTTCAAGAAACTTCGTACACTAGAGTTAATTCCCTTATTCTTTTATTCCTTACCGTATCTTTCCGTGTCTTTCTCAACATCTATCTCAACATCCTCATCTCTACCACATTCATGTACTTTTCATTGATACTGACATCTGTCAGTTTGAATTATCTGAATATATTGGCAGTTTCCATGGTTATCATAGCTTGCTGATTTATGAAATTGAATATCTTTATAATTCTTTAACTCTATATCTATTGAAAATGAAGTATAAAATGCAATCAAATCGTATTGAGAATTATTCTTTAAATTATAATAACGTTAAATGTCAATAAATGATATTTAACTGCGTTTTTTTTAAGAAAAACTGTTAAAATATTTAAATGAGGGTACTTCCTGTTGACCAATTATAACCAAAATCTAATCACCTCTTCTTCTGGATGTAAACTTGAGGAATACGAAAAAATTATAATTTTTAGAATCGTGGTATCAAAGTTATGCGACCCGAAACTTTCGTCACGCACACACAACACACACACACACACACACACACACACACACACACACACACACACACACACACATACACATAGCCACACATAGATACATACATACATACATATATACATAGTGACTAAAAACTCATCATTGAATTTTTTGACCAAAGACAATATCTTCCTTACCTAAAGGTGACGGAAGGTAAAAAGGTGGTAGCAAAACGCTTGAAAGTAGACAGAATTTAGAATAGATTGATTAGATGTGTGAATTAGATGTTGGATCCGTTAATGCAACTTTCCAGCTTGTAATTCATAGCTTATAAGAGTTTTTAATATTTCTAGCGAACATTTTCTAAAAGTATAATCGTTAATTAAAACATGAAACGATTAACTTTTGCTTTCATCATACCTACACATATTGAACATGTAAATCTAAAAAAGGTGGATAAAACCAAGTTTTGATAAAGCTAACGAAAACTTGCATTTAATAAGTAACGTTATTAAATTTTGAAACCTTCAACACTGGATATATTCACTATTTTTACTTATTTTTAAAAGTCTAATCCACTATATTTTTCGCTTAAAAACGTTTCATCTTTTAACACTGACAGGAACCAACGTTCACTCAATCTAGAAATTAAAACGAGAAACTGCTGGCTGGAAACTGTGGCTATTTTAAGTTAATAACACTTAAAAACATGTACTCGTAAATACATAAAAATTAAAAGCTGTATTAGTTAACGTTTTTACCTTCCGTCACCTATAAGTAAGGAAGGTATTGTCTTTGGTCAAAAAATTCGATGGTGAGTTTTTAATGAATAAGCACGTTTTAGAATCCCTACAATACTAATTTACTGTTTTAACGATGATGTGTGTATTTGTATGTGTGTGTGTACGGCCATATGAAGAGTTGATTTCTTTGAAGATTTTAACAGTTTTCTTGAAAAAAGAATATGTTATTCTCTATTCAATTTAATTATATTTTTTTCTTCATATTCAATGAATTTAGAGATGTTTTTATTTTCTACTTCTTATTTTAAGAAACATACTGTTCTTTTTAGGAGTAGTTCAGCTCATTTCCCCCCTAAAAATTAAACGCCCATAGAATAGTTTTCAACAAAAATCTTTGTGGTATTTGTACAATATACGTAGAATTGACGGAAGGTATTGTGCTGGCCACATCAGATTTTTTTAAATATAGAAATTATAATCAAATATGAAATTTATTTTATGAAACAAGGTGAGGGGTCCACCTCCTCATCGTCCCGGGGCCTCCACTATTATAAATCTGGTTCCAAACGTAAATAACTCTTGTCAATCAAAATCTTTCTACACAGTATATAAAATGAGATAGAGAATGATGATGTATTACACAATTCAATTCAGTTTATTGAAATACATATTGTTGCTAATATTGAACGTCTAGGGACCACGGATAGTTCTTTTTTCAAAGCTAATACGCAGCTAATATCGTATCGGTAAAATTGAATTTTTGATGAAAGCAATTGAAAGCATGTATAAAATTTCTATACCCAACCCTACGAGTATGTACAATATGCGTATATTATTCACGACATAGTCGTAATACGATATTCGAGGAAAATTGTTACTTGAATTGATGGAATTGTTCACGCAAAGCCTTTTTTTTACCTCTCGCTAAGTATTGGCTTCCTGCTAAAAATCGCATATCCAGATTTTATTGAATAAGCACGTTTCAAGGTCCTTACAATCCGATTTTAACATTTTTACGATGATATCTGTGTGTGTGTGTGTGTGTGTGTGTGTGGATGTATGTGGGATGTTGGAAGAACGATTACTCAAAAACTAAGACTTTATATTTGTTTAACTACGTATTTCCCAATCGGACATTCATGGGAATATCTGAAAAGGTTTTGGTAACAATTGGACAACCGGCAGCAGAAGATACTTGAAAAAAAATCTTCTAAATATTATTTGTTGAAAATTTTTCTTGGAAATATTAAAGAAAATTAAATTCTCTAACTGATAGATTTAGAGATAAAAGAAATATAATATATAAAATAATCTGTTATAATAAATTTTACAGCCGAAAGAATGCCATGGAAAATAGTTGAAAATTTAAAATATTTGTAACTGACAGATAAATGTCAGTGTCAGAAACCCGGAGATATTACTGAAGACTTTTTCTGGGAAGTACATACATTTTATTTCTTATTGTATTAATAGTGAAATATTTAAAATTATAGGTATATTACATATATCCTTCAAAAATACTGTCAATCCTGACAATGAATTGAAAATATTTCGAAAAATTAGAAGAGGACAAAATTTCTTCATAAAATTCATTTAAAATTAAACAATCTAAATATAAAGAATAGATATAAGTAGAATTTTTGGTGTAGAGTGTAGGTATACAAGAAATGTTAAATACAAAAGGCCCGAGCAGTCATGTGACTTTGTTGGCCTTGACAAGCAGATATGGTGGCCCATGTCAGAATGATAGCTAGTAATATATAGATGTCAAATATCATAATTTCTCATTCTAAATTTAGTGATTCTTTAATTCCATGTGGTTTATTTTCCTCGACAAGTAAATTCCACACTCCTGGTAACAAATTAACTACAGTAAAATTTTTGAAAGATGTCCGATCAAGGTTGTCTACGAATTGTATGAATTCAGATTTTTGCTCCGCCCATCATGACAAATTCAGTAGTATCGTTTGCTTAGTTTTATGAGGGTACGTAAGATACTACTGTTATTTTATTATTATAAAAATATATATTACAGGAAAAGCATTCAAAATTCAAAAATAAGTCAACTATTAAGTTTATAAGCAAATGTAAAACCAAATATGTTAAAAATAAGATACTGACACAATGTCAGTGTCAGTGACTCTGACAGAATATAACGTTATACGTACGGCTATGAATCCAGGTAATGTATCTGAATTAATAAATAAACTTACGTTACAGCTAAAGTATTATCAACAACGAGCATCGTTTATAAATGGAATGTCCTAACTTAGTCGAAACAATATGAATTTTTGAAAGACAAAAATCCTTATCACACACCCTTACAGCCTTTGCAAAAGAAAGAGATAAATGTATGCCTAATTGTTAATTCGTTCGTGATACAGGTGCCCTTGATCGGACATCTTTCAAAAATTTTACTGTACGTGAATTTAGAAAATCTTGAAATTTTTAATGAAAAATTCTGACATTTATGTACATAATTACTAATTATCATTCTGAAACGGGCCCCCACATCTGCTTGTCAAGGCCAACAATATAACATGACTATTCGCGCCCTATACTTATGTAACCAAAAAGGAAGTGGCGAGAGGTATTGTGAGCAATGCTCAAACGAGACTAAACATATCTCTATCTCTAGTTGTCTCTGTCTGGCCAGCCGAAATCAAAACAAACCAAATGAAGTTTTGTCTAGTTATATTTCGTCGTTGGTCCATTCTCATTACTTTTTGATCAAATCATTACTTCCTCGTGCATTCCACTCTCCTATATGTGAATATTTTTGGCGTCACTGTTCTCGATCTCGTCTCTTCTCGTTCAGTAGGCCAGTTTAGCCTGCGTGCGGGCACTGGGTTATTTATATCATGAGCACATCATCTACAATATTTAAACGAGGCCAGCAGGCACAAAGTGGCGTTCAGTGTTAGCTGCCACTGCTGCTACTGCACCCGCAAGTAACACATGACGTGACATGTGACGTGTTATGACGTGACGCGGTAAACACACGTGGCGGAAGCGATGCACTTGAGCCACAGGTGGCGACATGACGTCACAACCTAAGTGGAAGTTAATTTTTAATTACTAGATGGTGCAGCAAAGTGCAGAGCAAGTGACTGACAAATTTGGAAATATAGTGTGACAACAAATAAATTTGAAATTTGGCATGATATTTTATATTATTAATTATTATTAAACAAATTACTTTTTTTACCTCTTGCTAAAAGAGGTATTGGATTCATGCTAAACATCGCATATCCAGGTTTTAATGAATAAGCACGTTTTAAGGTCCCTACAATACGATTTTAACATTTTTATCATGATGTCTCTGTGTGTGTGTGTGTGAGTGTGTGTGTGTGGATGTATGTGTGTGTATGTGTGTATGTGTGTGAGACGCTGGAAGATCTGAAAAGGTTTTGGTAACATTTGGACAACCGGAAGTAGCAGATTCTTGAAAAAATCTTCTAAATATTATTTTTTGTAAATTTTTCTAGGCAATATTAAAGAAAATTCTCTATCTGACACATTTAAAAAAATTATATCTCGTATAGGTTTGTATAGTATATAATAATATAGAATAATGCCCAAAAAACAGTTGAGATATTTAAATGTTTGTAATTGACAGATAAATGCAAAATGTCAGTGTCAGACATCAGATTTTTCTGGGAAGTACGGGTACATTTAATATATATTATTGTATTATTAATTAAATATGCATTTAAATTATAGGTATGTTAATATTCCATATATCCTTAAGAAATACCCCTAAAACCGTCAATGAATCTGAAGAATTTTGAACATAGAAGAGTAGGACAGAATTATTCACAAAACGAAAGAAAATATACAATTTCAATTATTTGTGTGCACAACTAGCTACTATTCTAACACGGACTCCATATCTGCTTGTCAAGGCTAACAAACTCACATAATTGCTCGCGCCCTATTGTATTTAACATTTCCTGTATTAGTAATTTTGTCCTACTCTTCTAATTTGTCGAGATGTTTCCAATTCATTGTCGGGATTGGCAGTTTTCTTGAAGGGTATATGTAATATATCTATAATTTTAAATATTTAACTATTAATACAATATAATGTATGTAATTCCCTGAAAAAATCTACAGTAAAATCTTTGGATTGTTGACACTGACATTGGTCAGTCAGTTACAAACATTTTAATTTTTCAGTTGGTTTCCATGACAATATTTGGTCTGTGAGATTTATTACAACAGATTATTATATACCTTATATTTCTTTATCTCTAAATTTATAAAAGTAATAATAAAATATTTATATGTATCAGATAGAGAAGTTACTCTTCTTCACTACTAGTAAGAACAAAAATTTTCAAAAAATAATATTTAGAAGATTTTTTTTAAGAATCTACTACTTCCGGTTGTTCAAGTATTACCAAAACCTTTTCAGTTCTTCCCAGTAATGTCCGATTGAGAAATACTTAATTATATAGATATTAAGTATTATAGTTTTTGAGAAATTGTCCTTCCAAACTCCTCACACACATACACACACACGTTCAGCCCCACACACACACACACATACACACACACACACACACACACACACACACACACACAAATACAGAGAGAGAGAGACATATCATCGTAAAAATATTAAAATCGGATTGTAGGGACTTTAAAAAGTGCTTAATTCTTAAAATCTAAATATGCGATTTCTAGCATGAATCCAATACCTATCTTAGCGAGAGGTAAAAATATAGTATTCCCGGGCATGTATAAAAAACTATTAATATTCATATGTAACCGCTTTCCAAACAACATTTAATTTTTAGTGTTTTTCTATGCATGGATAAATACTACGTACATTCATTTTATTACATAATTTCTATAGAACAAATACTCAAAATGTAATATTTTCATACGTAATATAACAAGTGATATGATTATCATCGATGATATTCTCGAGTGAAACCGAGCTGCAGATTTCACGAGTCCGAAGGACGAGATGAAATGTGCTAATTCGGTTTCACGAGCAATATCTTCGATTATTAATCATATCACGAGCTTATATTTAATGAGAGAATATAATGAATTTTTGCAATATAACCTAACCTAACTTTTGATATACATATTCATATTGTATTAAAACATGGTACTTTCTAGTTTTATTTAATATTTCGGAGTTTGAATTATTGATATTATTTATTTTTATACTCAAAATTAACTGTCAATGTCATAAATAAAGAAAACAAATCCCTTAGTAACGACTATAAAGACGGTGTTTATTTCTTTGTTTTTTATCATCGCTGTGATAACTTGTGGCTAGGGAGATTTTGAATGTTGATTGGCGGAAAACATATCACGTGACTAAGGAATTATATTCTCATAAAAATATATTTGTTTCCACACCGTCTATTTTATATTTTGTCATGTCTATATTGGAACCAGTGAATCGACTGTTAAAAGCAATACATACATATGTCACGTACATACAAAAAGTATTGAATTCTCAAAGTAAAATTTGGTGGCAGCGCTGGGATAAAAACATTTCAACAATCTTTTACATGTTTATATTTATTCAAAATAAATGACTGCGCCCCAGATATGGAAAAAAATGTAAAACATTTGTTTTCTTTGAATAATTCACAAAAATAAAGTTCTCCATATAAAACATGATCTGGAGATCAATTAAAAAATGAATCAATCTAAACAAGAGCGCAAATACAGCAAT
Organism: Harpalus rufipes; assembly: GCA_951394225.1. NCBI lineage: Eukaryota > Metazoa > Arthropoda > Insecta > Coleoptera > Carabidae > Harpalus > Harpalus rufipes. Next base: position 62,949,570 of record OX596275.1, read on the forward strand.
AATTGGAAACAAAAAATAATTTACAATGAACGAACTCTCAATTTTGTCGCAGCTTGCGGGTAAAAGCTGGGGTGAAATACAAATAAAATGTTTTCAAATACGTTTTGAAACGAACGGACGCTAATATTTATTTTTACTTTGGATATTTGTGTGGTTAGAACAAAGGTTTGTGGAATCAAATTTAAAGGATTCATTGTTATTATTCATCTTGAAACCTTGAAAGTATATTTCGTAATGGAAATCGTTTTATCTCAGATATGCCCTTTTGTTTGTCTCTTTCACTCGATATTCACTTATTTGTTACCACGCAGAATTTAGAGTTAATGAAATGTGACATATTTAATTTTTCATTTGTCAAATTATCGGTCCACGTATATTATTTCATTGTATTTTTATAACTTTTAACTGAAATATAAAGAAAGTATTTTAGGAAAACGAAGCCAAGAAAGAGGGATGCCTTAAAAAATACGATTTTGTCATCTTGATTTGAGAAAATTAAATTATTTTTTTTATTATATTTTATTCTTTGTCGAACAAAGCAAATATATAATAAAAAATAAATGAAACCATTACAATTCTTGTTGACAATTGATAATTAAAAACACAATGTATTTGTTTCCATTTAAATTACAATATACGAGCCAAAAAACCTAATATTTCGGCCGGCATATCTTACAAAATTGCTTACAATAAATGTCAAACACTATGTTGATTTCAACAATATATCAATTGTTTTGTCAACAGTAACAATAGGCACCGCCTATTTTGTGCAAAATGTTATAGTTAACTTAATTTAGTTTAAAACCTTATTATTATCGAAATCTTTGTTTGCAGCTTATTAAAGCTGGAATTGTATATTTTACGGTAATAGTATAATTTTTGTAAGATTATAGTATATTGTGTCATTAGGAGTAAAAGTGATACTTTGTGTGGCGAGCGTGAAAGTTTGAACGACGAGCGAAGCGAGTCGAACAATTGTACGCGAGACTTTTACTCCGAATGACACATTATATTTTTTCTTCAAACGTAGATATTTAAAGAAAAATATCTACTACTGACGTTACATTAACGTAAATTACGTTTGCGATTTGAATTGCCCTGTAGCTATGGATACTTATTTGTTCACTTTTTGTTATAAACATTGAAGTAAAATTTTTCACGTTTTGACGTTTAAATAAAAACAGTGTAATTTTATATCCTCCTTGTGTGCAATTATGTCGGAATTTGAAATATTATAATGGACGCCCCCGGAAGTTGTTCAATTGGATGGAAATCAACAGTGTGGCTGAAAGATATGTCCAGGAATCACTGCAAAACAATATAAACTTTTCTTATCACTTTAATTCTAAGTATTCTTATGTTCATTACCGTCCCTGTAATTGTAATCTGTAAGTCTGCTATTCTTTAATATGTTATTTCCTCAAAAGTAAACTCTGTTTATATTTCAATTCATAGGTTATATATTTAAATTTGACAGCTATTGATGGTATTTAATATTTTTATTCTTAAGTTACCTAGCGTGTTATAGAGACATTTAGGGCGATATTACAAGTTTCTTTCATTAAAGATGTGAATCAAGTCACAAAAGATGCTACTTTTATGACGTTTGAAGAAATAAATATTTATTGATTTTTTTGTAAATTGTGCCGATAGAACTAATATGATTTTGGACTCGTAGTTTAAAAATGTAAAATTAAAATATAAATGAAATATTGAAAGAGATGCTGGATAAAAAAGAAATAAACTTAACAATAACGTTAAAAATATAAATATTATAACACCAGTATTCAAAAGATTTTTTTGTTACATCTAATCTCTTCAAGAAAACCAGACATAATAAATTTTATAAAAGCGTATTTTTTAAAAAGCAAAGATTAATTGCTTGTTGATAAGACTGTAGTAGAATATTTGAAATTAAACCCACGTAATTTAATAGAAAACTTTGCTTTTAATATTAAACAGAAATTTATTATATGCAGCTACGCGGGGAAACTTACTAATAGATTGCGTGTTTTATGACCGCCATGTTGTATTCATTGTTTTATTAAAAGTATCTTCAAACTTCCCAGACTTTCTTCAACCTCATACTCTAATTGTAATTCCAATCTCTTTCAATAACCTAACAATTGTAAATTCTGAATGAGTTTTATGGTAATATTAAATTTTCATCATGATAATTTAAAAAATTAATTAGATATTTTTTAAAAGTAATAAGCTTTATAGATCATAATGTATTTATTAAAATTAATTTACATATTAAATTTAATACCATAACTCTTCATTTCAATTTAATTTAAAATTAATAATGCAGAATTATATACAAATACATTCAAATAAATTTATTTGTGAGGTCTTTTTAAAACCCACAAAATACCTACTCAGGGTTATATCAAAAAAGTTACAATAAAATCAAATTTAAAAAATCTGTTGTGGCCAGCACAACACCTCTCGCCATTTTTATTTTATGTTCAGTTATGTACTTTATGGTTTGGCAAGCAGATATGGGGGCCCATGTCAAAATGACAGCTAGTAATAATGTACATAGGTGTCAAGTATCATGTTTTCATTCAAAACATTATGATTTTCCAAATCCATATGGAATATTTTCCTCGCCAAGTATATTCCATACTATGAATGACAAATAAACAAAATATTTTTAAATTTTGAACGAAAAATTATGACAATTATGACATCTATGTAAATAACTACTAGCCGTCATTCTGACACGGATCCTAATATCTGCTTGCCAAGGCCAACAAAGTCACATGACTGCTCGCGCCCTATAAGTAATGAATTTAACATTTCTTGTACACACAAATAATTGAAATTGTTTCTCTTCTTTCGGTCTATGAGAAATTTTGTCCTACTATTCTAATATGTTCAAAATTCTTCAAATTCTTGACGGTATTAGCGGTATTTCTTAATAATACAATAATATACATTAAATGTACTCATACCTCCCAAAAAAACCTGACACTGACATTTTGCATTTATTTGTCAATTACAAAAATTTAAATATCGCAACTGTTTATATATATATATATATATATATATATATATATATATATATATATATATATATATATATATATACAGGGTGATCACGCGAGAATGAACCAGCAATTATCTCCGTTATTAAGCGAGATAGCGATTATCTTCAAGTAAATAAATTTACTATAGACAATATCGACAATAAGATGTCGTATCAAGAAGCGTTCTATTACTTCCGGTTCCGGAGTATGTGATACCAACTTTGAAATTTCAAATGGAACATACTATATTTTTTTATATTTTTGAAAAGTACACAAAATTTTCTTTACAATGGTGGTAAATTAGTAGTACATTGTATTATTAAAAAATAAAATGGCGGACGTTTGAAATATGAACATATTGAATGAAAAAAAAAATCAAGTGAGTGAGATTTTATTGTTTTTTGTCATAGATGATGATATTTTTGAGATAAATTCTTTATATTACGTAACCTAGGCAACAAATCCAATAAAACAAATTTCCACACTTTTTTGGCTTATTTTGTGCCTGAGTGTCTGGTCGCGAATCTGGGGACCCGGGTTCGATCCCGACCAACGCCAAAAATTACATCGAATTTTAATGGCACAAAATTGACCCCTGTGGCGCACTCTCCACGCCAGCAATGAGTGCCCGTGAGGTGACGCCTGGTAAGCGCCCGCACGGTACAAATATTCCATCATTACCGATATCTGTGTACGAAGCAGGTTGGCACACCCAGCAATGGGTAATATGCCGTGATGAAATATTTATTTATTTATTTTTTATTTGTAAGATATTTCAAACGTCCGCCATTTTACTTTTTAATAATACAACGTCCTACTTATTTACTATCATTGTAAAGAAAATTTTATGTACTTTATGTACAAAAATATAAAAAAATATAGTATGTTCCATTCGAAATTTCAAAGTTGGTATCACATACTCCGGAACCGGAAGTAATAGAACGCTTCTTGATACGACATATTATTGCCCACATTGTCTATAGTAAATTTGTTTATTTGAAGATAATCGCTATTTTTTTTTTTTTTTAAACCCCTCAACAGGATTAAATCCCAATTACAGAGTGGGTTCACATACACAAACATCCATGCCTTAGTGGGATTCGAACCCAGAACCCCGAGCGCACTCATGACTAAGAAGCGTTGCTCTAACCATAGAGCCACCGGAGCCGCTTAATAGCGAAGATAATTGCTGGTTCATTCTCGCGTGATCACCCTGTATATATAAATGTATCAGATTAAGAATTTGATTATCTTTATTGTTTGTAGTAACAAATTTTCAATAATATGTACAATTTCAACTCTTCCCATTACTGTTAGATTGAGGAATTCGTAGTTACACAGGTCTTTATTCATATAGAATTTGAGAAATCGTATCTCCAACAACCTAACACACATACACACACCCATCCACACACACACACACACACACACACACACACACACCCACACACCGACAGACACACAGACAGACAGACAGACGTCGTTGAAAAAATGTTATAATCTGGATATGAGATTTTTAGCATGAATCCAATACCTTTCATCGAGAGGTACAAATTCAATTTTGTTTATTTATATATTACACTGGCTTGCAAAAAAATTAAATTAAATTGTTAGTATTTGTGGTGCACCTGAGCATGAATATACTAGAGTGAACCTGAAAGATTAGTATTTGAAGAGAAAGGAATTAATTTCTAATTAAGGCAGAAAACTGCATATTACATAATAGTATGAAAAATAAAATGAAAAATCTGTGATTTCATAGTTTCCTTGGTCGTTTTGCGTTGCTTAAATTTCCTGCGCTTAAAATTAATGATGCATCCCGAATCTTTTTATCCCGCGTATCATTTTTCATGTAGCAACTGATAGCCTTTTATGTTTTTAACATTGTATAAAAATGTTGGTGTCCGGTATTGAGAAGAGGAACAAAACTACTGCTACATTTATTCCTTTTATTTATTATATAGGATTCTTAAAGGTCGAATCGGATTTCAGCCGATTGAATTCCATAATGAATCAGAGTGAAGAATTCTCGTAGAGTTTCCGATGCATGACGAACGAACACGTTTCAACGAGCAACTTAAAACCCTTCACAAAGGGGAAATCAATTGCCGACATTCGTTGCAATAAATTTCGCACAGTGTTTCGCAGCAGAACCATTCCAGTTTGTTAAGATAAAATATATGGTTCGATCAATCTTTTAACCGAAGTAAAACAGCCCGTGTATATAATACAATTATAGCGCTTCATTTGCCGAGAGCCAGCGAATGTCGAAAAATCCCGATACTGATTTCGGGGACACGAACACTAATTTATAACTTGTTTCGTCGAGGGTCCTGCCTTGCCGGACTCCGCCAAATGGATTTCGCTACTCCGTGGTTTTCTTGCTAAAAGGAAGCGAATAACACCCTCCTTTGTTACGCAACTTCTAATTGAACCGACCCTAAGAATCAAAATAATAGGCCCTTCAGTTTTCCGCGATTTTTACAAACTTTTCTCTACCGTGGGACCTACATTCTCCGAGTAATTTATCATGCGATTGAGACTTTTCATTAATTTTATAATTATTTTGCTTTAAAGCTAATTTTCTGGCTTATATCTTACAAATTTGACATTAGCGTATACTTTTAGACAAAAAAATCTCATGTGGGCAGCACAATACCTTCCGTCAATCTTCTGTATTATGTAAAAAAATCTATATATAAATTTTCTTGCAAAAATTTTGCAGTAAAATTATTTCATAAACAAACTATGAAAATTGCATTTGCCACTGACATCTTCTATTTTTTATTTTTTCTTCCACTCATTTCTGTTTTGCGTGTCGTCCTCATTCATTTCCTTTTCTCTCAACTCTTCCGCAGAACAGTCCTTCCATCTTATCTTTGGTCTTCCTCTGTTTTTTCAACCTTCTATTACTAAGCTATTCATTCTTCTTCCAATATATTCTTTATTTCTCCTCATGACATGTTCAAACCAATGTAATCGTCTTTCTTGTGTCTTTCTAGAAACTTCTAATACTAGAGTTTTTCCCTTATTCTTTCATTCCTTACCGTATCTTTTTATGTCTTCCCCAATATCTATCTCGACCTCCTCATCTCTGCCATACCGATTTATTTTTATATCTGTTGAATATGAAGTATAAAATGTAATCAAATCGCATAAAGAATAATATATTCTTAAGTTTTAATAACGTTAAATGTCAATAAATCATATTTAACTGTTAAATTCTTCAAATGAGGCTATTCCGGTTGACCAATTATAACCAAAATCTAATCACTTGTTCTTCTGGATGTAAACTTGAGGAATACAAAAAATTATAATTTTTGGAATCATGGTATTGAGATTATGCGACACACTTGAAAATAATTATTAAAAATATATATTACTACACTCAAAACTTCTAAAAACTGTTTGTTTCGAGGTTTGCTTCAAGATCGTGAGCGTTTTGTTATTATTATTATTATAGTAAGTCATCCGCATAAATTTTTATCTGTCCTTGTTTAACAGCAGTGGATAACGCTAATTATCCTGTAGTCACTTTAAAACATGCGATATAAACGAGGTGGAGTTAAGAGTTAGTTTTAAGTCACTAGCTTTTTAAGCGGGTTATGTCACTGCGAGATAAACGTAGTCATATATATTGTATATAAATAAAAAATAAATAAATAAATATTTCATCATGGCATATTACCCATTGCTGGGTGTGCCAATCTGCTTTGTACAGATATCGGTAATGATGGAATATTTGTACCGTGCGAGCGCTTACCAGGCGTCACCTCACGGGCACTCATTGCTGGCGTGGAGAGTGCGCCACAGGGGTCAATTTTGTGCTATTAAAATGCGATGAAATTTTTGGCGTCGGTCGGGATCGAACCCGGGTCCCCAGATTCGCGACCAGACACTCAGCCACACGGCCACGAGACCCCATATATATTGTATATATATATATATTCAAAATAATATTAATTATAAGTATGTGAGAGAAATAAAATAAAAGTTAAAAATATTGATATTTTAACAGAAACGAATAAAAAAAATCGTTGATTTTATGTTAAAACAACTGAATTACTTGTGTGTGTGTATAATTTCCTGGAACAATCAAATTGTAATTTTAAAGGGTTAAATTAAACACATATTTTATTATTTGTAAATCCAAATCACACTAAATTATATTTATTCTACTCGAAATATACAGGGTGTTTTGTTTTCTTGTTTATTAAATGAAAAACAACGCAACGCGTTACAACAATAATTAAATTTACCTGCGTGTGCTTGTTTAAGTAGCGTGAAAATATTTAAAATTAGTTTAAGCGTACAATGTCAAATGCCAAATTACATATATTTAATTTCACTCGAGCAGCGTTTATGTTCCACGCCATTATTTACAATGTAAACGCAATATTTACTCGAGCATACACAAAAGCTAAATACGATTCAAATTTTTTGATCCACACAAAAAATTCAACAATGTTTAAAATAACTTTTTATTTATAGAACCAACAACTATCTAACAGTAGTGAATAGTAACCAAACAAACATAGAAGCTGGTTTAATTGAAATCATAGTGTACTAGTTTCTACAATTGAGTTATTCTTAAAAATGTTCATATATTAATGGCCGTTTGCACCACGGCAGTTTAAGAGCTAAACCGACGTTTAAATTTTAAGCGAGTTGCACAGTTACAAACAAGTCTGCGGTTTAAGTTAAACCCTACTATATCCGTGACTTAAGGTTTGACAATTGTAGTTTTATTGACCTATTCTATGGACCTTGAAACGTGGCATTTATCAAAATCTCGATATGCGATTTTTAGCACCATCCCTATACCTCCCTTACCAAGGGTAGCGGGAGGTAAAAAGCATCAATTAAAAGTTGTAGACCTTCTGAATCAATAAGCAGAAGTTAGGTTAAAAAATGTTGAAAATCACCCCAAAAATAGCTATAGCCATGATATTGAAAAAAATTACAAATATCAATGATTTATCTGTCAAGCTAGGTTAATTCACTTTTTATTATTATTCGTAATTCCTGTTCAAGTGAACAAATATCAATTTAAATTAACAGATAATTGTTAACTGGAGCAGAAATTATAAATAATACCTAATACAAATAAATTACCCAAACATGACTGATAAATCGTTAGACATTTGTTATTTATTTTTACTGAATGGTATTTTCATACGTAATATAACAAGTGATATAATTATCATCGATGATATTCTCGAGTGAAACCGAGCTGCAGATTTCACGAGTCCGAAGGACGAGTTGAAATGTGCTGTTTCGGTTTCACGAGCAATATCTTCGATTATTAATCATATCACGAGCTTATATTTAATGAGAGAATATAATGAATTTTTGCAATCTAACCTAACCTAACTTTTGATATACATATTCATATTGTATTAAAACATGGTACTTACGAGTTTCATTTAATATTTCGGAGTTTGAATTATTGTTATTATTTATTTTTATACTCAAAATTAACTGTCAATGTCATAAATAAAGAAAACAATTCCCTTAGTAACGACTATAAATACGGTTGATAATTTCCTTGTTTTTTATCATCGCTGTGATAAACGCGTAGCTAGAGAGATTCTGAATGTTGATTGGCGGAAAACATGTCACGTGACTAAGGAATTATATTCTCAAGGTAATTTTCGACATTTTCATACCTAATTTCTGCCGCTACAAGACATACAACATTAATATTGCTTATTGCAGATGAAGAATTTTATTCTCTATAACTTTTATTTAAAATTGGAAAAGTCACCACCTGTGTATATAATAAAAAAAATTGCACATTCGTTAGCAAATACGTAAATATTTAAAAATAAAATTATTTCAGTTACGTAACGGAAAATATGGCAGTGGTTCAAATTTTGAGTAAAGAGAATATTAAATCCTAAAAAAATTAAAACGAAATACTTGGGCATTCAAGCTATAAATGTCTATTAGATTTGACTGTAACAAAAATACGACTATGTTCAAAATAATGTTTTACTTATTTCATCATCTATAATTCCCAAAAAAAATATTAGGTGAACAATATGAGAAGCTTATGCGGTCAGAATGAAAATAAAAAGGTGAACGTACTTTCATTGACGATAAAAAAAATACCTCAAGATCCCGCGCAATGAGAAGATCAAATCAGACTTGGCAACATGCCAAGTGGCAATTTTGGCAACGCTGCAAAGCGGAGACTGTATATTTTAAAATATCAGTACACATAAATGTAGGTTATAATATTTTAGCGAAATAAATTTCTAGTGTAATTGACGAACATTTTTCCATAAATTTATTAAAATTAATATTTACATATCACTGCACAATTTTCTCTGAAAATTGATAAATTGTAGAACATTAACATAAATCATATATAATTTAATTAAAATAACCAATAGCCGGAATTATTGTAACCTACATATCAAATGGAAAGAATACTACACTGACCGGCACGAAAAACGGCCATTTTTTTTTTAATTACATCCCTCCTTTAGTTTGTATAATTATGTATTATTTTTAATTAGAGTATGGAAAAGTATAATTCGCATTATTAAAAGATAGTTTTAGGTATCTAAACGTTGTTTATTATCAAAAAACACAAATTTAGGCCAAATTTACAATTTTAATTCTTTAAATAATGTGTTGAATAATAATGAATAAAGACATAATAAATGTTAAAATTACAAACTAATAACGCGTATTGCCCCCGCGAACCTGTATAACCTCAGTTATTTGTCGAGGCATACTACAGATGAGCTGCCTAATGTCCTCTTGAGGAATATCATTCCACTCTTGTAAAAGTGCTTTCTGAAGTTGTTACAAGATGCTGGGAGCAGGCACACGATTCCGATTTTTTCTGCCGAGTATATCCCACAAATGTTCAGTTGGATTCAGATCCGGACTCCGCGCTGGCCATACCTTACGATGGATGTTAACGTCATTTAAGTAGTCGTTCACGATTGCAGTGGCATGTGGACGCGCATTATCATGCAATAGTATGAAATTATCACCTATAAAAGGAGCATATGGGACTACATATTCGTCTAGAATTTCTCTAATGTACCTATCGGCGGTCAGTGATCCCCTAGGTACAATGTATAAATCCGTTCAGGACTCAATAGATATCCCAGCCCACACCATAACTGATCCTCCTTGGAAACTAACCGTGTTGCTAAAAGTACACGGTGCGTAACGTTCTCCACTTCGTCGCCACACTCTTTCACGTCCATCTGAAGACCTCAAGCAAAATCTTGACCCGTCCGTAAATAATAATCGACTCCAATCGCCTTCATACCAATTTATGTGATCTCTAGAAAATTGCAATCGAGCTACTCGGTGTTGTCGGAGGACTTCTGGTCCCTTAGCGAGCCGCCTTGCTCGAAGTCCTGCTTCTTCCAATCTTCTTCGAATAGTACGTTCACTTACATTGACATTTCGTACTTCTTGTAGTGTGTTTCGGGTCTCCACAGAAGTTGCATGGCGATTTCGGAGTGTTGTCGAAACAATAAAACGGTCGTCTCGATTAGTGGTGCGTCTTCGAGGACCTTATCCAGGTCTTCTACAGTACAATCCAGTTTCCAAAAAACGCGAGTAAACGCGCTGAACAGTACTTCGTGCTACGTTGTATGTGTTAGCAACGTAATGTTGATTTCTTCCATCTTCAAGTAATGCGACAATAGAAGCTACAGTTTCTGCGCTTAATGACATTTCGAACGCATTAAAATGACAAACAAGTAATAAAACAAATGATTGAAGCAAATAAAACCAGTATAAGCGCCAATTACGCATTTTATGAATTTCATTATTTCGTTGTGATACGGAAATAATAGGAATATTTGAGTAAATTACTAATGTTTGTAATAGTTTGTAATGGATGTGACTTCAAGGAAGCCTAATAAACATATAGCAATGGTAACATTTTGTAATACGTACTCAAATAAAAAGAAATTAGCATTTATTTCTTAAAAAAAAATGGCCCGTTTTCCGTGCCGGTCAGTGTAGTATAATTTTTTTAATATATGTTTTATAATATGACAGCTACACATGACAGTAAATGGTCCTTTTCTTTGAAATTAATTGCAAATAGCATATTATTATGTTTTTACGATATTAAGGGCAGACACGATATCTCTCTTATATTTAATGTACACGCTATTTTGTTGAGATATTACATTACTATATTCTTATATCACAATAAAAATCATTGTTTAAATTACACTACACTTAAAACATTATAGGATTTGCTCATGATAATACATAATAATATCATACTATAACATCTCAGTATAAAGGTAAATAATGGATTTTTATCTACCGTCATCTATGTAAGGAAGGTATTGTCTTTGGTTAAAATATTCGATGGTGAGTTTTTAAAGAATGAGCACGATTTAGGCTTGATTTACATTAGCGGTACAATGACGGTCCAATAACGGTACGATGGCGGTACGATCTTTCTTGCTCCAATGTATTTTAAAGGACCCATTTACATCCACGTTCTCGGTACGATGACGGTATGATGACGGTACGATGACTCCACATTGATATTCACTGATTTACATTAGCGATAAGACCACGATACAGTATAGTTTTGTTTCTATTGAAAAAAATATTGTATCATAGTGACAGCGTAGTATTTGCATGCAAGGGGGAGTGGAAGGTTGCGTTTGAAGAGTACGTGCACGTCACGTTGATATTCATGCCAAAATCAGCTGTGTGGAAGTAAACATATGCTACGTGTTTGACATCTGACATGTTTTTAACTTTTTGATATTTGTCTTTTAGTTAAACCAAAATACAGTCCTAATGACCTAGAAATGAGAATTATTGTATACATTACTGAACAAAAGTTTTCTGTTTATAACAAAAACGTGAAATATATACCACAGATTATCACACTAAATACATAAACAATAGTTTCATTTTGTAAAATATTCGCCAAATATTTCATATTTTAAATGACACACAATTAACCCCTGTGGTGCACTTTCCATGCCAGTATTGAGTAACCGTGAGGTGACGCCTGGTAAGCTCCAACGCGGTACAAATATTTCATCATTACCGATATCTGTGTGCAAAGCAGGTTGGCACACCTAGCAATTACGTGAAAACCAAATAACAATATTATTATAATGTTTGAACTAAGTACTAATTATTTACTATGAATAACAAATAAATCATATTTAAATCTATATATTTCTTCAAATAATCTAATCTTTTCCTTACAAATCTTGACAGTTTTTTAATTGTCAATAATTGAAAAAAATAATTACGTTAATTTCAAACAGCTAGTAAATATTGTTGAACATATTTTTAATCTTTGTTAATATCGGCGAAATCGTTCACATAAATCTTAATTTATGGTACATTAACCATTAATTATTAAAACTGTTTGATTTTATCATAAATAATGTAAACATATCTATTAAAATCAGTTAAATGATTAATACGATATTATACTGCGTTGAAAATTATATAGAAATCATGTAAAATGCGTCAGGAAACTTAACAAAACACAGTTATTTGCTTCGTTTCAGAGAAAATATGTTTTCTTCTCACGAAAAAATCATACAACGCATAATAACATATCTTGATAACACACAAGCACGACTGGGGTTCAAAAACACGATATTATGTCAGATTTTCTTTCCGTGTGCAATATTATGATACTGGAAATTATATTGACAGCGGTATATTACAATTTACATACCTACATATATATATATTAACGGTGTGTTAACGAAATATCTGCACCAACTTTAACTTAGCAGTCAATAATAAAATTTATTCAGGACGACTTTCGACTATACTATAGTCTTCTTCAGGGCTCTACAATACAACACAATAAAATACTTAATATCTATTTAACTACGTATTTCTCAATCGGACATTACTGGGAAGAGCTGAAAAGGTTTTGGTAATAATTGGACAACCAGAAGTAGTAGGTTCTTAAAAAAAATCTTCTCAATATTATTTATTGGAAATTTTTGTTCTTATAAATATTTTATTATATCTGTTATATATTTAGAGATAAAGAAATATAAGGTATATAATAATCTGCTGTAATAAATCTCACAGCCCAAATAAAGTTATGGAAACCAATTGAGAATTAAAATATTTGTAACTGGCAGAAAAATGTCAGTATCAAAAATCCAGAGACATTACTGAAGATTGTGTCTAGCAAGTACATACGTTATATTATTTCGTATTGTATTAATAGTTAAATATTTAAAATTATAGATTACATATACCCTTCAAAAATACTGTCAATCCCGACAATGAATTGGAAACATTTCGAAAAATTAGAAGAGGACAAAATTTCTTCATAGAATGAATTTTAAAATTAAAATATCAAATATAAAGAATAGATATAAGTTGAATTTTTGGTGTAGAGTGTAGGTATACAAGAAATGTTAAATACAATAGGGCGCGAGTAGTCATGTCAGTTTGTTGTCCTTGACAAGCAGATATGGGGGTCCGTGTCAGAATGATAGCCAGTGATTAAGTACATAGATGTCAAATATCATAATTTTTCATTCTAAATTTAGTGATTTTCCAATTACATGTGGTTTATTTTTCTCGGCAAGTAAATTCCACACTCCTGGTGACAAAATAAACAATGTGAATTTAGAAAATCTTGAAATTTTTAATGAAAAATTCTGACATTTGATATCTATGTACATAATTACTAATTGTCATTCTGGCACGGGCCCCGCATATCTGCTTGTCAAGGGCAACAATGTCACATGATTGTTGGCGACCTATACTTTTGTAACCAAAAACGGAAGTGACGAGAGGTATTGTGGTAGAGTTTTTGAATCAAATTTAGCTTACCATGTACACCGTAGAATACTGAAAGAATTATTACAACTTAATGAATAACAATTAAGTCTTCCTAGAACTAAATAACGAATTCAATTTATAAGTAGTTCAATATAAAAATAAATTGTGGCGCATCTATTATATTAATTTTGTGTTTAATTTGTTACATTATATATGTGGCCAATTTATAAATAAATGGTGCTCTTGTCTTTAGAGTATTCCTCCTAAAATACCTTCATTATTTTTAGATTCTCGAAATAATTTTGTATCAGAGAAGACATATTTGACATAACCTATATTTTCAGGTTATTACTACAGGGTTTTCCCCTACGAAATCGATACAAATAAGCACAAATAACAGTGCTTTATTTGTTATTATCATAATTCTTTTTCAGTTTCATTATTAAATATTCATATCGTAATATACGGACATCCAACATTTTTTATGAAAGATACTAGCACTAATTCATAATCAGTAGTTCTTATTATTTACTTTTTATACATTAATTATTCGGAGATTTTATTTTGTACAATATTATAAACTACTTATTCTCAGAAAGGTTACTGGAGAGTTACGAGAGTTAATAACAACCTGTATACGTATGTATCTACATAGATGAAATGCAACAGAAGTTGGTTCGAAAAACATTAAAAACTTCTGTCATTTACTTATAAGCAGATGTGCACGAATAGACATGTAAGAATGTGAATTATAGTAGAAAAATCTGATGTGACCAACACAGTACCTCCCGCCATTTACCTATATATATAATTTTTATATTACTTTATAAATTTATCTATACAATATATAGAAAAAGTATTAAAGCAAACTTGTAGAAAATAGAATAATCTTTAATTTTTATAATAACAAATTGAGAAAAAAATACATTTAAAGGTATTTTTTGAAGAAAAACTATCTTGAGCTTAAGTAAACTGCCATTTTCGATTATCCGATTGCCACCAAAATCTAATCAGTTCTTTCCATAGTACAATAAGGTAGAAATACATGGTTTCAAAACTTTCTGAATGATAGTATTTGAGCGTAAAGAGGATCCACACACACACACACACACACACACACACACACACACACACATACATACATACATACATACACACATACATACACACAGATATCATCGTGAAAATGTTAAAAATGGATTCTAGGGACCTTAAAATGTGGTCTATTACCAAAATCTCGATATGTGATTTTTAGCACGATCCCTATACCGCCCTTACCAAGGGTAGCGGGAGGTAAAAATATGTGTTGTTACAATAATACAAAAGGATTTTACAAAGCAAGTATTACATAAAATTAATTGTATGCTAATTAACATACTTTTCACTTGTGGATAAAATTTGTTATATCTCACTAGTACCATAAATAACTATTACTACCCTGAATTATATTATTTGGAAAATTTATTAATATGGTAATTGTGGTATCAGTAATTTGAACAAAACATACATCTACGAATAAAATTATAAATATCACGACTTGACCACATGTGCTGAGTTGTGTTATACAAATTATTACTTTAGTTTTCTTTGCCAGATTATACAAGTTGTCTAAAATAAATCTCGCTCTACCATAACCCAGTTTCCGGGATAGACAACGTATTTTTTTTCGTGAAATAATCGATATAAATGATTTCAATTTCTTTATTTTCAAGCATGACAAATTGCAACATGTTTTTGCAGATAGCGCATTGCTAATTTTAAGTTCAGATCATTTGGCAAGCATCCTAATTGCGTAGGAGGAGCAAAGGTTTCATGGCCTAAAATTTCTAGCGGTCTTTTCATTTGTTCCGAATTCATTCGATCAGAGAAAATAACTTATATCAAATTTGTGAAGAACAACACTGTTACACTAAAATATATTAGAAAACATTTATAAAAGCACGAATTAAATGGTTAAGTATTTTTCCATAATTGCGGGCCGGGCTATAATGTGATATGTCAGATTGTGGTCGTACCTTTCTCTAATAAATAAATATCGCTGACAACATAGACAGTTTACAATTTATTGTTACTCAGAGCAAACATTTGATAGATGACCCTACGCCCGTATCAAGTATTGAGCTTTGGTTATGCTGCCGGCATATGACGTACTGTAGTGGTCGTTTCCAGCATAATTAAATATGTATGCATATAGGTATGTATTTAAAATAATAAAAGTTAAATGGTGAGTGGTTTTGTATTGGCCACATTAGATTTTTACCTCTCGCTAAGAGAGGTATTGGATTCATACTAAAAATCGCTTAGATTTTAACATTTTTACGATGATGTCTGTGTGTGTGTGTGGATGTATGTGTGTATGTGTGTGGGACGTTGGAAGGACGATTACTCAAAAACTATAAGATTTAATATTTGTTTAACTACGTTTCCCTATCGCACATTCATGGGAAGAGCTGAAAAGGTTTTGGTAACAATTGGACAACCGGAAGTAGCAGATTCTTGAAAAAAAATCTTCTGAAAAAATTAATTTTCAATGTGACACAATTAATTTTTTTATTATATCTCGTATAGGTTTGGGGATATTGTATATTTAATAATATAGAATAATCTGTTGTAATAAATTTCGTTGCCTAAAAAAGAGTTGAGATATTCAGATGTTTGTAATCGACAGATAAATGCAAAATGTCAGTGTCAAAAATCATATTTTTCTGGGAGGTACGAATACATTTAATATATATTATTGTATTATTAATTAAATATGTATTTAAATTATAAGTATGTTAATATTACATATATCCTTAAGAAATATACCGCTAATAGTGTCAATGAATTTGAAGAATTTTGAACATATTAGATGAGTAGGACAAAATTCCTCATAGAACGAAAGAAGAGATACAATTTCAATTATTTGTATGTACAAGAAATGTTAATTCGTTACTTATAGGGCACGAGCAGTCATGTGACTTTGTTGGCCTTGGCAAGCAGATATGACGTGTCAGAATGGCGAGAGGTATTATGCTGGTCGCAACAGATTTTTTTTTATACAGAAAACCTGTAATGATATATGCCTATAACTTTTCAAGAAGAATAATAAATAAAACAATAATTTTAATTTTTCATGACGCACAAAAATTGAATATTTGCATATATTTTGTTTTACCATTGATGCGTTTGATTATAAATGCATGTAAGCATAAAAAATGTATATCAGTTATATGTCAATAAAAAGCCATGCAAAACGCGATATATTTCGGGTATTATTTTGAAATATATTTCTACCTCTCACTATTTTTATCTCTGGAAAAGCGTTGAGTATAGAAATATTGCATACGTGATAAAAATCCGCTACAAAAATTTTAACGAATAAATATTCTTTCCACATACATTCTTAATACTTTATTAAATATGCCCAATATAGCACTAAATTTGTACTTTATTTCAATTTCGTTATTTAAATTTTAAAATAAAAATTCTATATATTTCACTTTACTCGTAACATGATTTGGTGAGTAACCAACTTAACCTATAATGTAAATTGAGCTAACTACAATTTATCCTACCTAAACAAAAGAAGCATATTTAGTTTTTAGAAACGAATTATTAGAATTTTTCTTTAATCAAGTGCAAAATGACTTAATTTAAACGTAGAAAATTTATATTAGTTTTGACCAGGATTTAAAATACCATAGAGTTATATAAAACAGAATATGGTATTATTTTAAAAAATATGATATGGCGAGCACAAAACCTTCTGTCAATCCTGTGTATTATGTATAAATTCCATACATAATTTTTCTCGCAAAAGATTCTAAATTTCCAATATAATTATTTCATAAACAAACTATGAAAACTGCACATGACACTGATATCTTCCTTTTCTTCTTCTTTAGCTTTTCCCATTCGTTAGGGGTCGCTAATTTTTATTTTCTTTTTCCACTTATTTCTGTTTCGCGTGTCATGCTCATTCAGTTCCTTTTCTGTCAAGTCTTCCACAATACAGTCCGTCCATCTTATCTTTGGTCTTCATCTGTTTCTTCAACCTTCTATTACTAAGCTTTGCTAATCGTCTCTCGTGTATCTTTCTAGCAACTTCTAACACTAGAGTTGCCGTATCTCTCCGTGTCTTCTCCAACATCTATCTCAACATCCTCATCTCTGACACATTCATTTACTTTTTATTGATACTGACATCTGTCAAATTGAATTATCTGAATATATTAGCAGTTTCCATGGTTAGCATAGCTGGCTGATTTATGAAATTTAATATCTTTATAATTTAACTCCATATCTGTTGAAAATGTAGTATAAATTATATTTAACTGCGTTTAAAATCTTCAAATGAGGGTACTTCCGGTTCACCAATTATGACCAAAATCTAATCTTCTTCTGGATGTAAACTTGAGAAATAGGAAAACAATATAATTTTTGGAATCGTGGTATTGAAGTTATGCGATCCGAAACTTTCGTCACACACGCACACACATACATACACACACACACACAAACAAACACACACACACAAACACACATATATACATACAGACATCATCGTAAAAATAGTAAAATCCTATTATTTGGACCGTAAAACGTGCGTGTTCACTAAAAAGTCATCATTGAATTTTTTGACTCAAGATAATACCGTCCTTCCCTAACGGTGACGGAAAGTAAAAAGTACTAGAATATTTTCGATATGAGAACATCAAAATTGATTCCTTACAAATTTAACGAAATGAAATCAATGATAACTGTTAATTTTCAGTAAGTAAAGTGAAAACAATGACTTAATTTCAAGAATTAATAATAAAAATAAAGTTTAATTTCCGTAAAAACAATATTTATAAAAACTATCACTGTGAAGTTAAAGTTAAATGTTTATGATATAATGCTCATAGTTTTTTCCATCTCTCTGAAAGTGTTTTCTCGTTCTTTCCGCGATTTGTGGTGTGAAGTATTGTCTTTGAAGAAAGAGTTGTAAGAAATTCTTCTTAAACACTATTCAAGAGCTCTCTAAAGTTTTTAAGATGTAAACAAAAAATTGAATTGCTCGTTACTGGCTCTGGAACAGTGAGAACAAAACAAGAAAGTTTAAGTAAACCAGACATCACACAGTAGAGAGAAACAGTGTCATTTACACGAAAAACAAAATTTAATCTAATTAGGGAATGAAATTAAAGTTAAGAAAATCTTATAAAAGTTTTCTTTTCCTAAATGAAATCAGCATTAAGATAACAGCCGTTGTAAAAGATTCGTTTCATAAACAACTTTTGTGGGAGAATAATTCTCATCCGCATTATAAATTTAGTTTTGGAAATTTATTTGCATTTTATTTACCTAATTTTTATTTGCTTGTTTTCTCTTGAACCAAGCGTTCAGAATTTAATGAATCATATATGTCCGCGGTACATTATAAATTTTTAATTTAATACTTCGACGCCTAAAAGGATTATTCACTCACGTAATCCCTTTTTTACGTTATTTGCATAAAAAGTGGCTATATAGTTTTAGGACTAAGGAATAAGACAAAAGCCGTTGTATCATCAAAATCACATTTTTACCTCCCGCTACCCTTTGTAAAGGAGGTATAGGCATTATGCTAAAAATCGCATATCGAGATTTTGATAAATGACCACGTTTCAAAGATGTCTGTGGGTGTGTGTGTGTATGTGTGTCTGTGTGTGTGTGCGAGTGTGTGTGTGTGCGAGTGTGTGTGTGAGTGTGTGTGTGTGTATATTTGTGGAAAGAGCCATTAGATTTTGGTATCGAACAACCGGAAATCGCACTTACTTGAAGCTCAAAATAAGTAATTTTTTTAAAGATGTCCGATCAAGGTTATTTGTATCATGAACGAATTAACAAATTGGCATACATTTATCTCTCTCTTTTGCAAAGGCTATAAGCGGGTGCGATAAGATAGATATAACACGTGTGTCTTTCAAAAATTCATATTGTTTCGACTAAGTTAGGACATTCCACGGTGCTTGATGTTGATAATACTTTCGCTGTAACGTAAGTGTATTTATTAATTCAGATACATTACCTTGATTCATAGCCATACGAATAACGTTATTTTCTGTCAGTATCACTGACACTGACTTTGTGTCAGTATCTTATTTTTCACATATTTGGTTTTACAGTTACTAATAAACTTACCAGTTGACTTATTTTTGAATTTTGAATGCTTCTTTTGTAACATATATTTTTATAATAAAAAAATAACAGTAGTATCTTTTGTACCCTCATAAAAACTAAGCGAACGACACTACTGAATTTATCAGAATGAGCGGAGAAAAAATCTGAATTCATACAAATCGTAGATGGCTATGATCGGACATCTTTCAAAAAATTTACTGTACACCGTACGGGCATGTACCAAGCGTCACCTCGCGGGCACGCACTGATGGCGTGGAGCATGCACCACAGGGGTCAATTTTGCGCCATTAAAATTCAAAATAATTTTTGGCATCGGTCGGGATCGAACCCGGGTCCCCTGATTCGCGACCAGATACTCAGGCACACAACCACGAGACCCCATAGATAAATTAATAAAATAATCAATTTTATAGATCCTGGAGTCTGTGTTTTAAAGATTAGAATTTTTTAGATACACAGTTCATATTTCAAATGTATGTAACTGACAGATAAATGTATATGTAAAATCATACTTTCCTAATTTCCTGCGTCCCTAATTATTTTAGGTAAAAAAGTTTCAAATAAAAGTTGTAGAGCATACAATTCAAATTCAAAACCAATAAACAGCATTAATTTTCTATGCCTTGTAACGCCAGAAATTAGGTTTGAATATGTTGAAAATCACCTCAACAATAGCAGCAGCCATGGAATTGAGACAAAATAAATAACAAATGTTAACGATTTATTTGTCAAGCTAGGTTAATTTATTTTTATTATTATAATAATAATAATATTTTGTCGGCTCTTCAACTCTGTGAGTTATAGCCCCTGGTTCAAATACTTTATATGTTTCATTGTTACAATTTACATTACATAATTATTAATGTATTTGAAAGCCACTTACAAACATCCAAGCCCCAGGTAGGAATCGAACCCACGACCCCAGGGTTCGAGCGGTGAAGATCGCTTTGAGCGCTACTGGACGCTGCTTCAACACGCTCGACCACCGAGGCGGCTTTATTTTTTATTATTATTATTATTATTATTATTATTATTATTATTATTATTATTATTATTATTATTATTATTATTATTATTATTATTATTATTATTATTATTATTATTATTATTATTATTATTATTATTATTATTATTATTATTATTATTATTATTATTATTATTATTATTATTATTATCTCTTTATTTCACAAACTACTAATACATATATTACATTATAAAATGAAAATACAAATTATTGTTGATCCCGATATTCTGGATAAATATGTATTCCGCAGTTCGGAAGAACCACTCCATCCGGCAGCTTACCAAGCAGCTTAGGTATGGATGTCTACGTTAGCACCTTTCTAATGATATGTGCTGTTCCAATTATTGCCGTTGTCTGGATTTCGGTAGGGTCATGTTTACCAGGCATTTTTATTATTATTATTATTATTATTATTATTATTTGTAATTTCTGGTCAAGTGAACAAATATCTATTTAAATTAACAAATATGTTAGCATGACAAATAAACCGTTAGACATTTGTTATTTATTTTGTCTCAATTCCATGGTTATTGCTATTTTTAAGGTGATTTTCGCCATTTTCATACCTATTTTCAGCCGTTACAAGGCACAAAAAAATTAATTTTGCAGAATTTTATGCTCTACAACTTTTATTTGAAACTTTTTTCCCTAAAATAATTAGGAAACAGGAAATTAAGAAACTCTGCTTTTACCTGTTAAAGTACTATGTTCGGCTGTGCCGGTCACCATCTCCTCTATATTAGGAAATATAATAGTTTAACACTAAAAATTAATAAGAAAGCTGGAAATTGCATAAAAAATATGCCATGTTAAATTCCAAGGTTCACCCCTAACCGTTACTCCCCCGTATATATATATATATATATATATATATATATATATATATATATATATATATATATATATACGGGCACTATTAGAACTTCAGTTTTATAAAGTATATAGTAAGTACTGAAATGGCGGAATGTAAATACTAGCAACATCATATATTTTTAATAACGCAATTTTTTTATACAGGTTCTCACATGCCATGTGACTTATACTTATAAGACCAGGAACATGTAGATATTTCCTGTATGATATTCTATTAAAATTCCCATCTTTCTTATACCCCAGTAGAATTAAACAAACACAACATTAATTATACCTTTCTTATCCCTCGTCTTTCAACCGTCACATGCAAGTCTTCTCTACACCTGTCGTTACATGCCTCCATCTCTCTCCCTCGTATCCTCACTCCAATCAGTCTGTCCTTGTCCTACTCACGGGTGACCCCTGCTAGAATAACGCTCGTTCGCCCTAACTGTCTCGGTCGTGTCTGGATGACTGCACTTCCGGTCATTTAGAAATCGTTCGAGAATACTTCCGCCAAGACATGACTCGAGCCCTGGAAGACGATTGTTCGAACCACCTGATGTGATGGTTTAATGCGAGCAGTGACAAGTAGTAATGAGCGGGAAATTCAAAAAACGAGAGAGTGACACGGTATGTGATTTTATGATGGAGTTTATTGTGTATTTATACATTTATACGGAGATGTTTATGTGTGATATGGTTTTGATAGTCGTTTGTGGACTGATATACAAACGATAGTACAATAACAGTAATCATTAGCTTTTTTTCTAAAAATACGAGTAGAATAAAATAGTCCATAAAATATTAACTATTTCACTGATTGTATTGATATATTTTCGTTATTGTAACCCTGCAATGTAAAACATGTAACTCGTTTTATAAACTATGTATTTATTTACTCGTTTTTACCTTCCGTCACCTATAGGTAAGGAAAGTATTGTCTTTGGTCAAAAAATTCAATTCAAAGTTTTTAGTGAATAAGCACGTTTTAGGGTCTTTACAATACGATTTTACTATTTTTATGATGATGTCTGTATGTGTGTGTGTATGTGTTTGTGTGTGTGTGTGTTTGTATGTGTGTGTGTTTGTGTGTGTGTGTGTTTGTGTGTGTGTATGTGTGTGTGTCTGTGTGTGTGTGACAAAAGTTTCGGATCCCATAACTTCAATACCACGATTCCAAAAATTATAATTTTATTCCTCAAGTTTACATCCAGAAGAACAAGTGATTAGATTTTGGTTATAATTGGTGAACCGGAAGTTGCCTCATTTGAAGATTTAACAGTTAAATTTGATTTATTGACATTTAATATTATTATAACTTAAAGAATATATTATTCTCTATACGATTTGATTATATTTTATACTTCATATTCAATAGATACAGAGTTAAAGAATTTTGTGTGTGTGTGTGCATGTGTGTGTGTGCGTGTGAGTGTATATGTAACCGCGGTTTCGGCCGCGATATCTCCAATACTAGAATTCCAAAAATTACAATTCTTGCGTATTCCTCTTCCTTACAACCATATGTAGACTTAAAAAACTAAGTTAAATATTATTATAACTTAAAGAATATAATTCTCTATACGATTTGACTGCATTTTATATTTCATATTCAACAGATGTATAGTTAAAGCATTATAAATATAATAAATTTCATAAATCAGCCAGCTATGCTACCTTAACCATGGAAACTGCTAATATATTCAGGTAATTCAAATTGACAGATGTCAGTAACAATAAAAAGTAAATGAATGAAAGAATAAGGGAAATAACTCTAATGTTTCTAGAAATATATGAGAGACGATTACATTGGTTTGAACATGTCATGAGGATGTATATATTGGAAAAAAATGAATAGTTTAGTAATAGAAGGTGGAAGAAACATAGGAAGACCAAATATAGGATGGAAGGACTGAATTTCGGAAGACTTGAGAGAAAAGGAACTGAATGAGCACGACACGCAAAACAAAAATGAATGGAAGAAGAAAATAAAAATAGCAACCCCTAACAAATGGGAAAACTAAAAAAGAAGATGTCAGGTGTCAAATGCAATTTGCATAGTTTGTTTATGAATAATTTTACTGGAAATATAAGATCTTTTGCAAGAAAATTTATGTAGTGACGTGACTTTGCTGACTTTGGCAAGCAGATATGAGGACCCTTGTCAAAATGACAGCAATTAATAATGTCCATAACTGACAAGTGTCATAATTTTTCATTCAAAATTTGCTAAAAGCTTTTTATTTTAAAAACCATACTGTTCTTTTTAGGAGTAGTTCAGTTCAGTTTAGTACGAGGTAAAATTAGTTCATTTATAATTTAAAAAGAAAGCGCATGTACACTGGCTTGCAAAAAAATCGCGTACACCTTAAAAATCAAGTAATCGAGTTTTTACTTTTTTCAGCTATGTAAATACGATTTTTTAAAAAAAGGTTAATATCAACTGTCAATGAAGTTGTCACCATTGCCACTGTCATGTCATTATTTTAGGTATCGTGGAGCAAGTTCTTCATTGTGCTAAGTTACTACTAAATTACAAATATATTCTAGAAAAATTAAAGAACCACCAAGTATTTATTTTAAATGGATTATAAATAAGTAAAAATTAAGACTGAAACAAATTATGGACGAAGTAACATTAGTAATTTATCATCGCTCCATCAGCGTCCACTACTTTATTTAATCTTAATGTTCTGCTATTGATCTGATTGACCACCCCTCTTCTAACTTAGAAAGTATTACAACGTTCTCGTTTTCTGATAATTTTGGTATCTTAATTGACACTAATGACACTGACTTGTGACACTGACAAGTTAACAATCGAGACCGACTCAATTCAGCAAAAAACAGGTGTACGCGATTTTTTGCAAGCCAGTGTACAATCGTTTCCAAAAAAAATCTGTGTGGAATTTGTACAAAATACATAAAATTGACGGAAGGTATTGTGCTGGCCACATCAGATTTTTTCTATAGGGTTTACTTGCCACATCTCTGACAAAATTCAATATTATTCCAGCTCATTTCAAAACAAAGTATATGTAATATAAATGTTACTGATTTATAAATACATATAATTATTTTAAGGGGTGAGCCTATTTCTTGGGCTTGCCGGTACATATTTAAATTCAAGCATTAGGAAAATTATCGTGCACGAACAAACGCTTTCCATATCTGACAAAGTGGAGCAATTGTGCGAAATATAAAACATCTTGCGTAGGTAGGTATTACATTAGCATAGCCTTCTTAGCCCGCGTGAATTCTCAGACAGCTGTGCAAGGGGCAGTGGCGCATAGCCCAGCCGCCTTGGATTGGAATAATGTCACCAAATTCTCCGCGATACGCAGCCATAGCCCACTGAGCTGGCAAGGTGATAAAAATATGCAAATTCCCAAATTGGGCCCTGTGGGCCAATCGCGGGTGAAAAATTGAATTTATATAAATTTTCTAATACGTCTGGAACGAATGTAAAACAGGAAATCAGTTTTGGTAACAACCTAACCAAACCACAACGGAAGACAATTCTGGACAATTCAGGAAGAATATATGTCCTCCATTTTTAAATTTACAACTGGTTATCAGTTTTAACGCCTTGAAAATTAAAAATTAAAACATAAAAACTCAATATAACCCAGATTAGCTATTTATTAATTTAATTCCACAATGATTTTTTTACCTCTCACTAAGAGAGGTACTGGAATCATGCTAAAAATCGCATATCCAGATTTTAGTAAATATGCACGTTTTAAGGTCCCTACAATCCAATTATAACATTTTTACGATAATGTCTGTATGTGTGTGTGGATGTGTGTGTGAGATTGTTGTATGTACGATTTCTCAATTTCTATAAGACTAAAGACCTGTGTAACTACGGATTCCTCAATCTAACAGTAATAAGAAGAGTTTAATAGATTCTGGTAACAATTGGACAACCGGAAGTAGTCGATAAAGACTCTTTACCGTCGTGAATAATATATTATTTTATTTTGTGCCTGATGTTTTCGATATTAAAATGTCAAGCCACAATTTTGTTCCTAAACTAACTATCACCGACTTTACGGGTTTGTTTTTCTTTACATTATGTAGTATTATATTTATAAAGCGTAGATACAAATCTACTGTTAATTACTTACTACTACTGCTGATGTTCAATTGTTACTTTATAATCAAGAAATCTGATGTGGCCAGCACAGTACCTCCCGTTTAATTTAATTTTTATTCATGTAAATACTTAAAAATAAATTAAATTGAAATACCGGGTTCGATCCCGACGGACGCCAAATATTTCGAATTTTAAATAACACAAAAATGACCCCTATCGTGCACTCTCCACGCCAGCAATAAGTGCTCGTGAGGTGACACCTAGTAAACGCCCGCACGGTACAAATATGTACTCCAAAATTTAATGGCATGTTTCCATATAAGAGTAATGTAGAAATACAAGGTTTCAAAATTTTCTGGACGATAATATTTGAGTTAGAGCGTAAAGAGGATCCACACATACAGACATCGTCGTGAAAATGTTAAAATTGGACTCTAGGGACTTTGAAACGTGTTCGTGGTCATTTACCAAAATCTCGGTAAGCGATTTTTACACGATTCATATACCTCCCTTACCAAGGGTAGCGGGAGGTAAAAATGAACGTACAAAGCATTCTTTTAACATTAGGTATAAAAAATGTAGGAGCCAAAATCGCGGTTTACTTAATAACATGTATTAATTCAGAAAATATATAATAACATTAAGTTCATAGTAAAAATCTAATGAAGCCAAAAAAAAATCTATTACAACCAAACAAAATACCACCGGGTTGGTCTTTTTTAAAAAATCGTGTATTTTCGACAAATATCCTAAAATGCGTTTCCAAATGGTTTACACCTTACAATACCAGTTTCAACTCTATTATAAATATTTGATGTTTTTTTCTAATAAATCCGGAACACGGGAACGAATGTAAAACAGGAAATCAGTTTTGGTAACCTAACCTCAACGGAAGTACGAACGACAATAATTCTGGCGCGCAGGTTCAAAGACAGGAAGAATATATGTGCTCCATATTTAAATTTACAACTGGTTATGAGTTTTATAGCCCGGAAAATTTAAATTAATAAAAAATGTAATTTATGCAACCTATTATGGGCAAAATTTACTTTCGCGAAATACAATTTCGGAAGATGACAAGTGGGAAGAGAAGTGTGAAACATGGTTACAGCTTACATTTGCAAGATATGATATGCTATGAATATTTAATCATTGAGCAATATTGTTAGCGTAATTTTGTAATGTCGTTCGCAGATACACAGCCTCGCTGCTGATTTTAATGTAGTTCCTACGTCATTTGAATATATACAGCACTCCCGTAATTGCTTTGTTTTATAAATGTTGACTTCGTTTTAATTCTCTCATGCGAAATATCTAATTATAACAATGTATTACCGATGAATATAGATTGAACTTTGATTATTTCATTGTACCAAACATTACTAATTTTAGCCTGGAGCTTCTAATTTCAAATCTCTGTAATATTATGTTAATTTTGTATCTGATGCTACCAATAGTTTTGTCCGTGTAATTTATGCGAGACAGTGAATAGATATATGGTATTATAACTCTCTTAACATACAAGTAAATATAATTCTGAAGGTAGGAAGTATAGATATTTTACCTTCCGTCACTTTTAGGTAAGGAAGGTATTGTCTTTGTTCAAAAAATTGAATGATGAGTTTTAGTCAATAAGAATGTTTTAGGGTCCCTATAATATGATTTTACCATTTATATATATATATATATATATATATATATATATATATATATATATATATATATATTGTCACGTTCCTATTTTGACACTACCATAAATTTTGTTTTTATTAATTTACGGGTTGTAAATATTTAAAACACTTAAGGCCTTATAGTTTAGCAACGTCAGGGACTCGTGAGTAGAGCTGGTTCACTATATGATTTTATTTTACTTCTTTATATATTGTTAATTAATAGTCTTTTGCCGGCCGATTCTTGGAAAAAAAAAAGTTGTAAGAGTCAGTCATTTACCGACCATAGGTGTGAGAGTTTTATAGATATAGCTAAGTTTATCAGTTAGTGAATATAGAGTATTCTGTGGGATAAATCCTTAGCCACCCAGTTTGGGGATTTAAACTGTAAAACTTTTGGGAAATTGTATTAATTTCTGGCGGAAACATTCCGGATTTAAGCGCACCGAAGGTCGATAAAAATTCCTATAAACCACCTAACAACTAAGGTTTTATTGTTGGGTTTTATCTTTGGATTTTATCCTTGGATTTGATTGTTGTACTGTACAATCAAGAAACATTTTGGGATTTCGGAGTCTGGGAGATCATATCTGAGTGTAAATCCATGCGGCGTGATCACGGAGCTTGTTGCAGCCAGAATTCGCCATTTTGAAACGTGATCTGACGTACCATCTGACGTCAACGGAAATTTGGATGCTAGAACTGCCAGCAGCGCCAACTGTCGCAGATGAACCAGATAAGCCACTGATTTTGGTTATATTTTCATTGATTTATTTGTTTAAATTAACGTCATGAATTTATGAATTATTTTTGGAAATTCACATTCTGTTTAACATATATTTATTATGGTTATTGATGTACTAATTCATGCGAGCCTTTGTTTATTAATTGTGTATTCTTGTAGTTTTATTAGTTATCCTTTAGGGTTTGTTAAGGTAGTAGGAAGGGTTAGGACTCGATTTACTGAATATTTATGTTGCGCTCGCACTTCTCTGCTTGATCGATCAAACATTCGTCGTGCGTCTTTTGCGTTAACTTTATTTAAGCTTTTTTTTTATTGCGAAGTCCTCGCTCATCCGCGCACTGCGCATCCCCTACGTGGAACCTGTCATGTTCTTGTTTTGCATTATCTTTTTTTTTACTAAAAACTCGCTTGAGTTATATAATTTTCTTAAATTATATCTTGAATTGTTTTCAAACATACTTTAACTTTATTATTATTTTATTTAATATTAATTTATTAAAGTTTCATATAATTTTTTGTATCTCTTTCTTTTTTTATAATATACATAATTGTTAGTTAAAGTTAAAACGTGGCTTCATTAAGTAACTACCCCTGTAACCGACTCCAGGTACACCCATTCGTAGGGTTTCGGTATTTTCGTGGTTGTGTGCCTTATAAACAACCCCGTGGCGCCCTATATTTAATTATTATTAATACTAACATTTCTTTATTTTTAATTTCGACCCACCCCGACCTCCACTGTTTCAAAGCTAGCGGCCGCAATCTCAAACATCTGTAGATGCGTATTATTTATTCCGAATTTTATATGTCATAAACATATAGACATCAGGAAAACGTTACAAAAAATTGGCGCCCAACGTGGGGCTATTTAGTTAAAAGAGGCTATTTAGTTAAAAGAGGCTATTTAGTTAAAAGAGGCTATTTAGTTAAAAGAGGCTATTTAGTTTAAAAGAGGCTATTTAGATTAAAATGAGCTGTTTAGTTTAAAAGAGTATCTAATTTCAAAGGGACCTAACGTAGTAATATAAAAGCGGAACGTAACGTTTAGGGCTACTGTTAGACATACTTTGAAAGTTATTGTTCGTTTAACGTTTATTTAATTGTTTAGTATTTGATTAAGGCCATCAGTAGGCCATTGCTTGATTAATAGAATTAATTGTTCTGGTATTTTATCGTTTATATACGTATTGATTATTTAATAAAATGGAAACAATACGATTAAGTAGAGACGAATTGCAATATGAACTACAAGTTCGAGGTATGAGTAACACAGATAGTTTAAGCGTACATGTGATGCGCCGTGAACTTGCTAAGAAAATGAAAAATGAAGAACTTGGCGAAATTGTAAATAATTCGGTGACAGCATTAGACCCGTCACAAGAGATAGATATATGCACTGAAAAAGTGGTAGAGTTACAAACTCTGATCGAACATTTTGAAGGGACAAGCAGTAGTTATCACTACTTAAAATATTGTACGAAAATTCAGCACATTATTTACAGATTGAGAAGAATATCTACCGAAAATCAGGAACTAATAGAATCTATTCAGCAATTAACTAAAAGAGTCAAGGAAGAGGAAGATAAATTACTAGAGAAGGCTGAGGAAAACGAGGAGAAACAAAATGTACCTCAAAAGCTACGAAAGGAGGATGTAAAAGTTGTGAATGTACCAAATCACAGAAAACAAATTCCGGTTATTCACTGGGGCTTAAAATTTGATGGGAATGTACGAGAGGTAAGTGTACATGCTTTTCTTGAAAGAGTAGAAGAGTACAGAATCTCCAGAAATGTATCAAAGGAAGAGCTTTGCGATTCTGCAGTAGAATTGTTAAATGGAACTGCATTAACATGGTACCGTTCAATTCGATCAAATATTAAAACATGGGACGATTTTGTCCGTGAGTTAAAGGCGGAATACGAGCCATTCGATTATGGTCTTGAACTCTGGGATGAAATAAGGGCTAGGACCCAAGGTACGGACGAGCCCGTTGGGACATATATCGCGGCCATGATAAATTTATTTAATCGGTTACCGGATGCTCCAAAGGAAGAAGAAAAGTTGCAAGTCTTAAGGCGTAATATTCTACCCTGTTACATTGAAGGGATAGGACTTACAACAATATCTTCTGTGGGACAATTACTACAAGTATGTAAGCAGTTAGAGGTCAATAAGAAGTTAGCGGAAAGATTCAAGCCACCTCCTTTGAGTCGTAAGAATTTATTAGAGCCAGATCTTGCTTACCAAGGCTATACACGAACAGCCACAGCACATTCAACTGATACACCATCACCCTCATTTCCTAAGTTTAAATGTTGGAATTGTCAACAAACAGGACATCGTGCTCGAGACTGTAAACAGTCTAAACGAGAGAGCTGTTATAAATGTGGTCAATCAGGTGTTAAGACCAAGGATTGTCTTAAATGTTCGAAGGCGGGAAACGCACCACCGAGGAAGTAAGTGACCGTGTTTCTTCCTCCAACGTTCATGAAATCACGGCTCAAAACTCTCGTCTAATGACACAGAAAACCGCTGTTTTGGATTATATTTTATCTCATTTAGGCAAGGATCAACGCCCATATTTAAAAGTTTCGATATTTGGTAAATCATTTCTTGGATTATTAGACTCTGGCGCGTCACGTTCAATCATTGGTAGAGACGGATGGAATATTTTAAGTCGGCTGAATACTCGGTTAGATCCACACGATAATCCAAATTGTAAAGTCGCGAACGGCAACTCTTGTACAAGTTTAGGTTCGGTTTGTTTACCGGTAACACTAATGGATAAGGTTAGGCTTATAAATTTCCTGGTAGTGCCTGATGTTTCGCATGAAATTATTCTTGGACTAGATTTTTGGTTCGGCATGGATATTATTCCGGATTTAAAGCGCGATGTTTGGAAATTCTCATCAGATTCCAATACATCAATTGATTCCGTTTTGCAATCTGATATGGATCTCACGGTTGAAGAACGGCAGCGACTAACAAAATTCTTGAATAAAAATTTCACTAAAATGAAAACTTCTTTAGGATGTACCACCTTAGTTGAACACGAGATTAAACTGACCTGTGATACTCCAATAAAACAAAGATATTATCCGGTTTCTCCGGTAATGCAGAAGCACATTGACAAAGAGCTAGATAAAATGTTAACTGAAGGAATTATTGAGCCATCTGTTAGTCCTTGGTCATCGCCAATTTTATTAGTACCTAAGAAGGATGGAGAATTCAGGTTTTGTGTTGACTTTAGAAAAGTCAATCATGTTACGAAGAGAGATGCTTATCCTATTCCATATGTATCTGCTATTTTAGATCGACTGCGTGGAGCGAAATATCTTAGTTCCTTAGATATTAAATCTGCTTATTGGCAAATTCCCATGGCCAAATCCAGCAAAGAATATACCGCCTTTACAATTCCCGGTAGAGGTTTGTTTCACTTTAATCGCCTGCCCTATGGATTGACCAACGCACCCGCTACTTGGCAGCGACTAATAGATCGTGTACTGGGGGCTGATTTAGAACCGTCAGTATTTGTTTATTTGGACGATATCATTGTTGTCTCTGAAACTTTTGAGCAACATTTGGAAATTTTACAAAAAATTTTTGATCGTTTATTTTCAGCTGGTTTAACCTTAAGCCCGACCAAGTGTATGTTTTGTCGCCCAGAATTGAAGTATCTCGGATACATTGTAAATAAACAAGGACTTCAAGTCGATCCCGATAAGGTGAAAGCCATATTAGAAATTCCTGTTCCTACCTCTGTTAAGGAAGTACGTAGATTCCTTGGCATGACTTCATGGTATAGAAGATTTGTAGAGAATTTTTCAAGTGTCAGTGCCCCACTGAATAGTTTACTACGGAAAAATAGAAAATTTGTGTGGGATGATAATTGCCAAAAATCATTTAATACCTTAAAAGAATGTTTAGTGTCGTCACCCATTCTTACATGCCCAGATTTTTTGCGCCCTTTTAGTGTGCAAACAGATGCCAGTTCTTATGGGCTCGGAGCTGTACTTTCTCAGGAGTATCCTGATGGAGAGAAAGTAGTGTGTTTCCTAAGCAGATCCTTAAATAAACAAGAGCGTAATTACACCACGACAGAACGTGAGTGTCTTGCTGTCGTTTGGGCACTAGACAAGTTGCGACCTTATTTGGAAGGAGCCGATTTTACTGTCATAACGGATCATCACTCTCTTGTCTGGTTAAATAATTTAAAAGACCCTTCTGGTCGTTTGTGTAGGTGGGCTGTTAAGCTGCAACAATACAACTTCCGTATAGTACATCGTAAGGGCAAGGAACATTTTGTACCGGATTGCTTATCCCGCGCAGTTGTCAAAACTGATATGATCGACAATCATCAAATGGAGGAACCAACAAATTCCGATCGAGACCCATGGTATCAATCCATGTTGCAAAAGATCATTGGAAATCCTCGCAAGTATCCTTCTTGGCGTGTTGAAAATGGTGAACTTTTCAAACATGTTGAACCAAGTATTCCAGAGCTTTCTAACCCCGAAGATTATTGGAGAAAAGTCGTTCCGAAACAATCTCGATTGAATGTTATTAAAGCAGCTCATGTTGAGCCAACTTCCGGACATCCAGGCGTAACAAAGACTTGTAAGAAGATAGCGCGCACTTACTACTGGCCGAAAATGAGAGCAGATATAGCTGCATATATTCGAAGATGTAGAACTTGTTTGTCTTACAAAACCGTGCAGAAGTCTCCTGCTGGTTTGATGGGTTCTCGTCCACAAGTTTTACGCCCGTTCCAGCTCATCAGTACGGACATTATAGGTCCATTACCGCCCTCATCTCGTGGGTTTCGCTTCATTTTAGTAGTGGCAGACTACTACAGTAAATTTGTCTTGACTTTTCCACTACGATCTGCTACAGCAAAAGCTATATGTGAACACATAGAGAATAGTGTATTTTTATTGTTTGGAGTACCGCAGTATGTTATCTGCGACAATGGTGTTCAGTATAAGTCTGTGGATTTTAAGAAGCTTTGCGATCAGTATAACATTAAGATACTTTACAATGCCTTGTATCACCCGCAGAACAACCCTGCAGAACGTGTAAATAGAGTGATCAAGACTACATTAGCGTCATACGTGAAAGACAAACACCGCGATTGGGTAAAATACTTACCTATGGCAAGTTGTGCGATTAGAACTCTGACTCATGATGTAACCGGTTTTTCCCCATACTTTGTGAACTTTGGTCGTGAACAAATGCTATCCGGGAAGGAATACCAGAATAAAGGTATTACCGAGGACGGTCGGATTGAGTATGATCGCAAAAATATTGCGCAATTAAGGCCAATCGGATTCCAAAAGATTTATGTTGAGGTGCAGCGAAGACTTGAAGCAGCGTATATTAAAAATAGTTCGCAGTACAATCTTCGTCGTCGAGCTGTTAACTTTGAAGTTGGACAGTCTGTTTGGAGACGAAATTTTGCTTTATCAAAAGCAGTTGATAATTTTGCCGCGAAATTAGCTCCAAAATATATCGGCCCATTTATTATTAAACATAAAGTTTCTTCAACTACTTATGAACTCATGGATGAAGATGGAAACTCTAAAGGCATTTGGCATGTTAACGACTTACGTCCAGGTTACGATGGAAATTCTCTTGATGATAATTGAATTGTTTTTTTTTATATATTTTCTCTGTATTACGAAATTGTTAATCGTATGTGTGCAAAAAAATTCTATTTTCTGGTTAGGAATTTTTCCACAAGAAAGTGGAGGGGGAGTTGTCACGTTCCTATTTTGACACTACCATAAATTTTGTTTTTATTAATTTACGGGTTGTAAATATTTAAAACACTTAAGGCCTTATAGTTTAGCAACGTCAGGGACTCGTGAGTAGAGCTGGTTCACTATATGATTTTATTTTACTTCTTTATATATTGTTAATTAATAGTCTTTTGCCGGCCGATTCTTGGAAAAAAAAAAGTTGTAAGAGTCAGTCATTTACCGACCATAGGTGTGAGAGTTTTATAGATATAGCTAAGTTTATCAGTTAGTGAATATAGAGTATTCTGTGGGATAAATCCTTAGCCACCCAGTTTGGGGATTTAAACTGTAAAACTTTTGGGAAATTGTATTAATTTCTGGCGGAAACATTCCGGATTTAAGCGCACCGAAGGTCGATAAAAATTCCTATAAACCACCTAACAACTAAGGTTTTATTGTTGGGTTTTATCTTTGGATTTTATCCTTGGATTTGATTGTTGTACTGTACAATCAAGAAACATTTTGGGATTTCGGAGTCTGGGAGATCATATCTGAGTGTAAATCCATGCGGCGTGATCACGGAGCTTGTTGCAGCCAGAATTCGCCATTTTGAAACGTGATCTGACGTACCATCTGACGTCAACGGAAATTTGGATGCTAGAACTGCCAGCAGCGCCAACTGTCGCAGATGAACCAGATAAGCCACTGATTTTGGTTATATTTTCATTGATTTATTTGTTTAAATTAACGTCATGAATTTATGAATTATTTTTGGAAATTCACATTCTGTTTAACATATATTTATTATGGTTATTGATGTACTAATTCATGCGAGCCTTTGTTTATTAATTGAGTATTCTTGTAGTTTTATTAGTTATCCTTTAGGGTTTGTTAAGGTAGTAGGAAGGGTTAGGACTCGATTTACTGAATATTTATGTTGCGCTCGCACTTCTCTGCTTGATCGATCAAACATTCGTCGTGCGTCTTTTGCGTTAACTTTATTTAAGCTTTTTTTTTATTGCGAAGTCCTCGCTCATCCGCGCACTGCGCATCCCCTACGTGGAACCTGTCATGTTCTTGTTTTGCATTATCTTTTTTTTTACTAAAAACTCGCTTGAGTTATATAATTTTCTTAAATTATATCTTGAATTGTTTTCAAACATACTTTAACTTTATTATTATTTTATTTAATATTAATTTATTAAAGTTTCATATAATTTTTTGTATCTCTTTCTTTTTTTATAATATACATAATTGTTAGTTAAAGTTAAAACGTGGCTTCATTAAGTAACTACCCCTGTAACCGACTCCAGGTACACCCATTCGTAGGGTTTCGGTATTTTAGTGGTTGTGTGCCTTATAAACAACCCCGTGGCGCCCTATATTTAATTATTATTAATACTAACATTTCTTTATTTTTAATTTCGACCCACCCCGACCTCCACTGTTTCAAAGCTAGCGGCCGCAATCTCAAACATCTGTAGATGCGTATTATTTATTCCGAATTTTATATGTCATAAACATATAGACATCAGGAAAACGTTACAATATATATATATATATATATATATATATATATATATATATATATATGTATGTGTGTGTGTGTGTGACGAAAGTTTCGGATCGCATAACTTCAATACCACGATTCCAAAAATTATATTTGTTTCGTGTTCCTCAAGTTTACCTCCAGAAGAACAACTGATTAGATTTTGGTTATAATTGATAAACCGGAAGTAGCCTCATTTGAAGATTTAACAGTTAAATTTGATTAATTGATTACTAATATATTCATGTAATTCAAATTAACAGATGTCAGTATAAATAAAAAGTAATGTGGATGAGATGAGGATGTTGAAGTACATGCTGGGGAAGACACGGAAAGATAGGTAAGGAAATAACTCTAGTGTTACAAGTTTTTAGAAAGATACAAGCGAGATGATTACATTGGTTTGAAAATTTCATGAGGAGAAATGAAGAATATATTGGATGAAGAATGACTAGCTTAATAATAGAAGGTCGGAGAAACAGAGGAAGACCAAAGATAAGAAGGAAGGATTGTATTGCGGAATACTTGAGAGAAAAGGAACTGGATAAACATGGAAACTACTAATATATTCATATAATTCAAATTGACAGATGTCAGTATAAATAAAAAGTAAATTAATGTGGCTGAGATGAGGATGTTGAAGTACATTTTGGGGAAGACACGGAAAGATAGGTAAGGAAATAACTCTAGTGTTACAAGTTTCTAGAAAGATACAAGCGAGATGATTACATTGGTTTGAAAATGTCATGAGGAGAAATGAAGAATATATTGGATGAAGAATGAATAGATTAGTAATAGAAGGTTGGAGAAACAGAGGAGGAGCAAAGATAAGATGGAAGGACTGTATTGCGGAAGACTTGAGAGAAAAGGAACTGAATGAGAACGACACGTAAAACAGAAATGAGTGGAAGAAGAAAAAAACAATAGCGACCCCTAACGAATGGAGAAAGCTAAAGAAGAAGAAGATGTTAGTGTCAAGTGCAATGTGCATAGTTTGTTTATGAAATAATCTTACTGGAAATTTAGAACCTTTTGCAAGAAAATTTATGGATGAAATTTATACATAATACACAGGATTGACGGAAGGTATTGTGCTGGCCACAACAGATTTTTTTTAACAAATAATACAATGCACCTGAATTTTATGAATTTCTGTTATCATACGACACTCAAACTCCTAAATTTTTGGTTTATCCTTTCGTCGTTTTCATTTTATCGATCAGAGACAGGAATCGCAAGAATGCTACAATCTTTACATTTTGTTACATAAAGATGCTACGAGCTTATGACTTATTCGCCTTAAAATATAAAATTCTACAAATGATACTAAAAAGTTATTGTCGGATGTAAGATTATATTCAACAATCTTTTACTTACTAAGCCAATTCTCTAACCGTCGAAAACATTCAATGAATATTTTGTAGTATATCATAATTAACAACAAAATTATGAACTTAACAAATCTGATGTGACCAGCACATGACTTTCCATCAATTCTATTTATTTTATGTATTTTATATAAGTTACTCACAAATAAGGTAGTATCTTGCAAAAGATTATATATTTCCAGTAAAATTATTTCACGAACTATACAAATTGTGTTAAAATACGTTCGTACAACACATTAATTTAATTTAAATCGTACCAAAAAATTCTTTGATATATATGTATATTGAAAATACAAAAGTATAGATATACTACCACTACTCAGTAAAATTTATATTAGTGCCTGCGAGTAATATTCGTAAATATTGCTAGACCGTTTAATAACAACATTTGGCACAAGAAATTTAACGAATTTATTTTGAGCAATCGTAAAATTTGTGAAAGAATTGATAAAAATTTAAGAAATATCCGGTAGATGCGACACGCCTTTAAAAATAAATTCAACTGACTCAAGCGGAAATGAAAAAATCAAGGTGAAATTATTTATATAATTTAACTCTCACACTACATTTTATATTATTCATTCCTATTACGAAGAAAGATTAGTTACTATAATTATAAACTGTTTTTATTCAATTCTCCTCGTATAAGTGTATGTTTATCTAGCTTGATTTCGCGAAAAAAAAATCAAGGTAATGTATCCGAATTAATAAATAAACTTACGTTACAGCGAAAGTATTATCAACAATGAGCATCGTTTTAAAGTACAATGTCTTAACTTAGTCGAAACAATATGAAAGACAAGCGTGTTATATCCATCCTTATCGCACACTCTTATAGCCTTTGCAAAAGAAAGACATAAATGTATGCCTATTTATTAATTCGTTCGTGATACAGATGACCTTGATCGGACATCTTTCAAAATTTTTACTATATATTGTTTACGTGATTGCATTATAACTATTTAAGATATTGTTTATTTAGATTAAAAATAACGATCTTATCGTCACGGTTTTGGCTTTTATCGTTGCTCGTACATAAACGTACCCTAAGGTCCTGTTAAACTACCTATTAACTGTCACTTAAAACGAAAAAAATAGCATCGAAAAATTGGCAAATGTGGGTAATTTTACAACTTTTTACATCTGTGATGAATTTTTCATTTGAACTCACAAAGTTCACAGACAGTGAGTAACATCCTAATTTTATATTGAACATAGGAAGGTCCTGTGTTCATATCCCAGTGATGTCCATGAATTTTTCACAAAAATCTTTCTTCGTATTTAATAATTGTAACGCTTAGATTTTGTTACAAAAAGAACTGTATAATAGTATATTATTCAATGAGCATGTAATGTATGCTATTACTCATGAGAATGAAGTTTGCATCACGAGCCGAAAGGCGAGTGATGTAAATCATTCGAGTGAGTAATAGCCATTACATGCGAATAGAATATTATACTTTATCCACAACTGTCAAATAATAACATAATGTACTATTATAAAGTTAGAAATAACCTAACAAATTTTAGAAAATTGTTTGTTCACAAACATAAACATAGCGTTGAGTATTGGGTATTTGTTTTAACAAAACTATGAAGTGATTTGACATTTTAAGCTTAAGAAGAAAGTAAAACTATAATAAACGAGAAACCTAGTATACTTTTGGCTTTTTATGTGGAAATAAATACTTATTAAAAGTAATTTGTTTGTACTTTTTGTAAGGTAAGATTTGAATTTGACATAACGATTGAATAATATTATTCCATCAAACTGTCAATATTATTCAATTAGCAACAGTAACTAAGGTTATTAATTGATAAAAAATTGTTGAATTATGGGTATATTATTTGACAGTCGTGGATAAAAAAGTTTATAATACACAGAATTTAATATTAAAATAAATCAACGGTCTGTTACAAAAGCAAGATTAATTTACTCATGCGTAAATTATACGATAGTAAGTGAATATTTTCCTGAAAATAGCAAATCCTTTATCAGTGATTATTACACAAAGTGCAAAGAACGTTCCCATAGGGGGAATGCATTGTTGCATGAAAACCGATGTTATTATAATTAACATTAGAGGATTTCTTTGAAACAAATGAGAATTATAATGTGAGAATCAGAATACATTATGAAACAAGATCTCATTATGTCGACTATAGAGACGAATAGCTGGATGAAGTGCATCAACCTTGTTGAAAGTAAAAATTTTCTCCTTTAATTAAAATTTGAAGCGGTACGCGGTTATGGTTTTTATGAGAACTTAGAAATTACATCAGAGATTTTGTTTTAACTCAATAGATCATCTTAGAAATCTGTTAATTTGATTAGTTCATCGTTAAGAAATCAAAATTTGGAATGTTATTGTTAATAAAGTTTCAAGGAATTCGTGTAACATGGTAAAATAATTACATGATATTTCTTTGATACCGGAAGACGTGATTGCAATGCAGGCTAAAAGCATAAAACAAGTTATTTCTAAGAATATATTCTAACAGCTACTCATACACCTATGTATATACTACATAAATATTTTGACTAAAACTGTAAATATTTTTTACTGTTTTATTTGTGTCAAAGTAGACACATAATTTGTTGAAATATACAAAATATGAAGTGTAATACTGAAAGTAGTGCATTATCTTAAGAACATAAAACTTAATTCATGTTTTCGAAAATTTTAGTCTTGATTCATTTATGGAATAATGAATTACTGGATTGCAGGCAAAAAAAATCTGATGTGGCCAGCACATAACCTCTCGCCGTATATTTTACCTGGCTGTATGCATAAAGCAAAGATTATTTTTATAAATACAAATAATATATTCATATAAATCTATGACGTATAAACTTCTTTATTATTCAATAATAGCATGTCTCAACATGAAGATATTTTACCATAAATTATGTTACAATAAATTACAAAGTAGAGTTTACCATAAATATTAGGCTGGTAACAGCAATTTTCAATTCGAACAACTTTGTTTACTTTCTCTTCATATTCTTCTAGTAAAAACATTAATTTTGGGCGGTCTAAAATGTATATATCTGGATTGTGCATCTATTCTTATATATCTTCTTTTACATTTTATTTTTTCATACTTGTTATATCTAAATAACCTTAATTCCCTTTAATAAAGTGACGGATAGATTGCACTCCGATTTTGTCAATATTTACAACTTACTTGAGAAGAATTTGATAGCTTTTTCGCAATTCAAAGTTACTCTAGTCTACAGTACTGGTGTACATTGTCCCATAATGTTTGAAACAAATTTAAGTCCTTCAACCTAGACTTGTCATCTCCATAATAGTCACAGATCAAGAACTAAGGGATTCTCCAAGTACATTTTTAATTCATTACTCATTATTTCTGACACTGACATTTATCTGTCAGTTACAAATAATTTAAATTATCAACTATTTTTCATGGCATTCTTTCGGCTGTCAAATTTATTACAATAGATTATTTTATATATTATACTTCTTTTATCTCTAAATCTATGGAATATATAATAAAATATTTAAATGTATCAGATAGAGAATTTAATTTTCTTTTCTTTCGGCTGTCAAATTTATTACAATAGATTATTTTATATATTATACTTCTTTTATCTCTAAATCTATGGAATATATAATAAAATATTTAAATGTATCAGATAGAGAATTTATTTTTCTTTAATATTATCAAGAAAAATTTTCAAAAAATAATATTTAGAAGATTTTTTTTCAAGAATCTTCTACTTCCGGTTGTCCAATTGTTACCAAAACCTTTTCAGATCTTCCCGGGAATGTCCGATTGGGAAATACGTTGTTAAACAAATTTTAAGTCTTATAGTTTTTGAGTAACCGTCCTTCCAACATCCCACACACACACACACACACACACACACATCCACACACACACACACACACACAGACATCATCGTAAAAATGTTAAAATCGGATTGTAAGGACCTTAAAACGTGCTTATTCAATAAAATCTGGATATGCGATTTTTAGCATGAATGCAATACCTCTCTTAGCGAGAGGTAAAAATATATTTAAAATTCGGCCTCTACCGGTTTCGGCATCTCCTATTCCACCTTTAGGTAAGGAAGGTATTGTCTTTGGTCAAAAAAATCAATGATAAGTTTTT
This sequence comes from Harpalus rufipes, assembly GCA_951394225.1. Classification (NCBI taxonomy): domain Eukaryota; kingdom Metazoa; phylum Arthropoda; class Insecta; order Coleoptera; family Carabidae; genus Harpalus; species Harpalus rufipes. The sequence continues at coordinate 62,990,736 of OX596275.1, forward strand.
AGTGAATAAGCACGTTTTAGGGTCCATATAATACCATGTTATCTTTTTACCTTCCGTCACCTTTAGGGTCCCTACAATCCGATTTTACGATGATGTCTGTACGTATGTATGTGTGTGTGTGTCTGTGTGTGTGTGATGAACGTTTCGGATGGCATAACTTCAATACCACGATTCCAAAAGTTATAATTTTTTCATATTTCTCAAGTTTACATCCAGAAAAACAACATTGGATTTTGATTATAATTGGTGAACCGGAAGTAGCCTCATTTGAAGATATAACAGTTAAATTTGATTTATTGACATTTAACGTTATTAGAACTTAGAGAATACATTATCTTTACGACTTGATTGAATTTTATACTTCATATTCAAATAGAGTTAAAGAATTTTAAAGAAATTAAATTTTATAAATCAGCCAGCTATGCAAAACATGGAAACTACTAATATATTCATATAATTCATATTGACAGATGTCAGTATCATTAAAAAGTAAATTAATGTGGCAGAGATGAGGATGTTGAAGTAGATGTTGGAGAAGACACGGAAAAATAGGTAAGAAAATAACTCTAGTGTTACAAGTTTTTAGAAAGATACAAGAGAGATGATTACATTGGATTGAAAATGTCATGAGGAGAAATGAAGAATATATTGGATGAAGAATGAGTAGCTTAGTAATAGAAGATTGAAGAAACAGAGGAAGATCAAAGGTAAGATGAAAGGACTATATTGCGGAAGACTTGAGAGAAAAGGAATTGAATGAGAACGACACGTAAAACAGAAATGAATGGAAGAAGAAAATAAAAAATAGCGACTCATAACGAATGGGGAAATCTAAAGAAGAAGAAGAAGATGTTAGTGTCAAATGCAATTTGCATAGTTTGTTTATGAAATAATTTTACTGGAAATTATACATAATACACAGGATTGACGGAAGGTATTTTGCTGGCCACAACAGATTTTTTCGACTTGAAATTACTTACGGAAAACACCCCTAAGCTTTTGCAATAGACCCGCGGGACATACTATATATAAATGAAATAGTGGAAGTTTCTTCCGACCCTTAAAATTACTTATACATAAAACAATTAGAAATAATTTGCAATTTAACTTCGGTTACTGAATTTACTCAGCCATAGATATTTGATTTTCCTTCCTGTTAAGTATATCACTCATCAACCCACGCTGAAAACTTTTATTTATTGACAAGGAAAAACTTATCTGATTGTACGAAATGTGCCGCAGATCAAATCCTGCCGTCAGTGTCACCTCAGGCCTCAGGTCTCAGGTCTCAGGCTCAGAGTATCCCTGGGCGGACCTGCTCCTGCGTTTCCCTTTCCAATCCTTTCAGCCCACAGCAGAGTCCTTTCCCTGCTTTACGACGCAAACACGCCAAGAATGGCGCTATTGATCTGTGACAGTTGTCGTGGCTTCTGATATTGAATTTCCCAGAATTTTATTTCTAGATTTCTTACATGAATATCAAATTTAGCCGCTTTGAAAACTACTTGCGTTTTTATACGTATAACTGTCTTTGTTTTTACCACGAATAACCCGAATGAAATGCCAATAGTGATCGCATCAATGGAGGATTTTTCCTCTTGTGATTTTTTGGCGGAAATGCATCTCGCGCTACGTCTACGTCTGCATGATTTGAATGAAATATGTTCCCGAGTCTATTCCACAGTGGAATGCTATATTGTCTTCAAACAAGATTTGAAATTCAATACCTGTCAATAGTTTTTAAACATTCAAATAGATAAGGTGATACATTGTGAATCTGACAACTATAATTCAAATTCTTGCGAGATTTATTATACTCTTTCTAGTAACTACATCTAAAATATAAGGCTGAATTTCCATATATACGTACATGCCAGTGGCGGCTCGTGCATTAAAATTTTGGTGAGGTATCCAAATTTTTTTTTTCATCCAAGGTCAAATGCCTTATAATTGAAAGTTACATTTTTTCGAGGGATGTACAAAGGCATATTTTTCCCATTTCATGTACAAAAATAAATTGCCAGATCACAGAAAATTTTAGGAAATTCTTTGACAAATAGTTAACTTCATAAAAAAGTTGATTAAATGAATTTTTGTTAATTAAAAAATTAACAATATCTTCAGAATTCCTTATATTGTTTCTCAATTCTTTTAAAGTTGAAGTCGAAGCCATTATTTGTTTTTTTGTTTTCAACTAAAATTCAAATTACAAAAACACTACATGGGTAAACTATAAAGACAACGAAAAAAATCTGTTGTGGCCAGCACAATACCTCTCGCCACTTCCTTTTTTTTGGTTACATAAGTATAGGGCGCGAACGGTAATGTTACATTTTTGGGCTTGACAAGCAGATGTGTGGGCCCGTTTCAGAATGATAATTAGTAATTATGTACATAGATGTCAAATGTTAGAATTTTTCATTAAAAATTTCAAGATTTTCTAAATTTACGTAGTTAATTTATCACCAGGAGTTTAAAGTTTACTTGTATGCCTTAGATATTTAACATTTAATTCTACTCCACATGGAATTGGAAAATCACTAAATTTAGAATGAGAAATTATGATATTTGACATCTATATACATAATTACTAGCTATCATTCTGACATGGGCCCCCATATCTGCTTGTCAAGGCCAACAAAATCATATGACTGCTCGCTCCCTATTGTATTTAACATTTCTTGTATACCTACACTCTACACCAAAAATTCTACTTACGCATATATCTATTCCATATATATTTAGATTGTTTAATTTTAAATTCATTTTTGATGAAGAAATTTTGTCCTCTTCTAATTTTTCGAAATGTTTCCAATTCTATTAATACATTAAGAAATAATATAATGTATGTACTTCCCAGAAAAAGTCTTCAGTAATGTCTTCGGATTTCTGACACTGACATTATCTGTCAGTTACAAACAAATTAAATTTTCAACTATTTTCCATGGCCATTCTTTCGGCTGTAAAATTTATTATAACAGATTATTTTACATACTATATTTCTTCTATCTCTAAATCTATAGAATATATTGTAAAATATTTAAATGTATCAGAAAGAGAATTTATTTTTCTTTAATATTATCAAGAAAAAATTTCAAAAAATATTATTTAAAAGATTTTTTTTCAAGAATCTTCTACTTCCGGTTGTCCAATTGTTACCAAAACCTTTTCAGATCTTCCCATGAATGTCCGATTGGGAAATACGTAGTTAAAAAAATTTAAAGTCTTATAGTTTTTGAGTAACCGTCCTTCCAACATCCCACACACACACACACATACACACACACATCCACACACACAGACATCATCGTAAAAATGATAAAATAGGGACCTTAAAACGTGCTTATTCAATAAAATCTGGATATGCGATTTTTAGCATGAATGCAATACCTCTCTTAGCGAGAGGTAAAAATAAAAGAATTAAATATTTACTGCAATACGTATCAGTCGCAAACCAGAGCCTATTATGATAAAAATGCTAGACAAGACAAGTTATGTTATGTTCGTTTATTGTCGAATGCAATATGCAGCTAATATTATTTAATTTTGCTTGCAAAAATATGCAGTAATATCGTGGACCTACTTACAAAATTTATCAGTACGTGGCGTTGATTGTATTCGTGTAACGGCCTCTATTGGGCCGCGTGGAGGATAAAGCGACTATCTTTTATCCTTTACGCACTCATTGCATTTAGCATTTGAAGCAGTGTCTCAAACAGCTCTTTGTCTAGCGCACGTATTTCTTACCGGAATGAATGCTTTATCAAAAACATTAGGCAGTTATACTATTCATTTCGAGAAGCACTTTATAGGGTGTACATTAGGTGAACTGCATTACATATTAGTTATGGTCGTGGCTTAAATTATTCTTTTGATATTTATAAAGACACGCATTAACGGAATAAGTTAAAGATATGCTGCCCATGCCTAATATTTTTGACTTGAAATTTCACACCAAGTAATCTTTACGTTTTACTTAATTCAGAAAAGCATTGTATATTAATCTATTTTTTTGCATGTGTAATTTTTTCATCTCAACAATGCTGGCCCTAAAGAAGTCTATGGTATAGTCGAAACGTCGGCGTACATAAATTTTATTATTGACTACAAGTCCGAAAAATTGTTACGTATTGTTTAAATATAATTGTTTAACGAGTAAGTAATAAAATTTAATAATAATTGACATAAACTCTTTATTACTGAACGTAAAAATAATAACTGAAATAACAATGAATAAATAATTTAAATTTTAAAATTGGCAATTTCCCAATAAACCAAAATTACAACTTGTAAAACCGAATAAAGGTACACTACAAAATTATTAAAATGAAAATTTAAATTTAAAATAAATATTGAATCAAGTTCGAAAATTTATTCAGATAATTTGATTAATTTTTTAATTTAAATATCTTCAAAATTTGTTAATTCTACCGATAATAATTGAGAACTTTTTTCATAAATATTTCATTTTAATCTGAACAAGTATTCATATGATAAAATACGCACATATATAATGCTTTGTTTAATTAACAAAACATCAAATCGAAAATAAATTTGCATACGCAAGATTAATTGTTTTTGTTTCATTTGAAATTTTAAAATTGAAGCACGTTGTAATAAAGTAAATATCAGTAGCATATTGATTTTGTAATATCGTGAAATTAAAATCTAATTATACACATATTTAATCTGCAATTGTTCAAGATAAAAAGAGAAATAATTAGTGCGATGCATAAAAACTACCCACGCTTGAATGAATCAATGGATATAAATTTATGTCATTTTGATGCATTTCTCGGAAGTTAATATGAAAAACAATTAGTAATTTATGAAGTACATTAACAAATCAGGAAGGAACATAGTTATTAATTCTCATCAAAAAGATAAATCGATGGTGATATCGTCGTTGATACCAATTTAAAATAAGTAGATACAACCGTAAAATTATTAAAATTAATAATGGTGTAATGTCTATGTATTTTCTTCATAAACATATATAAAGTCCTCCGTTTACAAAAGGTGCATAATAAGTGTTTTTAGCCATTTTTACTTCCTTGTACGTAAGTAAAGGAAGTATTGTAATCGCGAAAAATTTCGGTTTTCAGATTTCAGCGGAAATATCCATTTTGATCATCCCTGAATCCATTTTGACTAATTTCGTCGTGACGTCTGTACGTACGTATCTCGCATAACTCAAAAACGGTAAGCCGTAGAAAGTTGAAATTTTGTATTTAGGACTGCTATAACATTTAGTTGTGCACCTCTCTTTCTGGTTATTACACAATTTCCAGAAGTGGCACTTTACATGAAGCCTATAATAGATTTTAATGAAAAACTGTTTTAAAATATAATCCAAAACTTTTCAAATTTGGTATACAAGACTTTTATGTCAATCAAAATAACATAATACATTTTGGTTAAAATAGGCTAACCGGAAGTGGTACATTACTTGAAGTTGTTAACAGTTTTTCTTGAATAAAATGATTTTATTTTGATTTTAGAAATAAATGCTTCAAATAAAAGTTTTAGAGAATTAATTTTTGCGTCTAGCACATCAAGTATCATTAAATTAGCCCTTTGTATAAGCGAGATATGTATATTTAAAAATTATATACTTTTTTGTTTTTGTAATAAAGCTTGATATGGATTAAGACAAAAAATGTTCATGTCAAATTACGTTAAATACGTGCAATTTTATGATTCGTACAATAACAAATATTATATTTTTATTGTGAATTTAGTCATATTCATTGTTGTAATCAAATATTTCTTTGTTGTAATCATAACTCTCTTTAAAAAGAACCGGGTTAGATTATGGTCGTTATATATCTAACCGTTTTGAAGTTATAATTAATATTTTGTAATTTAGTTATTAAAAAAATATGTATAGTTTAATAATCGTACAAGGAAGTCGTGTGGTGTCCACATCAGATTTTTTTTAAACAGTGACCCATATCAAAATTTTACAAGAATGTAAAATTAAAACTCGTAATTTTTTGTACAAAAAAGGCACTGTACATTTTTACCTCTCGCTAAGAGAGGTATTGGATTCATGCTAAAAATCGCATATGAACACAATTTTAACATTTTTACGATAATGTCTCTGTGTGTGTGTGTGTGTGTGTGTGTGTTTGTTTGTATGGATGTGTGTGTGTTAGGATGTTGGAGGTACGATTTCTCAAATTCTATACAATTAAAGACCTGTTTAACAACGGTTTCCTCAATCTAACATTAATGGGAAGAGTTGAATAGGTTTTGATAACAATTGGACAACCGGAAGTGGTAGTTTCTTAAAATATTTTTTTAAAATTTATGTTAATATAATAATAATTCTCAATCTGATACATTTAAAAAAATATATTTTTGCACGATCAGGTTTTTTTTAAACCGATAGGGTTTCCAAGGCAGTAAGTTTTGTTTATAAATTACTGATCAGTAAGTGATGTGGTACTGATCAGTAAGTGATGTGACTACCTACCGATCTGGAGGCGGTGAAAATTACATAAATAAAAAATAAATGTACAATTTTTAAAGCTTTAACGATAACAAAACAACGATCATAGCTTATTTAAAAATCTGTTGTGGCCAGCACAATACCTCTCGCCACTTCCTTTTTTTGGTTACATAAGTATAGGGCGCGAACAGTAATGTTACATTTTTGGGCTTCACAAGCAGATGTGTGGGCCCGTTTCACAATGATAATTAGTAATTATGTACATAGATGTCAAATGTTAGAATTTTTCATTAAAAATTTTAAGATTTTCTAAATTTACGTCAATTTATCACCAGGAGTTTAAAATTTACTTGTATGCCTTAGATATTTAACATTTAATTCTGCTCCACATGGAATTGGAAAATCACTAAATTTAGAATGAGAAATTTATACATAATTACTAGCTATCATTCTGACATGGGCCTCCATATCTGCTTGTCAAGGCCAACAAAATCATATGACTGCTCGCTCCCTATTGTATTTAACATTTCTTGTATACTCTACACCAAAAATTCTACTTACGCATATATCTATTCCATATATATTTAGATTGTTTAATTTTAAATTCATTTTTGATGAAGAAATTTTGTCGTCTTCTAATTTTTCGAAATGTTTCCAATTCTATTAATACATTAAGAAATAATATAATGTATGTACTTCCCAGAAAAACTCTTCAGTAATGTCTTCGGATTTCTGACACTGACATTTATCTGTCAGTTACAAAAAAATTAAATTTTCAACTATTTTCCATGGCCATTCTTTCGGCTGTAAAATTTATTATAACAGATTATTTTACATATTATATTTCTTTTATCTCTAAATCTATAGAATATATTATAAAATATTTAAATGTATCAGAAAGAAAATTTATTTTTCTTTAATATTATCAAGAAAAAATTTCAAAAAATATTATTTAGAAGATTTTTTTTCAAGAATCTTCTACTTCCGGTTGTCCAATTGTTACCAAAACCTTTTCAGATCTTCCCATGAATGTCCGATTGGGAAATACGTAGCTAAACAAATTTTAAGTCTTATAGTTTTTGAGTAACCGTCCTTCCAACATCCCACACACACACATACACACACACACACACACACACACACATCCACACACACACACAGAAATCATCGTAAAAATGTTAAAATTGGATTGTAGAGACCTTAAAACGTGCTTATTCAATAAAATCTGGATATGCGATTTTTAGCATGAATGCAATACCTCTCTTAGCGAGAGGTAAAAATGACAACTATTTTTTTTTTAAAATGTCAAAATAATTTTTAAATAATTCTAAACTTTAATATGTTATTATTGGGACGATCGTGCAACAAAATATAATAAGCATTGCGGGCATTAAGTGTTTCTTGCCGTTATCGGATGTATTGGAGATCTCGATCTCCAAACTAATCCTCAGTCGGTAAGGTGCACTTACTGCCCTTAATACTTAAATAACTGTATGTCTTCTATAGATTTAGAGATATATAATAATATAGAATAATCTGTTGTAATAAATCTCCAATTAAACCAGTTGAGATATTTAAATGGTTATAATTGACAGATAATAGCAAAATGTCAGTGTCAAGAATCAACAGTCTTCATGACAACAGAAATCTTTTTCCTCGAAGTAAGTACATTTAAAATTTCTTATTGTATTATTAATTAAATATTTAAAATTATAGGTATATTAATATTACATATATCCTTAAGAAATACCGCTAATACCGTCAGTGAATATAAAGAAGATACATAGATACAATTTGAATTATTTGTATGTACAAGAAATGTTTAATTCCTTAATTATGACCCGGGTTCGATCCCGACCGACGCCAAAAAATACTTCTAATTTTAAAGGCACAAAATTGACCCCTGTGGTGCACTTTCCACGACAGCAATGTGTGCCCGTGAGGTGACGCCAGGTAAGCGCCCACATGGTACAAATATTTCATCATTTTTGGTCTCAATTGACTGGACTATTTTTCAATCGCTCAAAAAACTCGGAAAACAAACAAAAGCATCAACAACTTTATTTCAAAAATAATGGCTGTATCTGCAGCTTCGAATTAGCCAAGTTATATTATATTAAACACTGCATGATCTAACGAAACATGTGGTAACACTATTTTTTCCAAAATTTTGTTTTGTAGTATATATGTTTTTGTCTCGCATGTTATATTGTGTTCCCGTAACTCCTACGTGAAAATTAGAGCAGGAATTATTCTTGTTTCATTGTCATATTCGTATTACCACAGCTAAGTCTTTAATCCATGCAATTATGTTCAATTAGCATTGCAACCAAGCCGACAATAGGGATATTCGTATGCAACCAGAACTAAATATATTTATGGTAAACAAATGCTTAGCTTAACGCGTCAGAGAATGATCAAATGCATGTTATTTTAGCAATCTAAAAGGTTAACATATTAACAATACCTAATGTGTTAATATCTTTGTCGTTAGATTCTATATATTTTGCACCACTTTCCAGTAATATTATTTCGTGCAAATGGCACTTGACACTGACATCTTCTTCTTTAGCTTTTCCCATTCGTTAGGGGTCGCTATTTTTTATTTTCTTCTTCCATTCATTTTTGTTTTGCGGGTCATCCTCATGTCAAAATTTTTCAATCATAATTTCATTTTTTGGTATTTTATGATTCCTTTTTCGGCAACTGAATTCCACACCCCTGATAATAAATAAACCACATGAAATAAGAAAATCATGAAATTTTGAATGAAATTTGACATTTGTCAGTTATGGACGTAATTAATAGCTGTCATTTTGACACGGGTCCACATATCTGAAGTCACGTCAATGCACGCGTCTTAGGCATAAATTTTCTTGCAAAAATTCTTTATTTCACAAACTATGCGTATAGCACTTGACACTAACATTTTCTTCTTCTTTAGTTTTTCCCATTCGTTAGGGGATCGCTATTTTTTATTTTCTTCTTCCACTAATTTTTGTTTTGCGTGTCGTCCTCATTCAGTTCCTTTTCTCTCCTTTCATCTTATATTTGGTCTTCCTATGTTTCTTCCACCTTTTGTTATAAGCTATTCATTCTTCCAATATACTCATCACTCCTCATGACATGTTCAAACCAATGTAATCGTCTCTCTTATATCTTTCTAGAAGCGTCCAACACTAGAGTTATTTCCCTTATTCTTTCATTCATTTACTTTTTATTGATACTGACATCTGTCAATTTGAATTACCTGAATATATTAGCAGTTTCCATGGTTAAGTTAGCATAGCTGGCTGATTTATGAAATTCTTTAACTCTATATCTGTTGAATATGAAATATAAAATGCAATCAAATCGTATAGAGAATAATATATACTTTAAGTTATAATAAAATTTAACTGAGTTTATCAAAAAAACTGTTAAAATCTTCAAATGAGGATACTTTCGGTTGACCAATTATAACCAAAATCTAATCAAGTCTGCATATGTTTGTAAGGAGGAGGAATACGCAAGAATTGTAATTTTTGGTATTCTAGTATTGGAGATATCGCGGCCGAAATCGCGGTCACATACGCACACACACACGCACACGCACACGCACACACGCACACACACACATACACATACACATACAGACATCATCGTAAAAATAGCAAAATCGTATTGTAAATGTAGTAACTTGCATCAAATTTCATTGCCTACATGCACAGTTTGACACCGTTCAATAGAGCAAACTAAACATTCAATAAAATGGCGTGAATGTATAAAATGAATAAATACAATTAAAGAATAAAGAAGACATAAATAGGTACAATTCCTTTCCATAATTTCCGAGAAATCAAATCTTATTATTGTTATTTTTTCTCAAATACCGAAATAATTGTTCCAGGACAAATTATTTCTCAGGTAATCAATCTCAATTCATCGCAATCAATCGCTTATTTTTGCAACAAATATATCTTTTATAAAAATTTGTAAGGTTTTACCTGTTAATGAAATTTAATGCAATTATAATTCAATAAATTTAGCATGTTGTTACTCATTCAATATCAATATATCATTTTTATATTCTGAAATTTTAAGCGCATTATAAATTTGTGAATTTGTGGCTAAATATAAATCAGAGTTTTAATGGCCCTTACCTCAAAAGTGTTAATAAGACTAGATGAAAAATGATGTTATGACCCTTGCAATAATTTACGGGTACCTCTGAGAATAAATAAGGTCTGGGGAATCTGGGGAAATTTAGGGTTATTGCTACTGGCATTTGGGGTAAGCGTAAGCTAAGTATTGCAGAGGTTGCGTATCATATGTAAATGGTACTTTATGTAAATTTGTTACTAGCTTGCGTTTAGTAATTTTGCGTGAATTTAACTAATTTTTATGCAAATTTAATGGGGAAAATTTAACAAGCCCATGTTTCGAAAATTGATGAGATATTTACATGGCAGTGAGGGGAGGGATACACACAATTAGCATTAAAATTAATTGTAAATTGAGCATCGTTTGCAACCATGCCGCATGTAATAAATACTGTATTAAAAAGTCGTTTTTTATGTCACACTTCTGGGATCTACACTAATTTTATTATGTTAACACTATATTTATTGCTCCTAAATTGCCGGCAATAAATTATTGCCGAATTGTTTAATCAGCATTGTGCATCAACCGTTAGTTAATTCGATTGGAAACAATACATATTGTTTCCCAGATTCATCTAAAATTACTCTTTGTTATTTAATCCAATTAGTATAAAAACAATAAATGCGTATAATCCAAAATAACTCTTTTTCAATAAACATTTTTGCTTCATTTTTCTACTTTTAATTCTAGATTTATAACACCGAATCAGTATAGAGAAAAAGTTAAATCAGCTGCTTTCTTTACCTTTTGTGTAATTTTGTATTGATTACTTTATTATAAGCTTAAAAAGCGCATTAGACTTTAACCTCTCGCTAAGAGAGGTACTGCATTCATGGTAAAAATTGCATATCCAGATTTGAATGATTAAGCACGTTTTAAGGTCACTAGAATCCAATTTTAATATTTTTACGATAATGTCTGTATGTGTGTGTGCATGTGTGTGTTCATGTGCGTGTGTATGTGTATATTGTGTGCGTGTGGGGTAGTAGGAAGGACGATTTCTCTAAAACTTGAGTACTTAATATCTGTTTAACTACGTATTTCTCAAGCGGATATTACTGGGAAGAGCTGAAAAGATATTGGTAATAATTGGACAACCGAAAGTAACAGATTCTTAATTTTTTTTTTGTTTTTGCTAGTACTAGAGACAAGTAAATTCTCTTGATACATATAAATATTTTATTATCTTTTATATATTTAGAGATAAAGACATATAAGATATATAATAAATCTCACAGGCCAAATAATGTCATGGAAACCAATTGAAAAATGAAAATGTTTGTAAATGACAGATAAAAAACCCAAAGATATTACTGAAGATTATTTCTGGGAAGTACACACATTATATTATTTCTTATTGTATTAATAGTTAAATATTTAACATTATAGGTATATTACATATATCCTTCAAAAATACTGTCAATCCCGACAATGAATTGGAAACATAGTTATTTAACTATCAAGTGTGTTAATCGCCAATTAACACACGTGTTAGTTACAATATTTTTTCGTTGACCGTATCTTACTTAAATGGAAAATCTAATTTTATTCCATGACAAATATTTTTAGGTTAGTAATGGTTGACCGAACGTCAAATTTAAGTCAGAAAATCAATAAGTTTTCTCATCAAATGTTTTCAGTGGGTGCGTTCAGTTTACTTAATGCTAGACAACACAAGCGGTTATTTATGTTATTTGAGGAATTTTATTCTTTCAAATTCATTTTAAAGTATGCTACGTGAATATACCTAGCTAGTAAGTGTCAAAAGCATGACTTTTAATTCTGTCTACCTTTTTGCTACAACTTAGCGTTAGCAATACATGCTGTGTTCCATATGGTGAACGCACCCAATAAATCGTTTATTAATAAAAAATCATGCATTAATAGGGGTCATTAATGAATGATTTTCTATACATTAAGATAGCCTATTAATAAACGGTCGACGGAAAAAACAATTAAAAGTGTAGGACAAAATGTCTCCATAAAATTAAAAAATCTAAATATAAAGGAAATAAGTAAAAATTTTGGTGTAGAGTGTAGATACACAAAAAAATATTAAATACAATGGGGCGCGAGCAGTCATGTGATTTTGTTGGCCTTGACAAGCAGATATAGGGACTCGTGTCAGAATGATAGCTAGTAATTATGTACATAGATATCAAATATCATAATTTTTCATATTTTTATTTTCCTCAACAAGTAAATTCCACACTCCTGGTGACAAATTAACCACGTGAATTTAGAAAATCTTGAAATTTTTAATGAAAAATTCTGACGTATGACATTTATGTACAAAATTACTTGTCAAGGCCAACAATGTCACATGACTTACATTATATTCTCGTATAAAGATGTGTTTTTTTTTACTATGAAGAGAGAGGGGACCCGAAAAATTGTTTGACATAGGGCCCGAAAACCTGATATATACGTATATTATTTTCTAATTACCAATTATTAATAGAAGAAGAGAAGATATACAATTTATTTCTTCATTTAAGGCTAGTATAACAATCTCCTGTTAAAATTTTAAATGAAAAATTGATCAATGCTATAAATAATAACTTAAAGTTAAAATTCTAACCGGAAATTGTAAAACTGTCCTGTAATCTTCTTTAAGAAAATAAACTAAGTACAAAATAAATATCATAAATAAATAAATATATCATTACGACATATTCCCCATTGCTGGGTGTGCCAATCTGCTTTGTACACAGATTTCGGTAATGATGATGACATATTATTTATACCGTGCGGGCGTTTACCAGGCGTCACCTCACGGGCATTAATTTTTGACATTGGAGAGTGAACCACTGGGGTCAATTTCATGCCATTTCAAATTCGAAATATTTGGCGTCGGTTAGGATCGAATCCGATTCCCCAGATCATGTACCAAAATTCACAAAAAATTGCGGTCAATAAGACAATCCATTTAATATCTGTAATATTTGATAGGTAAAACGTTAAGAATATGACAAAAAATCTTTCCTATATCTGTGAATACCATCATTATAAACGAGATATAAGTGCTGGAGCTCTTAATAAACATCTTCGACTATACTTCCATTTGGTAAAAACATTTTATAAAAATATTATTCCAAAGTTTGAAAAAATAATTGTAAGAAATTGTAGGAAAGAAAAGATTCCTTTTATTTACCCAAACATTACTTAAAAGTTGTGTTCAAACAACGCGGAGAAAAATGAAAGAAACCACAAGTCTGAAGGCAAAGTTCTCCACAGGAGAATATAAAAACTACGACGAGGACAGAGTCTTCAACTTTTGAAATTCCACATGTGGCAACTCTTTCCCTGCCCACAAATCACGTGAGGTTGCACATATTTGACTGAATTTACTGCACTCCACAATCCTGCCGTCACTGTTATTAAAAATTTCTCCCAAACTTCGGACATAAAACCAAGAAACTTCGCAGGAACTCAGCCAGAAATCAAATGCGAATTGCGATTTAAAACTGCGTGGCCCTCGAAGAAATGCAGTAGCCAGAACAGTTAAAATGCTTGGAAAATATTATGTGAATTGTTTGATTTCCTTTTTCACCACCAGCGAATAATTCGGTTAATTGAAAAAGTTTGCTTATTTGTGGGGGACATATTTAGAGTGTCATCTTGCAGAACTGCCTTTTATACAGATGCAGTTTTTACCCCTTGTGCAAGTTTTGGTTACAGAGTAATCCATGATAAATACTTTTAACTGCACTCTATAACTTTTTACCTTAAGTCACCTATAGATAAGGAAGGTATTGTCTTTGGTAAAAAAAGATGATTAATTTTAAATGAATAAGCATGTTTTTACGATTATCTGTATGTGGGTGTGATAACTCCAATACTACAATTCCAATTTTTACCTCTCGCTAAGAGGTATTGGATTCATGCTAAAAATCGCATATCCATATTTTATTGAATAAGCACGTTTTAAGGTCCCTACAATCCGATTTTAACATTTTTACGATGATGTCTGTGTGTGTGTGTGTGTGGTGTGGATGTGTGTGTGTGTATGTGTGTGTGTGTGTGTGTGTGTGTGTGTGTGTGTGTGGGATGTTGGAAGGACGGTTACTCAAAAACTATAAGAAATATAAATTTGTTTAACTACGTATTTCCCAATCGGACATTCATGGGAAGATCTGAAAAGGTTTTGGTAACAATTGGACAACCGGAAGTAGAAGATTCTTGAAAAAAATATTCTAAATAATATTTTTTGAAATTTTTTCTTGGTAATATTAAAGAAAATTAAATTCTCTATCTGATACATTTAAATATTTTATTATATATTCTATAGATTTAGAGATAAAAGAAATATAATATGTAAAATAGTTGAAAATTTAAATTGTTTGTAACTGACAGATAAATGTCAGTGTCAGAAATCCGGAGACATTACTGAAGACTTTTTCTGGGAAGTACATACATTATATTATTTCATAAAGTATTAATAGCTAAACATGTAATATTATAGGTATATTACATATATCCTTCAAAAATACTGTCAATCCTGACAATGAATTGGAAACATTTCGAAAAATTAGAAGAGGACAAAATTTTTTCATAAAATGAATTTAAAATTAAACAATCTAAATATAAGGAATAGATATATGCGTAAGTAGAATTTTTGGTGTAGAGTGTAGGTATAAGTATACAAGAAATGTTAAATACAATAGGGCGCGAGCAGTCATGTGATTTTGTTGGCCTTGACAAGCAGATATGGGGGCCCATGTTAGAATGATAGCTAGTAATTATGTATATAGATGTCAAATATCATATTTTCTCATTCTAAATTTAGTGATTTTCCAATTCCATGTGGAGCAGAATTAAATGTTAAATATCTAAGGCATACGACAAGTAAATTTTAAACTCCTGGTGATAAATTAACTACGTAAATTTAGAAAATCTTGAAATTTTTAATGAAAAATTCTGACATTTGACATCTATGTACATAATTACTAATTATCTGAAACGGGCCCACACATCTGCTTGTGAAGCCCAAAAATGTAACATTACTGTTCGCGCACTATACTTATGTAACCAAAAAAAGGAAGTGGCGAGAGGTATTGTGCTGGCCACAACAGATTTTTTTTTCGTATTCCTCTCTGTACGTCCATATGGAGAGTTGGGTTATTGGTCAATCGGAAATTGAAGTTTTTACCAGTTTTTCTTGATATAACGCAGTTAACATTATATTATTACAATTTTCGTTATTTTCGTGGCCGTGTGCCTGAGTGTCTGGTCGCGAATCTGTGGCCCCGGGTTCGATTCCGACCGACGCCAAAAATTACATCGCATTTTAATGGCACAAAATTGACCCCTGTGGCGCACTCTCCACGCCAACAATGAGTGCCCGTGAGGTGATGCCTGGTAAGCGCCCACACGGTACAAATATTCCATCATTACCGATATCTGTGTACGAAGCAGATTGGCACACCCAGCAATGGGTAATATGCCGTGATGAAATAATAAATATTAAAGAATATGTTATTCTTTATACGGTTTGATTGAATTTTTTCTTCATGTTCAATGCATACAATGTTAGAAAATTATAAAGAAATGAAATTTTATAAATCAGCTAGCTATGCTAAACATGGAAACTTCTAATATATTCAGATAATTCAAACTAACAGATGTCAGTGTCAATGAAAAGAAAATGAATGTGGCAGAGATGAGGGTATTGTTATAGATGTTTGGGAAGAGACGGAAAGATAGGATAAGGAATGAAAGAATAAGGGAAATGACTCGAGTGATAGATGTTTCTAGAAAGATACAAGATTACATTGGTTTGAACATGTCATGAGGAGAGATGAAGAATATATTAAAAGAAGAAAGAATAGCTTAGTAATAGAAGGTAGTCGAAACAGAGGAAGGCCAAAGAAAAGATGTAAGAACTGTACTGCGAAAAACTTGAGAGGAAAGAAACTGAGTAGGACGACACGCAAAATAAAAATGAGTTGAAGAAGAAAATCAAGAATAGCGACCTCTAACGAATGGGAAAAGCTGAAGAAGAAGAATAAAATGTCAGTATCAAGTGCAATTTACATAGTTTTTATTATGAAATAATTTTACTGAAAATATAGAATCTCTTGCAAGAAAATTTATGTATAGAATTTGTACGTAATACACTGGATTTATGGAAGGTAATGTGCTGCCCACATCGGATTTTTTTAAAATTACCGGAAGAACCATCATATCCGGTTTATCATAGTCAAAATCGACTTGAAGTAAAGTATCCCTTCGGAGTTATTTAGCAAAAATCTAATATGTTGTTCATATTGATATAATAGTCTTAAATACTAAAATTGCAATGTTTTGAATTAAATGTATTTTAATATAGTTTATCATTAAAAACTGTCATGAGGATCCAATATAGTACCATTTTCGATTGTCCAATTTTACCTAAAAATCGTCATACATAGACAGGCAGACAGACACACAGACATCATTGTAAAATAGTAAAAACGTGTTGTGGGGACCCTAATTTATGATTTTGCACTGAAAACTCACTATCGAATTTTTGGACCGAAAATATTACCTCCTTTACCTATGGCGAGAAGTAAGAATAAATAACATTTATAGTTTTGCTCTTGTTAATAAAAATAGTATAAATAGTTAATGATATAGTAGTTCTATATAAAACTGTGAATAATGCTTTTATTGATAAAACAAAAAAATTCCAGTATAACCTATCAATTTCTACATTACGGCGTTGTAATACAAATTGTTACAAGAATTTTCCAGTTAATACAGCAACCTTTTTTTCAAGATGTTGATAATAATTTTATTAAACATGTATGTATGGCCTACACTCTGTATATTACAAAGTTTCTAGAACTAAAATTTTAGAACATTCCTGAAATTATAAATCTTTACTGCCATTCTTAGAGAAATAAGTTGTAAATAAGTAAAAAAGTGGATCGTACTATCTTCAGCAAGAAAACGTTCCTTCCGGAAGAGCTACACGTTAAAGCCTCGGTTAAAGGTGAGTTTTCACAAACATTTTTTCAACTTACAGCTTACACTCTTACAGGATATCTTTCAGGCGATAAGAAAGTAAAGAGCGAAGGAAAAACTTTGCCATGACAAAAATACATTTTTTAAAACGAAGAAGTAATTTGTCCATGTAAAGAATAAAAACAATAATAAAATATAATTATGAAATGAGCTTTGTTACAAGTTTTTTCAATGCTGTTTATTATATCTGTGTATATATATATATATATATATATATATATATATATATATATATATATATATATATATATATATATATATATATATATATATCATATATTATTCAAAATAATTCTACAAATTTTAGCTTGATTTCCTATATTCATTGTCATCATATTTTTCCCTATACATATAACAGTTTTTAAAATATTCATATTGCGGATAGAGCTCGGGTCAGACATACTAAAAAATTTATTAAAACAAAACAGATATTTTAACAAACAATATCGATATACAGAATGATATGAGCACTAAATTTAACAAAAAATTCTTGTTTAGATGTTAATAAGTAATTTACCAGGGGCCTACTTCAAACCTCTACAATGTTATTTTTTTTATTTTCCCGTAATAAATTGTAATTACAAACTACACAATATGAGACTGAATCAATTTTTTTTTTCCAAAAAATGCAAAATGACGTGCAATTTATAGCTAAAATATACTCCTAATTCGATATTTTATTTACAACTTTTCTCCAAAATTAAAAGGTAAGTACAGGAAAATAAATAAATTAAAATACATTCTTATACACACTAGAAATGTTCTGAATATACAAAAACATGTATTCGCGAATACGAATTCGTATATTGAGATTTTGATAAACAAAAACATTTCAAGGTTTCTAGACTCACGATGATGTCTGTACATGAATGTGTATTACGAGCCTAACCCCAAATGTATTCGTACCCTCTGAAAAAATATATTAACAGCAAGAAGAAATAATTTTTTAGATTACAATAGTTAAGACTATATTTGGGCAATTTTTTATTTTATGTATTAATAAAGTGTGCTGGATTCAAATATTATGTTATTACCTAAATTTATTATTTTAACAATAATCTACGGGCAAATATATGACAACAGACACGTGCTATTTTTTTTAGTTCCAACGGTAAATAATACAATATTTATGTTAGTATTCTTTATAAAACTGAAGGTAAAGGAAATTGACAATATATTCAATTAATTTTTGTAAAATTATTTGCAAAGTGATATTAATTTATTAAAGTACCACCTACAATTATATTAAAAACAAGAATAAATAAACTTCTAGATGATTATTACTCCAATTCAACAAATTTTGATATGGTGTATTAATAGAGTATATAGATCTTGAGTACATTGCTTATAATAAAATTTCTTAGGTTTAATAATAATTTATTTGCAAATATAACATAGTCTGCATGTGATAAAAACTAAAAAGAATGAAAATATACGCAGTTTGACAAGTATATAAACAATATGTTTCTAGGTACTCTTAAAACAAAAAAAAATCGCTTATGAAAACTCACGTGTACAAATACAGCATCTTATTGGCTTTTGTAACGATGTTTGTCGAAATAAAACTTGGTAACTAGATAGAATCCTCAATTTGGATTGATTTATAAATTTATGAATGAAATAATCACAAAAAAATAATTTATTTTTATTTATCTGACGACAATGGCTGGTACCACAAGCCACAAATCTTGTTTACCTAAAACGTTTAAAAAACGTAAAATTTCATTACTTAATAACTGGCTTAATAATATTAATAATAATAAATAATTTCAAATTTATCTAAATACGATTTCAAACCAGAACATAGTATGAATTCAAACATATATTTAAAAAAAAAAACGTTCTATTAATAATAGAGGGAAAGTTAATATTAAAATTTCAATTTGTCATTTTTAAACAGTGTTTTCATTAAACCAAGGATGTGGTACCAGCTATTGTGACTTTTTTAATGTACTTATTATATTTGTTATTTATTTGATTTATATATTTATACATTGGTTCACATAAAAGTGTTCATTTTTTTCAACTCCTGAAGTTAGAAGAGCTGCTGAAATAGGTGGAGGCCAAAATTAAATAAACCTCTGGGTCTCGTTGTAAGTTATATTTATAATAATTATAAATTAAATGAGATTTTCTGACTGAAAATGCTAGTATTGAAAATAAAATTATTATTCCGATTTAAAATTCGTAATATTTTATACATGAGGTTGACCTTAATTCCGCATATTTTTAATCAATAAATTTTTATTTAAAATAACACAGCTTAATTTAATTCATTTAAAATTAATGTTTAAAACTTGTTTTTCTAATAAAACACAAACATTGATGAAAAACAAAATTATTGAAAAAAAATCAAGGCTAACAAACGAGCGTAGAAATAAACAAAAATCTAACCTGTATTAATTATTCCAGTAGCCAGGACGACCGCGATGAAACAGTACATCTTCACTGTCATCTCCATTCTGGTTCAATCAATCAATCACTGAGTCAAATCATTTCACATCACACTCACTGACAGTATGTCAATTTGCACTGCTAGGTCCAGTTCTAACCTCACTTTCACTACTTGTCAAATGTCAACAACATCGCGTAGTTGCGTCACTCACGTGGTATAAAGCGCGTTGTTACTACCACCGGCAGCGAAGGACTGAAATGCGCGGATCGCAAAGAGCTACTAAAGCGATGCCGCCAGCCCGAGAGAGAAAGAGAGAGAGAACAGCGCCGGCGTCGTCCACCTGTCGAGAGACGCCGTGGAGAGAATGAGAGGAGAGGATATTGCTATTAGCAGGTACCTGAATAGCTGATTTTATTAGAAATGATAATAATACAATTATGTCAAATGTTATAATTATTCTTTTGGTTGTAGTAGTCGTGTTGGGATATATTGAAGGAAGTAATTTTAATGGGAATGAAGACTATTAATGCATAATCAATTTTCTTTTTATAGTAAATGAATTGTATTCTTTGCATAGATTTTAATATCTGATTTTTATCTTCTTCCGTCACCTTTAGGTAAGGAAGGTATTGTCTTAGGTCAAAAAAATTGATAGTGAGTTTCTAATGAATAAGCACGTTTTCGGGTCCCGAATTTACTATTTTTACGATGATGTCTGTATGTATGTGTGTGCGTCTCCAATATCACGATTCCTAAAATTATAAATTTTTCGTAATCCTCAAGATTAGTTCCATATGCAGACATGATTAGATTTTGGCTATAATTGGTACACCGGAAGTGCCCTCATTTACAATTTTTAACAGTATTTCTTGAAAAAAAGCAGTTAAATAGCATTTATTGACTTTTAATGTTATTATAATTTAAAGAATATGTTATTCGCTATACGATTGCATTGCATTTTATATTTCATAATCAATAGATGTAGCGTTAAAGAATTATAAAGATATTAAATTTCATGGGGTCTCGCAGCCGTGTGCCTGAGTGTCTGGTCGCGAATCTGGGGACCCCGATTCAATCCCGCCCGACGCCAAAAATTACTTCGAATTTTAATGGCACTAAATTGACCCCTGTGGTGCACTCTCCAAGCCAGCATTGAGTGCCAGTGAGGTGACGCCTGGTAAGCGTACGGTACAAATATTTCATCATTACCAATATCTATGTACAAAGTAGATTGGCACACCCAGCAATGGGTAATATGCCGTGATGATATATTTATTTATTTATTTAAATTTCATAAATCAGCCAACTATGCTAACCATGGAAACTGCTAATATATTGGTTTGAATATGTCATAAGGAGAGATGAAGAATATATATACAGTACAATTTTTGAAAGATGTTCGAACCAGGTCGTCTATGACTTGTATGAATTCAGATTTTTGCTTCGCCCATTATGACAAATTCAGTAGTGTCGTTTGCGTAGTTTTTATGAGGGTACGTAAGATACTACTGTTATTTTATTATTATAAAAATATATGTTACAATAAAATCATTCAAAATTCAAAAATAAGTCTACTGGCAAGTATATAAGCAAATGTAAAACCAAATATGTGAAAAATAAAATAATGACACAATGTCAGTGTCATTGACTCTGACAGAAAATAACGTTATTCGTAGGACTATGAATCAAGGTAATGTATCTGAATTATTAAATAAACTTACGTTACAGCGAAAGTATTATCAACAACAAGCATCGTTTTAAAGTGGAATGTCCTAACTTAGTCGAAACAATATGAATTTTTGAAAGACAAGCGTGTTACATCCATCCTTATCGTACACGCTTATAGCCTTTGCAAAAGAAAGAGATAAATGTATGCCAATGTGTTAATTCGTTCATGGTACAGATGACCTTGATCGGACATCTTTAAAAAAATACTGTACTTAGTCGAATTTAACCTAACCTAAACTAACCAAAACATAATTTAAACTAATTTGAATATACATATTTACAAAC
Source organism: Harpalus rufipes (assembly GCA_951394225.1). Lineage (NCBI taxonomy): Eukaryota > Metazoa > Arthropoda > Insecta > Coleoptera > Carabidae > Harpalus > Harpalus rufipes. The sequence continues at coordinate 63,012,749 of OX596275.1, forward strand.
CAAATAAATACAAATAACTAAATTTGAGTTTCCGTCTGTTCTTCTTATGTATGTCTATGTATCTCGTATGTAAGAAAGAACATCTTACTTAAAAGACAAGTATTTCAAAAAACAACATTTATTATAAATAGTTCTTAGGTCTATAGCTAAGTAACATTAACATGTATATCTATTCACATGACCCTGGTATAGAAGTCAAGATCGCCGATTTATAGGTACTACTAGGTTTACAGTTAAAGTTTAAAATTGTTAATTCGTTCGAAAAACTTTCGCACCAAAGATACTCTTCAGTTTTAATATTTGATATTTTAGCACCATTGTACGTTCAGACATTCGAATATCTTTTCCATAATTATTTTTTTTTGCTTCTGATCTTATTCCGATTTATTTGGTTTTTTAAATTTCTTTTCTATATATGTTTTTTTCAGTCTTATTAGTCTTCAACTTTGTCATTGTCATTACGTACAATAAAACGTTATTTGAAAACAAAAACACTTAACATATTACGATTTATCAGTGCTTATTTCATTATATCTCGCACAGATAACAATTTGGAAACAAATGCAAACACTTGAGCGTTTATTTGTCTTGTTCTACTGATCTTTACAGACTTTTATTTCTTCCACTTGAAAAAATAAAGACTCGACGCAAGAACGAGCGCAGAAACTATTCAATAACCGCTTAAGAAAATTTCTTTATTATTGTTTTGACGGGTTTTTTATTTCCTTTACATTCTGCTAAACGAGGAATTTATTTTACTTTATTCCATTGAGAGATTTAGATATTTTTTGCATTTCTTTTGTTCGTAAATAAACAACTTAAGATCCTACACAATACACAGAAATATAAATAGGGTTTGTGCTCAGATTCAATATCAAGAAGATCGAAATAATGCTTTAGTATTTAAAAAATTGTACTTATAAATTTATTTTTTAAATTTATGCAGATTGTCTTCTATAAATAAACTAGCATAAATCTCAGAAATTATAACTTTTTGCAATTTTAACTACATAACAACCGCAACGGAATGTAAGTACAGGTCCGGCAGAAAAATACATGTTTTCCGACAGCTGCTACTCCTATATGGGTGAGGATAGAAAAGTGTGATGGGGGTTTGTAGATCATACCTTGATCAGGTGAGGAGCATATATTTGTTGTGGAAACTTATTTTAAAAATTTGATGTGACCAACACAAAACCTCCCGCCATTTAATTTTTATTAATTTAAATACATATACCTATGGGGTCTCATGGCCGAGTGCCTGAGTGTCTGGTGGAGAATCTGGGGAACCGTATTCAATTCCTACTATCAAATATTTCAAATTTTAAATGGCACATAACTGACTCCTGTGATGCACTCTTCACGCCAAAAATGAGTACCCGTGAGGTGACGCATGGTAAATGCCCGCATGATACAAATATGTCATCGTCATTACCGAAATCTGTGTACAAATCAGATTAGCACATCTAGCAATGGCAATGGGTAATATGCCGTGATAATATATTTATTTATTTGCTTATTTAAATACATACCTGTATATTTACTAATACTAGAAATTAGATATGTTAAGTTCCTTTCCATTTAACTATTGTTCTATTCACAATTTTTGTTGTGAAACATTATTATTAATTTGAAATTATGTATATTAAGTTCCTTTCCATGTAACTCTTGTTCTATTTACAATTTTCTTTTGAAAATGTTAGTGTTATTAATTTGAAATGATTATTTTTTCGATAGTGACATTTATCTGTCAGTTACATACATTTGAGCTGAACTGTGTAACCAGGGAGTTATGTTTATAGCATAAGCTCCGAGATATAATTTTTATATTATTTTATAAATTTATCCATAAAATATATAGAAAAAGTATTAATGCAAACTTGTAGAAAATGGAATAATATTTAATTTTTATAATAACAAATTGCGAAAAAATAACATATAAAGGTATTTCTTGAAGAAAAACTATTTTGAGCTTCAAGTAAATTGCCATTTCCGGTTATCCGATTGACACCAAAATCTAACGACTTCTTTCCATATTGAATAAGGTACAAATACAAATTTTCTGAACGATAGTATTTGAGTTAGAGCGTAATGAGGATTCACACACATACACACACACACACACACACACACACACACACATACACACACACACACACACACACACACACACACATACACACATACACACAGACATCATTGTGAAAATGTTACAAATGGATTCTAGGGACCTTAAATCGTGGTCATTTACCAAAATCTCGATATGCTTTTGCACGATCCCTATACCTACCTTACCAAGGGTTGCGGGAGGTAAAAATAACGATTTTGTGATGAAGCTCATTTCAATTTATCAGGTTTAGTGAATGAATAAGTAAACTTATCGTTATTGGGCAACTTCAGTACCTTGATACATAAATAACTATTATTAAATATTCAAATTGTTGTCCATCTACTTGCATACATTTTAGACAATACTTTTTCAGCAAATGTGTACACATTTACCGATATTTAGGTATTACACGCCAGAAATGAGTTTCTGCAAGGTGACGGCTAGTAAACGCCCGCGCAGTACGAAATATGTCATCCTCATTACTGATATCTGTGTACATAGTATACAAAGCAGATTGGCACACCCAGCAATAGGTATTATATCTTGATAAAAAATTAATAAATAATAATATTAAACTACTTCCAAATTTATGTAGAAGAGTTAAATTACTATAATAAATTTATGTGAGTTGTTGGTTTACTGGTACCCTAGATATTAACACTATTGAAAAATTTAAATGATTTTTTGTTTCTACCAGCATATTATTTCATGACTTTTAAAAGATGTTCTTAAATATGGTGGCCAAAGAACACGTGGCAGTAAGGGATTCCACCTGTTCTAAAACAGCTGTTATGGAATGTGTAAGAAAGGTGCTACGGTATAGGAAAGGTGCGGGTTATTATCTGTATCTTCTAACGGACAAAGTAACCACAAAGGTAATTATTTATTATAATTTTTTGTCCAAAAGAGTATTATGTATAGTACAATAAATATTTTTGTAAATACATATCTGCTACTAATATTTATTTTTAATTTTGAAATAAAACAAATACATATATAATAATTATATCTTTTTACCTGCCGTTACCTTCATGTAAGGAAGGTATTGTCTTTGGTCAAAAAAATCGATGGTGAGTTTTTAAAGAAAAAAAGGTTTTCGAGACCGTAGAATACGAAGTTACTATTTTTGCGTGTGTGCGGGTGTACTTGCGTGTGTGCATGTGTGTGTGTGTGTGTGTGTGTGTGTGTGTGTGTGTGTGTGTGTGTGTGTGTGTGATGATCGTTGCGGCCGCGTTCATTTTAAAAGATACACTATTCCTATCTCGAGAAGTACTGGAGCTACGAAGTCGGTTAAAATAGATAGTTAATTTCTAACTGGCTAAAACCTTTAACCAATCAAGTATGCTGATATATAACAAAAATTTGATTTTTGGTTGTCAAATCAATATCTATTGGATAAAAATTAACCACTAAGCTTCAGAATAGGCTCAATTATTTACTAATTTAAGTGACTTTGTAGCTCCTAGACTTCTCGAGATAGCAAAAGTGTTGCACTTAAAATGAACACCTGCATATAATAATAGAATTGAAACTAAAATAAAAGAATTAAAATCAAGTTCAAACAATTATATTTTTATATTTTGTTTATAGGAATTATGTATTATACGAGTATAATAAATTAATGAATGGCCCACTTCACTGAAGTAGATTGATTTAAACCTCAAAATGAATTCGTTCACTGAGCATATATCACCAATGATTTCTATACTCGCCCTACTTCAAGCGAACTCATTCATGAAAGCATAAATAAAACTCCTTTCAATCCTTACATTTCTAACCCTAATTTTCTCTTTCGCCATGCTACTTACAATATCCACTTAATGTCTTCAATTTTAATCACATTTATGTTTTATTAATATTTTCTAGCACTCATTTATACATAGGTTTTGTATTAATATAAAATAAAAATAAATAAATAAATATCTCATCACGGCATATTACCCATTGCTGGGTGTGCCAATCTGCTTCGTACACAGATATCGGTAATGATGGAATATTTGTACCGTGCGGGCGCTTACCAGGCGTCACCTCACGGGCACTCATTGCTGGCGTGGAGAGTGCGCCACAGGGGTCAATTTTGTGCCATTAAAATGCGATGTAATTTTTGGCGTCGGTCCCCAGATTCGCGACCAGACACTCAGGCACACGGCCACGAGACCCCATAATATTAATAATAATATTAATATTATTGTAATATTTGTTTAGCATAAAAGAAAACAAGTATGTACTACCTAATTTACTCGGCTTACCCTCGACCATGAGAGCCTGCTGCTTCTTTTTTGCTTTTAAACAAAAAAATCTGTTGTGGCCAGCATAATACCTTCCGTCAATCCTGTGTATTATGTATAAATTCCATACAAAAATTTTCTTGCAAAAGATTCTAAATTTCCGTAAAATTATTTCATAAACGAACTATGCAAATTGCATTTGACACTAACATCTTCTTCTTCTTATTCTTCTTTAGCTTTCCCCATTCGTTAGGGGTCGCTAATTTTTATTTTCTTCTTCTACTCATTTCTGTTTTACGTGTCATTCTCATTCAGTTCCTTTTCTCTCAAGTCTTCCGCAATACAGTCCTTCCATCTTATCTTTAGTCCTCTTCTGTTTCTTCAACCATCTATTACTACGCTATTCATTCTTCATCCAATATATTCTTCATTTCTCGTCATGACATGTTCAAATCAATGTAATCGTCTCTCTTTTGTATGTTTCTAGAAACTTCTAACACTATAGTTATTTCCCTTATTCTTTCATTCCTAATCATATCTTTCCATGTCTTCCCCAATATCTATCTCAACATCCAAAAAAGGAACTGAATGACGACAAAACGCAAAACAGAAATGAGTGGAAGAAGAAAATAAAAAAGCGACCCTTAACAAATGAGAAAAGCTAAAGAAGAAGATATCAGTGTCAAGAGCAATTTGCACAGTTCGTTTATGAAATAATTTTACTGGCAATTTAAAATCTTTTGCAATTTATGTATGGAATTTATACATATTACACAGGATTGACGGAAGGTATTGTGCTGGCCACATCAAATTTTTTATTTAATGTTTGGCATTAACTTTTAATGAAATGTGAACATATGACAAGGTTTTGTTCATATAAACCGTATATAAATTGTCACAAGGCATGTTAACGAAAAACTAAATCAAAACAAAATATTAGGAACATATTACATTTTATAAAAATGTTTCCGATACATATCCTTCAACAGCAATTCTCTCTTACAATGCGACAGATTTGGAGACTCTATGAACAGACAATAAACAAAATGATAGCAATATTCATTGAGGGAATCAATACAAACTGCATGATCGCGCAACAGATCCACTCATCGTTCGTAACAAGCCATTCTAGCGATATCACGATCATACCATCACCATCCAGCGGGAGAGAGTAGCAATCCCGCTATTGATAACGTAGCAGAGCACACGCTGGTGCTGATCACATGCCACGGTATCAAATTGAACGGTGATCGAATGGGCACGGTGTTTGTTTGCGTTTTTCTGTGAAATGGACCACCAAAAATGGATTGTTGTTATCAAATAGCGTTATCAGAACTAGATGGCACTACAACGATGCTGTACACTCGAATATGTGTTTGTGTTTTTGTTTACGATGTAAATGGGCTTTCAATTCTGCAGTTAATTGCATGGTTTGCTGGAAAAAATGGCGATTTACGTTTGGACTTAATACTTGCCCGGTTTAATAGCACTTTTGTTATGTGAAGCCTGATGTTTAACCTAGTTTACTACAATGGATCAGGAAAAATAAATAAAGCGAAAACGATACTCGATTTCCAGTGGAATATTCGCTGGGATTTATTCGACATGTAATTTAGTAAAATAACAGTATGGGATGGTTACAGAGCTACAGCAGTTACAAAAAGCTGTTGTGGCCAGCATAATATCTCGCTACTTTCGTTTTTGGTTACATAAGTATAGGGCGTGAGCAGTCATGTTACATTGTTGGCCTTGACAAGCAAATATGGGGGCCCGTTTCAGAATAACAATTGTAATTATGTACGTAGATGTCAGAATTTAAAAAAAATATCAAGATTTTATAAATTCACTTAGTTAATTTGTCACCAGGAGTGTGGAATTTACTAGTCGAGGGAAATAATCCACATGGAATTGGAAAATCACTAAATTTAGAACAAAAAATTATGATATTTGACATCTATGTACATAAGTACTAGGTATCATTCCGACAAGGCCCCCATATCTGCTTGTTAAGGCCAGCAACGTGACATGAATGCTCGCGCCCTATTGTATTTAACATTTCGTGTATACCTGCAATATATACCAAAACTTCTACTTATATCTAATCTTTATATTTAGATATTTTAATTTTAAATTCATTCTATGAAGAAATTTTGTCCTACTTTTTTAATTTTTCGAATGTTTCCAATTCTTTTTCGGGATTGATAGTATTTTTGAAGGGTGTATGTAATATACCTATAATTTTAAATATTTAACTATTAATACAATAAGAAATAATATAATGTGTGTACTTCCCAGAAAAAAATCTGCAGTAATGTCTCCGGATTTACAAACATTTTAATATTTCAATTGGTTTCCATGACATTATTTGGGCTGTGAGATTTATTACAACAGATGATTATATAACTTTAACTTTAGCTCTAAATTTACAAAAGATGCCATAAAATATTTATATGCATCAGATACAAAATTTACTCTTCTTTAAGATAAAAAATTTTCATAAAACAATATTTAGAACATTTTTTTTTAAGAATCTGCTACTTCTGGTTGTACAATTATTACCAAAACCTTTTCAGCTCTTCCCAGTAATGTACGATTGAGGAATAATGTAATTAAGAGATATTATTATTATTATTATTAATAATAATAATAGATTTATTGAATGCCCGAGCGTGCCTAAAGGTGACGGAAGGTAAAAATGGTTTCCTCTCAAATTTTTGATTATTCAAAATTGAGGTGTGTAATAATTTTTAAAATGTGTATACTTATTCATTTGTATGAGTAAAATCGATTAACATTACTGCCATGTTCGTATTTTTACTCATTTTATTTAATTTCAAAAAAAATCATAATTTTGAATAAAAATTACATGGGGGTACCTTTTATGATTTTTGCAGATTTTTGCCATTTTCAGTTATTTTATTCTAGAGATTGTATCTATTGTTCAAAAATTATGACAATTGAAATAATTATGTAATTTTGTCCGTAGAATCGAATGGTTATACTCCCAAGTCTGTATATTGACCCTTTTTTGGGGTACAGCCCAAAAATGAGTATTTTTAAGTAAAAATTTGAGGGCAAATATCTCGAGAACGCAAAGAGATATCGACATGCGGTTTCAAAATATGGAATCAGCGTATTGAAGAGTATCTATATCATATAAATTAGATTTTTTTAAATTTATTGAAAATTAAAGAAATATGTTTTTTAAGAAATTAAACAAAATGAGTAAAAATAGCAGATTTATAAATTGAAATTTTTATATATTGTTTTATATTTGCCAATACAAATAACTTATCTATCTCTCATAGCAAATACGTGAAGATAATTTTGTAATTTAATCAAATTAATTAACGTAATCCGCTCCCTTGTATCACATATCCGACAATTCAGCCTACCCCAAACAATGGACACATACTTGCGACAAGAGCTCGTACATTTAGTTTAGCTGGTAATTTACTTAATACAATCCGAGTATGGGCTTATTACTCGCCATAATAGAATAATTGACAACTTGACATTCGAAAATTTGTATTTGGAGAACTTGACACTAATATGACAACTCCTGTCTGAAGAACAAGATGATGCAGTGGAAACTAAAACAGAACAATATAGAATGATAGAATATATTTCCATATTGTAATCACGGTAGCGGTAGGGTTGCTGTTACGTATAATGAAGATTCCGAGTTCGAATCCCGCTAGGGAGACCTAAACCTAAAATCAAAGAGTGTCTGAGCAAAAATTGAAATTATATATATATATATATATATATATATATATATATATATATATATATACCAATAGCAGGTTTCCACGGTTTAAATAATACAAAAATAGTATATAAATCATATCTAAGTATTTAAATTAATTGATATTTCTTAATAACTTTTTACCTCTCGCTAAGAGAGGTATTGGATTCATGCTAAAAATCGCATATGCGCATTTTATTGCATAAGCACGTTTTAAAGTCCCTAGAATACGATTTTAACATTTTTACGACGATGTCTGTGTATGTGTGTGTTAAGACGTTTTCTCAAATTCTATACAATTAAAGACCTGTTTAACTACGGATTTCTCAATCTAACATTAATGGGAAGAGTTTAATAGGTTTTGGTAACAATTGGACCACCGGAAGTGTAGTTTCTTAAAAATATTCTTCTAAATATTATTTTTTGAAAATTCTTTAAATTCTCAATTTAATACATTTAAAAAATCTGTTGTGGCCAGCACAATACCTCTCGCCATTTTCATTTTATGTAGTATAGGGCGTGAGCAGTTACAGTTATGTGACTTTGTTGGCCTTGGCAAGCATATGTGGGGGCCCGTGTCAGAATGAGAGCTAGTAATATACATAGGTGTCAAGTATCATAAGTTTTAATTCGAAACATTATGATTTTCCAAATCCATGTGGATTATTTTCCTCGACAAGTATATTCCATACTAATGGATGACAAATAAACATCAGAACATTTTGAAATTTTGAATGAAAAATTATGACATAGGACAATTGTGACATCTGTGTAAAAACTACTAGCCGTCATTCTGACACGGATCCTCATCTGCTTGCCAAGGCCAACAAAGTCACATGTCTGCTCACGCCCTATAAGTACACACAATAATTGAAATTGTTTCTCTTCTTTCGTTCTATAAGAAATTTTATCCTACTATTCTATTATGTTCAAAATTCTTCAAATTCATTGACGGTATTAAGGGTATTTCTTAAGGATATATGTAATATTAACATCTGTAATTTAAATATATAATTAACTAATAATACAATAATATATATTAAATGTACTCTTACCTCCCAGAAAAATCTGACAGTGACATTTTGCATTTACATGTCAATTAAAAAAATTTAAATATCGCAAATGTTTTTCGGGCAACGAGATTTATTACAACAGATTATTCTATATTATCATATACTATATCTCCAAACCTATAGTAACAAATTTTCAAAAAATAATATGTAGAATTTTTTTTTAGAAACTACCACTTCCGGTTGTCCAATTGTTACCAGAACCTATTCAACTCTTCCCATTACTGTTAGATTGAGGAATCCGTAGTCAAACAGGTCTTTAGTCTTATAGAATTTGAGAAATCGTGTCTCCAACAACCTCACACACACACACACACACACACACACAGACAGACATCATTGTAAAAATGTTAAAATCGGATTCTATGGACCTTAAATCGTGCTTATTCAATAAAATCTGGATATGCGATTTTTAGCATGAATCCATTACCTCTCTTAGCGAGAGGTAAAAATTTATTATATCTTCTATAGATTTAGAGATATATTATATAATAATATAGAATAATCTATTGTAATAAAACTCGCTACCCAAACAACTCCATTGAAACTAATTGAGATATTTAAATGTTTATGATTGACAGATAAATGCAAAATGTTAGTGTCAAGAATCAACAGTTTTATTAACATTATAGAAAACTTTTTCTTGGAAGTAAGTACATTTAAAATTTCTTATTGTATTATTAATTAAATGTTTAAAATTATAGGTATATTAATATTACATTTATCTTTAAGAAATACCGCTAATACCGTCAGTGAATATAAATAATTTTGAATATAGTAAAAGATTAGGAAAAAATTCCTCATAGAACGAAAAAAAAGATAGATTGAATTATTTGTATGTACAAGAAATGTAAAATTCGTTAATTATGACCCGGGTTCGATTCCGATCGACGCCAAAAATTACTTCGAATTTTAATGGCACAAAATTGACCCCTGTGGTGCACTTTCCACGACAGTAATAAGCGCCCGTGAGGTGACGCCTGGTAAGCGCCCACACGGTACAAGTATTTCATCATTTAACGATATCTGCGTACAAAGCAGATTGGCACACCCAGCATTGGGTATTATGCCGTGATGATATATTTATTTATGTAACATAAAATGGAAATGGCGAGAGGTCATGTGTTGGCCACATCAGATTTTTTTGTTCTATTGTTTGAGATTCACTGACATTCAAGTGAATACTTAAATCACCGCATTTGTTAATTTTAATTCGTATTTTTGTATGTGACAGCGAGTTTATTCCTGAATTATACACAGAATGAAATTAAAATATAAAATATACAAATACACAGTCGTGTTTAAGGTTTATCGTGAAGTGCATGTATAAGTAAATTATACTCGGATTTATGTGAGTGTTTATTGAAATAAACAGTAATAGTGTAATAGTGATAAATGAAACTCTGCTGACTGTATTCATAAGTGAAGTGATATTAGGTAAGGAATGAGTTCAAAGAACTATTAGGATGACTTTACATATTTGGGTAATCAATAACTTGATTTTATTTTATATTTTCGTAACGGAAGAGTTTTAAATAGATTAATCTGTAGCTGTAAACTCAATTTCGAATATACTCGTATTATTATTAATAAATTATACTTTCAACCCAAGTTAATGTTTGCTATCATTATCAATCTATTTTATTTATTGAAGATTGTTAAAAAAAATTAAAATATTAAGGGACAAGTTATCTTAATTTTGTTGAATCTGGAATTTGCTGCCGAGAACCAAGACCATCAGATGAAGCTAAAAAAAAAAACTGACGTGACCAACACAATACCTCCCACTATTTAATTTTTATTAATTTAAATACATAATATACCTATGGTGTCTCGTTGCCGCGTGCCTGATGTCTAGTTGCGAATCTGGAGAATAACGCCAAATATTTCCAATTTTAAATGGCACAAAATTGACCCCTATGGTGCATTCTCCACGCCAAGAATGAGTGCCCGTGAGGTGGCGCTTTCTAAACGCCCGCACGATATATTATCATTACCGAAATCTGTTCACAAAGCAGATTAGCACACCCAGTAATGGGTAATATGCTGTAATAATATATTTATTATATTTTAAATTTAAATACATATCTGTAAATTTAATAATGTTCTTTTCTATGTAACTATTGTTCTATTTACGATTTTCTTTTTAAAACGTTACTATTATTAATTTGAAATGATTATTTTTTTGACAGTGACATTTGTCTGTCAGTTATATATATTTGAAATATGAACTGTGTAACTAATAAATTGTGTTTATCTGTAAAACATAGACTCCGGGATTAATAATATTGATTATTTCATTAATTTATCTATAAAATATATAGAAAAATTATTAATGCATGCCTGTAGAAAATTCAATAATCTTTAATTTTTATAATAACATAATCGCGAAAAAATGACATTTAAAGGTATTTTTCGAAAACTATTTTCAGCTTCTAGTAAAATGCGATTTCCAGTTCTTTACACCAAAATCTAATGGCTTCTTTCCATATTAGAGTAAGGTCGAAATACAATATTTCAAAATTCTATGATTGATAGTATTTGAAATAGTTTCTATAAGATCCACACTCACACGCATACACACATACACACACATTCACACACATACACACCCACAGACATCATTGTGAAAATGTTAAAGTCCGATGCTATGGACTTTGAAATGTGGTCATTTATTAAAATCTCGATATTCAATTTTTTGCATGATCCCTATACCTCCCTTACCAAGGGCAGCGGGAGGTATAGTGAGGGGTGTAAACAATATTTTACAGGCGACTATCACAAAAAGTTACAAATTTATATTTGAAAATAAATATCTTATCTGATTATTAACGTCTTTTGTAAAGTTCTTTGTTGTCGTCTAGACCCGAGACAATTCACAAAACAATTTGTTAAATAATAAAAAAAATCGGATGAGACCAACACAATACCTCCCGCCATTTACCTATGGGGCATAATTTTTATATTACTTTATAAATTTATCCATAGAATATACAGAAAAAGTATTAAAGCAAACCTGTAGAAAATGGAATAATCTTAAATTTTTATAATAACAAATTGCGAAAAAAATACATTTAAAGGTATTTTTTGAAGAAAAACTATCTTGAGCTTCAAGTAAACTGCCATTTCCGGTTATCCGATTGTCACCAAAATCTAATCTTTCTGAATGATAGTATTTTAGTTAGAGCGTAAAGAGGATCCACACACACACACACACACACACACACACAATACATACATACATACATACACACAGACATCATCGTGAAAATGTTAAAAATGGATTCTAGGGACCTTAAAACGTGGTCATTTACCAAAATCTCGATATGCGATTTTTAGCACGATCCCTATACCTCCATTACCAGGGGAGGTAAAAATTATAACCCAAAAGTGAAAAAAAAATATCTACCTAACTACATTTTTGATTAATTTGTTGAGCAATAAAATGAGAGATAGCAACAGCGACAACGATTTTTCTAATACGTACTCGGCCTGAAATTTATGAAACTGCATGTAACGCAACACTAAATATATTTCCTACCTATTTAAACAAATGAATAGCTATAGTGGCCGTAAAGTAAATACAGCCGTAAACATAAAACGGCCGTAAAGTAGTCTTAATAGAATGTCAAAAAAGCGATACTTTACTGCCAAAGTATACGTAAATTAAGTATCTAATCCTCGCCTATACTTCGTTCGACGTCATGAATGGAGCGTATATATACGTATCTGAGTAAATAATTTGTTGAAAGAGGTTATGTCAAAATGGAAAATTTATTTCCATTTAGGCATAAAGAAGACTGAGTACTAGGCTATCAAACGTTTACTTCACAATAAACAAATTTTATATTCAATCTTCTAATTTTAAAAGGGAACTATAATGATGGTGACAATAATGACAATCAGATAGGGAAAAACTTGGACACTGTGTGTTTTTTCGTTGAGTTCTTCAAGTTTCATTTTAGTCGAATCTCAGCACGACATCTTTTGTAAGGTTTCATTCTCCAATCTTCCGTTATTTCTGTTGTTCTGTCTTATATTTATTAAAAGGAAAACTTTCATATCTGTTACACATATTTTGTATTATGTCTTCTTATTCTTTTCAATGAATGTGTGTCATTATTTTATTTATTTTGCTCCTTGATCTTTTATATAGACGCTTAAAAAAAACTGATGTGGCCTACAAATGGCCTCGCGCCATTTCCATTTTATGTTACATAAATAAATAATAAATAAATATATTATCACGGTATATTACCCATTGCTTGGTGCGCCAATGTGCTTTGTACACAGGGCGCTTACCAGGGGTCACCTCATGGGCACTCATTGCTGTCGTGGAAAGTGCACCATAGGGGTCAATTTTGTGCCATTAAAATTTGAAGTAATTTTTGGCGTCGGTCGGGATCAAACCCGGGTTATAATTAAGGAATTTAATATTTGTTGTACATATAAATAATTCAAATTGTATCTATTCTTTCATTCTATGAGGAATTGTCTCCTACTCTTCTAATATATTCAAAATTCTTTATATTCACTGACGGTATTAGCGGTATTTATTAAGGATATATGTAACTTTAATATACCTATCTTGGAGTGTTATTTTCAACAAGTGGAAAATTTAAACAAGCAGCGATGAACACTAATAAAAAAGGAACAATAGCCTTATCTAAAGTAAATAACATCCTATGTACCAGTAAATCCCGTACATGGTCAGAGAAATCACTATTATTAAACTCAGTAATTAATGCTACAGTTCTATATGGAACAGAAATTTGGGGTATAAATTATATAGAAAATATTGAAAGAACCCAAATTAGATACTTAAAATATATTCTACAAAGCGCAAGAAATACACCGGACCATATGATCCGAATTGAAACAGGAACCCCACACATAGGAATAAAAATATGGAAGAGAACTCTAAATTGGTGGCGTAAGATACTAGCCATGACCCAAGATCGCTTTCCTAAGTTACTGTACGATCGTTTAGTCTCCTTGGATAAGTCAACCGACAATAAAGTCGAATATAACTGGTTTACTCGTATTAGGATATTTTTGGAAGATCTAGGGTTTAATAATATATGGGAGAAACAACAAGTAACTAAAGCAATAATCACGGAGATAATCTCTAAATATGAACATAAAATGATTGAAAAAGACTTAAACAATTTAACAAACTCGAAGTATAGCACAATTTATAAACGACTAAAAACAGAATTTAAACTATCAGAGTATTTAAGCTATAATATTTCTATAACTAAACTGCGATTGATTTCCCAATTAAGACTATCAAATAAAATTAAAATAATACTAAAATATATTTTAAATGCCATAGAAAACTGTACAATATGTAACCTCCATATGCCTGAAAACCTTTACCATTTTTTAATCTCTTGTCCAATATATAATGGACTTAGGGACTTTTATCTTTCTAATTATAGTATTAAAGACATTACTGAAAATACTATCCATAAACTACTCTCTAATCTAACAAAGAGTAAAATAAACGCAATATATTTCTTTACGGCAAATGCATTAAAATTACGAAGTTTTTGTGTCAATGAATAAATGAATTTGTATTTAATTATGCAGTTAAGCTATAGATTTTGTTACAATGAATAAATAGTTTTGAATAAAAATAATTTGTATATTTGTATAATATTTGCATATTCTCTGAACACGTATGTATGAGTAGTTATTAAATATATATAATATATTTTGTTTTGTATGTATAATAGGTTGTATATGTATATAAATTTAAAATATGTATAGCTGTCAATCACTTGGTATAAAGTGTACTCTTTGGTAACCAATAAATGTATTATTATTATTATTATATACCTATAATTTTAAATATTTAATTAATAATACAATAAGAAATTACTTCCCAGAAAAATCGTTCTGTAATGTTACTAAAACAGATGATTCTTGGCACTGACATTTTGCATTTATCTGTAATTTATAAACATTTAAATATCTGAACTGGTTTCTATATGGAGTTGTTTGGGCAGCGAGATTTATTACAATAGATTATTCTAATTATTATATAATATACCTCTAAAATAGAAGAAATAATATATTTTTTAAATGTATCAGATTGAGAAGTTAAAGATATTTATTTTTGTATTAACATAATTTTTTAAAAAGGCACTACCACTAATCTTTTTGTTGTGTGAACTTCAACTTAATTTTACAAGTAAAATTTTGGCACAATGTTCCCTTAAATAAAGCAAAAACTAATTGTGAAAATAATGTATGTAACTTGCAATGAATGGTAACCCTTCTGGGTTGGCTAAGGAGTATTTCACAGTCGAGCGAGCTAGTCAGGGTGGCGTAACCGATTTTCACCCTTAATAATATGAAAATCATATTAAAAAGTTTGGTAGAAGGTGAAGTTCTCAGGAAGCTTGCCGTTCGCCAGTTAATAACGAACTATTCAGAGGAAAATGTTCCATTGCCGTCGTCCTTCTTTCACGCACTTGTGCTTCCCTCTGTTATTACCATTATTCACCACCCTCCACTCAAATTTGTTCCTGCAAACCTGCATGAAAAATGCACTTTTTGATAAATTTCAGACATGTACAGTTTCCCCTCCAAAAATGTCGTTTAGCTATTATAATTACAAAATTAATTTTATATTACTACTGAAAAAAAAATCTGTTGTGGCCAGCACAATACCTCTCGCCACTTCCTTTTTTGGTTACATAAGTATAGGGCGCGAACAGTCATGTTACATTGTTGGCCTTGGCAAGCAGATATATCGGACCCCCCATTTCAGAATGATAATTAGTAATTGTGTACATAGATGTCAAATGTCAGAATTTTTCAATAAAAATTTCAAGATTTTCTAAATTCACGTAGTTAATTTGTCACCAGGAGTGTGGAATTTACTTGTCCACATAGAATTGAAAAATCACTAAATTTAGAATGAGAAATTATGATATTTGACATCTATATACATAATTACTAGCTATCATTCTGACATGGGGCCCCCATATCTGCTTGTCAAGGCCAACAAAGTCACATGACTGCTCGCGCCCTAATGTATTTAACATTTTCATTTTTCAATTTGTTTCCATGGCAATATTTGGGCTGTGAGATTTATTACAACAGATTATTACCTTATATTAAAAGATATAATTATTACCAAAACCGTTTCAGCTCTTCTCAGTAATGTCCGATTGAGAAATACGTAATTAAAAAAATATTAAGTATTATAGTTTTTGAGAAATTGTCCTTGCAACCTCCCCACATACATACACACACACACACATATGTCCAAACACTCACACACCACACAGAGATAGACATCATCGTAAAAATATTAAAATCGGATTGTATGGGCCTTAAAACGTACCTAATCATAAAAATCTGGATATGCGATTTTTAGCATGAATCCAATACCTCTCTTAGCGAGAGGTAAAAATTAAAATTATATTAATTTCTCGCAGAATTTACTGCAAGAAATTCTATTCCGATGCAACCAGTATCACACATACGACAATACAACCGATTGTAATCAAAAATGTCATTTATTAATTATACGAACCCAACCCCAAATGTGTTCGTACCCTCTGAGGAAACTATATTAACAGCAAGAAGAAATGATTTTTTAAATTACAATAGTTAAGACTGTATTTGGGCAATTTTTTATTTTATGTATTAATAAAGTGTACTGGATTTAAATATAATGTTATTACCTAAATTTATCATTTTAACAATAATCTACGAGCAAATATATGACAACAGACATGAGCTATTTTTTTTTAGTTCCAACAGTAAATAAGACAATATTGATGTTAGTATTATTTATAAAACTGAAGGTAAAGGAAACTGACAATAATTCAATTAGTTACTATAATAAATATGGTGTATTAACAGAGTGTATAGAACTTGAATACATTGCTTATAATTTCTTAGGTTTAATGATAATTTATTTGCAAATAAACTATTTTCGTCTTTAATAATTCGCAAATAATTTTTATTAAAGTAATAAAATTTAAGGTGTCAATTAATTGAGTATATTGTCAGTTACCTTTACCCTCAGTTTTATAGATAATACTAAACATAAATATAGTAATATTTACTGTTGGAATGAAAAATTTGGGACTTGTGTTTTGTCATATATTTGCACGTAGGTTATTGGTTAAATGGGAAATATAGTTAATAACATTGTAATGTAATCAATTCGTATAGAGAATAAAATACTTTTTAATATTTATAATAACATATAATGTGAAAATATGATATTCTACATCGTTTCTTCAAGAAAAACTGTTAAAACCTTCAAATGCGCGTACTTCCGGTTTACCAACTATAACCTAAATCTAATCAAGTCTGCACATGGGATGTAAGGAACAGGAATACGTAAAAATTATAATTTTTGGAATTCTAGTATTGGAGTTATCGCGACCGAAATTATAGAAACGCACACACATCAACGTAAAAATAGTAAAATCGTAATGTAGGGAGCCTAAAACGTGCTTATTCATTGTTTAAATTTCATGCTAAATGAAATATTATTTGTACACCTGCGTAATTGCAGGATTCATTCATAATTATGTCTGCATCTTGAGAGCATAACTTTTAAATTTTGTCAGTGGTGGTTAAATAAATTTATTTTTAATTACCAGGGTCTTTTTGTGGCCGATAATTGGGCTGTGAAGGGCTGAAGGCCGCCCGCTGTAAAATCTGCTCCGTGATTAACTTACGGGGGTTTCTTAGCAACTAATTCTGTTGCGTAACGGGATCATAATTTTATTAACCCTTTCATATTCCTCGTGCTGAAATTTTTTTGAGCCAATGAAAACTTTATAGGCTGATGATGGTATTCTTAATGCACTCTACCCGCGAACTTTCCACCTAATATTCTGTATTTACCCTCAAAAGAAGGAAATTGCTTTCTCCAAGACCTATTAATAATTTTCAAACTGGGTACCAATTAATTTTATACCGATAATATAATGAACTGATTTTTAAAATTGTGTGAATTTTTACCTCTCGCTAAGAGAGGTATTGGATTCATGCTAAAAATCACATATCCATATTACAAAGAATAAGTACGTTTTAAGGTCCCTACAATCCGATTTTAACAATTTGTGTGTTTGTGTGTGGATGTATGTGTGTGCGTGTGTATGTGTGTGTGTGTGTGGGATGTTGGAAGGACGATCACTCAAAAACTTTAAGGCGTAATATTTGTTTCACTACGTATTTCCCAATCGGACATTCACGGAAAGATCTGAAAAGGTTTTGGTAACAATTTGACAACCGGAAGTAGCAGATTCTTGAAAAAAATAATTTAAATACTATTTTTACGATGTAGTCTGTATGCATGTGTGTGTGTGTGTGTGTGTGTGTGTGTGTGTGTGTGTGTGTGTGTGTGTGTGTGTGTGTATATGTGACGAAAGTTTCGGATCGCATAACTTCAATACCATGATTCCAAAAATTATATTTTTTTCGTATTCCTCAAGTTTACACCCAGAAGAACAAGTGATTAGATTTTGGTTATAATTGGTGAACCGTAAGTAGCCTCATTTGAAGATTTAACAGTTAAATTTGATTTATTGACATTTAACGTTATTATAACTTAAAGAATATTATTATTCTCTATATGATTTGATTGCATTTTATACTTATACAGAGATGAGGATGTTGAAATAGATGTTGGGGAAGACACGGAAAGATGGGTAAGGAAATAACTCTAGTGTTACAAGTTTCTAGAAAGATACAAACAAGACGATTACATTGGTTTGAAAGTGTCATGAGGAGAGATGAAGAATATATTGGATGAAGAATGGATAGCTTAGTAATAGAAGGTTGAGGAAACAGAAGAAGACCAAAGATAAGGTGGAAGGACTGCATTGCGGAAGATTTGAGAGAAAAGGAACTGAATATGAACGACACGTAAAACAGAAATGAGTGGAAGAAGAAAATAAAAAATAGCGACCCTTAACGAATGGGGAGAGCTAAAGAAGAAGAAGATGTTAGTGTCAAGTGCAATTTGCATAGTTTGTTTATGAAATAACTTTACATGAAATTTATAATCTTTTGCAAGAAAATTTATATATGGAATTTATACATAATACACAGGATTGACGTAAGGTATTGTGCTGGCCACAACAGATTTTTTCTGCATACACCACAACCTAATGTAACCAAGCGCAAAAGACTTAGGACCAAGTTTTGTGAGTTAGGTCGGTTTTTTAAGAATAAATGATACATGACTGAGATGTCATATAATTGTTACACCTAATTGATTTTTAAATTTGATACGAGTAGAATGACATATTTCATTGAAAATTTTGATGCAGAAAATGAAATTACATGCAGAAGTTCTATCAAACGTCAATTAACAATAATTTGTCGAGCATGAATATCACCTAAATTACAGAAATATTGACATTTCTATAAATATTCCAATGATATTAAAAAAGAATTCGAATATTTCATTTTGGGACACACAAAATGACAATTATTTACGATTATTGTTGAACTCAGTTTCATACTGTACTGGTGGATAATATTTTATTTGAGCTAATTATTGCTGAAATCTATATTTTATTTAGGACACTAGAATATAACCCCGGGCCTTGCATTCGAATATTAATTTTTTAACTGTTTAAAACTAATTAATAAAATGTTGCATGTTTTCGTGTCTTGTTTTAGTGTACAAATTACATAAGAATATATTATAAAATTATTTTATTCAATTTTGAAATTTTAAACTGTCATTATTAACTCCATAGCTACTACTATAAGTAACTGTTTATTTGCTAGTGAAGTAATAGTTATTTAAGTATTAAGGGCAGTAAGTGCACCTTACCGGTTGAGGATTAGATACATCCGATACCGGTAAGAAGCACTTAATGCTCACAATGCTTATTATATTTTTTGCACTATCGTCCCAATAATAACAAATTAAAGTTTAGAATTATTTAAAAATTATTTTGATGATCGTTGTTTTGTTATCGTTAAAGCTTTAAAAATTGAACATTTATTTTTTATTTATGTAATTTTCACCGCCTCCAGATCAGTAGGTTGTCACATCACTTACCGGTCAGTCACATCACTTACTGATCAGTAATTTGTAAACAAAACTTACGCCTTGGAAACCCTATCGGTAAAGTTTAAAAAAAAACCTGATCGTGCAAAAAAGAAAATAAGTCACTCTAATGTAATTCTAATTCACTCTGCAACAAATAATAATTTAAAATAATGTCAGGGACGAAAATAACACTTTCACCACAGTCTTTACCAGACAGATTAACTATTATCACTATTTTTCAATAAACAAATGACAGAAAATAAAGATTATTGATAGTGTAAATAAAGAAGTTAGTAATAGTAATAATGTCTGTGTCCATAATGTAAAAAAATGTTCATCGGCCATCAAAGTTAAATGTAAGTGTATGTGTGTTCGTCCTTCGGTTAATCAAGTCGTGGTCTTCGTTGTAAGAAGAAGAGTAAAGCCACCATCATCAGAGCCTCTATAACACCGCCCTCGTGTTCCAAAATGTACTTATCGTGTATCATACCAAAAAATATTTCATCCATACACAATGTGGTGGTTTTATTCATTATAACATCATCTGATCTTTTTTACCAAACCGATTCGTGTAAGATCCTCGCTTTGTAATTTATGCTTGAAAGTTAGTGTGCAAAGGTACTCTGACTCTCAATTTATGATTATGCTCAACAAGGCTTCATTGTGCTGAAATAAAATGGTTTGAAAGTGTGGCATGGCATCCACTTGTCGGTGCAGAGGCCATTAGAGCCTGCGACGTCGGCACCGGGAGATCAAACGCAAGTTTAATTATAAAGTGCAGTGCGTCTCGAGCGCTTCACCGCGGCCGATTACCCAACGACCGCTTGTCTTGTTACCGTATCTCCAACACAATACCGGTAATTACTACAGCTATCGCGCGTCTTAACGGAATTGTAAACACTTAGATGCAGGGATTAAGACACTGATTATTTTCAGGTTATTTAACGTTCTTTCAACGAATATTAATGCCAACTTTCCCATGCTTTGTTCTAATTGATTTCACTCCAACGGTATATAAATTAATACTATTAATTGATATTAAATAGAAGAGTATGTGGTCTATAAACTGTAATTTTTGAAAAACTCTTGGATTTATGCTAAAAATCGCATATTCAGATTTCCGTGAATAAGCACGTTCTAAAGTCTATAGTCTATAGAATCCGATTATAAAATTTCTACAAACCTCTCTCTCTGTTTGTGTGTGTGTGTCGAAAACTCCTTCTTTGACGTCTGATAAATTCTCCATAATTTCTTCAAATTCTCTTTCTGAAAGGTACTTTCTTGACCATTTATTTTTTTTTAATATTGTATAGGAGTGCTGCAATTTAAGATCAACCACACTTTATCGGCTTTAACACAACTGACCTTATAATTAAAATGCATCAATTTATGAATGGTTTGTTGCTATAATAGTCATTTGAGAATACTTGATAGGGTATATGAGGTTTGGCTATTAAATAACGAGACTGCTTATGAAAAAGAGTTTTATTTTAAAAATTATTTTATAATCGAATGCTCCCCTTCAATGTACACCGTTCCATTCGTTTTTTCCATTGGTCAAAGCAATGTTGAAAGTCTTCTTTTGTAAGAGCGTTTAGGAGCTCCGCCGATTTTCGCTTCACCTCTTCCATCGACTCGAACCGGGTTCCTTTTAAGTCAGAGTTGATCTTCGAAAACAGAATAAAGTCACAGGGTGCTAAATCAGGCGAGTACGGCGCGTGTTCGAGCACTGGAGTGCCTCTAGCGGCTAAATAACGCTTCACAGATAGCGCGTTATGAGCAGGTGCATTTATCCTAGTGCAAAATCCACAACATGTATTTCTACAACTCCGGTCGTTTTTTACGAAATCGTTCTCGCAGTGTTGCCAAGTTTGGTTTACAGTTTGACCCTCGGGTACCCATTCAGTCATCAGGATACCGTTGATGTCGAAAAAAAAAAACGATTAGCATGGCTTTAAATCTTGATTTCGACATCCTTGCTTTTTTCATTCTTGGCGATGCAGGAGTTTTCCAGTGCATCGATTGTCGCTTAGTTTCAACACCTTATTGGAATATCCAGGTTTCATCGCAAATGATGATGTTTTCCATCAATTCAGGCTCTTCATCTAACCTCTCAAGAAAATCTGAGCAGATCTGTTGATGGATGAGCTTTTGGTCAGGGGAATTTAAATTTTATTGGCACCAATCTAAATTTGATTGTTATTCCTTGATTTGAAAAGCATTTCCATCGTTGAATAAACAAATTTTATCAGTGGTTAAGTTCCCAACGTCGAAGCATTCACATTCTCTCAACCAGTCCCGTCCCGTCCCATCCCCTTCTGGTGTTGTATTGCTATCGCATTAAGCCCTAATCTAAACGTATATATCGGGATGCGCTATTCTTTACTTACAAAGACCGTTTAGAGTGCAGATACGGTTCGGCGGCATGGGTCTTGCGTCGCTTAGACAATTATCTTTCCTCTTAGGAAAGCCGGCCTTTGAACGCTACAGGAATCGTTTCGGAGCAAAAGCGTTCAGCGCAACGCCCGTTCACACAAGAATTTCATGGGTTCATTAGCTTTAAATTATCTCACTCTGCATTCTTCCTACACACATTATTAGTTTAACGTCATTTACTGTTTTTGTTTCCAGATGAACATAAAATAATATTTGTTGAGGTGAAAATGATTAGTGTAGGTGTTCGTTGTAAGTTCAACAATATCTGGTTTTGAAATCTAAGAAAACAATAAATTAGAATTATACAATATATATTTATACAAATTTAATCTTCTTTTTCTTTACATTTATTCCTGCGTCACTGCAAAGTACAAAGAGATATTTAAAAATTGTTTAAAAAAATCTGTTGTGGCCATCAAAACACCTCTCGCCCTTTCCATTGTGGTATTAGATAAGTATTGTATTTAACATTACACCTATATCTTTATATTTACGTATTTTCTATAATTTTAAATTCGTTCGTGGTTTTTCCAATTCATTAACGGGATTGGCGGTATTTCTGAAGGGTTTATGTAATATAACTATAATTTTAAATATATAATTTATACTACAATAAGAAATATTAAATATCGTTCCCAGAAAAAGCCTGTAGTACTATCTCTGAATTTTTGACACTGACATTAGTGACATTTATCTGTCAATTACACAAATAAATTTCTCAAGTAGTTACCATGGAGATGTTTGGGCTTTGAGCAGGCTATGCGATTTACTACAACAGATTATTTTATAGAGAATATAATTCCTTAGTCACGTGACATGTTTTCCGCTAATCAACATTCAGAATCTCCCTAGCTACGCGTTTATCACAGCGATGATAAAAAACAAGGAAATTATCACCGTATTTATAGTCGTTACTAAGGGATTTGTTTTCTTTATTTATGACGACAGTAAATTTTGAGTGTAAAAATAAATAATAACAATAATTCAAACTCCGAAATATTAAATAAAACTCGTAAGTACCATGTTTTAATACA
This sequence comes from Harpalus rufipes, assembly GCA_951394225.1. NCBI lineage: Eukaryota > Metazoa > Arthropoda > Insecta > Coleoptera > Carabidae > Harpalus > Harpalus rufipes. The sequence goes on from OX596275.1 coordinate 63,036,419, forward strand.
ATATGAATATGTATATCTTAGGTTAGGTTAGATTGCAAAAATTCATTATATTCTCTCATTAAATATAAGCTCGGACTCGTGAAATCTGCAGCTCGGTTTTACTCGAGAATATCATCGATAATAATCATATCACTTGTTATATTACGTATGATTATATTTCTATATTTTTAAATCTATAGAAGATATAATAAAAAAATTAAATGTGTCGGATAGAGAATTTAATTTTTTAATATTTGTAATAACACAAATTTGCAAAAAATTATATTTAGAAGTTTTTGTTAAAATACTACTACTTCCGGTTGTCTAATTGTTACCAGAATCTATTCAACTCTTCCCATTACTGTTAGATTGAGGAATCCGTTCTTACACAGGTCTTTAGTCATTCACACACACACCACACATCATCGTAAAAATGTTATTATCTGATCCTAGGGACCTTAAAACGTGCTTATTCAATAAAATCTAGATATGCCATTTTAAGCATGATTCCAATACCACTCTTAGCGAGAGGTAAAAAGAAATAAGATACCTATATAAAATCCTTGTGGAACTTTTTGAATTGCCTTATTCCCTAGATCTTGGAAAATATAACACATGAAATATCCCTAGATTATTCATACGGATCTACAATTATTACTATTAAAAAATCACAAAAGTACAGTCTAACATAAAATACGTTATAATTATAACTATTTCCAATAAAATTAATACCAAAACTTTTCATCAGTATTAAATATTGTTCTACATTAAAATTTGTACAATCTTCAGGAGGATTAGAAGACCTCTGTTCACAAGCGACTAAAACTAAAAGAAGTGAAAGAATGCAATTCGTGTGACATTTAATATAAAATGAAACTTGAAAATATAAATTTTACTAATATAAAAATTAAATTCCTAAAATGGAGCAAGTATACTTAGTTTTAGGGATAAAAGCCCTAATATGGCAACACTGGATCGAACATAGCCATATTTAACTGCCAATCATAAATCCTAATCCTTTATTACATTGTCTACATTGTTTATTTATATGTGTTGTCTACGTATTGTTGACATGTAGACGTAGACAATTAAAGTCGACGCGTGGAAGCCCATCTCTGTGCAACACACACAATTGTATTACAATTTTGCCTTCAAAATAATAACTTTTGATAAATTTTTAAAAAATAAATTTTCAAAATCTGAAACAAAAGTTGGAAAAATGCCAAGAGTTATTAAATTTTTAATAAGCCGGAAGCATGTAGAAATATGCCTATTATTAGATATTCCATTGTATGAATATACAAAAACAGGACTGAAATGTTCCTTGGAAATATTCAGTTCAAACTGTAGAGTCTTGTGGGCATATATAAAAGAATATCTGGGATAACTTCCTTAAATGCATGACATAAAAAGCTGTCCTCCACTCCAACAAAACTTTCTGTATTCTCCGTCGTCTGTTTTGAAACATGTCTTCTGTTCTTGTTATTTTAAATTTACCCACTTGTCTTGTTACGGCTCCATCCTTTCTCCAAAATTCTGTATTTTATTTTGTTCCTTGTGATGCTCCAAGCGCCAGCATTCACTAATTGGGCCCGGAAGAAACGAATTTCCCTATTTCAAAACATGTTTTTACCTTCGTGATGTTTTATTATGTTATTCCTTCTTTTGCCTTTATGACGAATGTCTATGTTTTAAATTTGAAGGTAATACTTCAATAATACAGACGAGACTTCAAGATGTACTTTGGTTTAACAATCGATAAAGGATTCTTTGACAATGAATTTTAAATTAGGACGGTATTTGTTCATTCTTAACATATAATGTAAAGTAATAAAAACTATTTTAAAATATCATTATTTTATGTGCAGGGTGTTTAAAAATTTTGAAGGCATATAGTACTCCTATAAGAGTTACTTCGATTAAATTAGACTTTTTGTTACCTTTCAGAGGAAATCTTGGATGTGTTTTTGTTGTTAAAAAAATCAAAAAAAAATTAATTTTCAAACTATTAGAAATTAAGAAAAATATTTCATATAGGTACCTGAAATTTTCTTGTTTCTTTATAGTCTATATATAGGGTGTTTCCTTTAAAACAACCAGCGCTTTTTTGGGCGAACTAATGACTTTAGAGAAAAATGTTTTATACAAAAAATTACCAGGAAAAAGGGCTTAATTTATGAGGAATAATAAATAAAAAATTCAACTAGTGGTTCTCTAACGGTAGAATAAAATTATATTTTTTTAAATGGCAACCTATATAAATTTTTTGTCCATTAGATAGAGGATCGAATTTCTAATGAATAAGCACATTTCCGGGCCCTAGAATACGAATTAACTAATTTTACGATGTCTGTATGTATGTGTAAGAGTGTGTGTGTGTATGTGTGTGTGTGTGTGTGTGTGTGTGTGTGTATGTGACGATCGTTTCGGATTGCATAACTCTAATGCCACAATTCCAAATATTATATTTTTTTCGTATTCCTCGAGTTTAGATTCATATGCCGTCGTAATTAATTTTTTTAACAGTTTTTCTTGAGAAAACGCAGTTAAATACTATTTATTGACATTTATTGATTATAAATTTTAAAGAATATATTATTCTCTACACGATTTGATTGCATTTTATTCTTTATATTCAATAGATATAGACTTACAGTATTATAAACTCTGTTATGCTAACCAGAAAACGAATGTGGCAGAAACTAGGATATTGTGATAGATGTTGGGGAAATGGAAATGGATCGAGTGATAATGTTTCTAGAAAGATACAAGAGAGAGACAATTACATTGATTTGAACATGTCATGAGGAAAAATTAAATATATATTAGGAAAAGAATGAATTGCTTATTAATAGAAGAAACTGAGGAAGACCAAAGATAAGATTGAAGGACTGTATTGCGGAAGACTTGAGAGAAAAAGAACGACACGCAAAACAGAAATAAGTGGCAGAACGAATGAGAAAAGCTAAAGAAGAAGAAGTCAGTGTCAAATGCAATTTGCATAGTTTGTTTATGAAATAATTTTACTGGAAATATAAGATGTTTTCCAAGAAAATGTATGTACGGAATTTTTACATAATACACACGATAGACGTAAGGTAATGTGTTGGCCACATCAGATTTTTTACATTTTCTTTCATTGAACCAAAAATTGTATAAAATTAAATAATTTTATGAATACGCTGTTATTTTTTTTTAAGAATATCAAGCACAGAAATAATATTTTAAATTTGAGTTAGTTTATCTGTAAATATGTGTCTTTTTTCTGTTTCTAAAGATGAAGAGAAAAACAAAAAAAAAACATTTTCGATTATAAAGTAAATAAAGACAAAATCGCTGTAGGAGCTGAAGGGTGCACTCCACAGGTATAAACAATGTTGGCATTAGTGCATTAGATCTATCTATTACGGAATACTTTGAAAAGGACAATATTAGTAATGATCAAAATGATTTCTTTTTAAAATAAAGGAATATATATATATATATATATATATATATATATATATATATATATATATATATATATATATATATAGTTAACCTCGTATATTTCAGCATAATATATTTTTTTAAAAATTGAAAAGGAATAGCGTAAATTTAAAAACTAATAAAAATTCAATTTGAAACAAAATTCTGGGATTTCTACCTCTATTTTCGTCCAGCTGTTTTAATTTTGTTGTCGATTCTTCTACCTTCAATTTATTTAAAGATAATTAATTGCAATTTAAACTATTTTTATGTTGAATTCAACAACTTAATTAAATATGTTTACAATGAAACAATTTGTAATTAAATACAAACAATTGCAAAAATCCTGCTGGCTGATAATTTTTCCGTGTTTTTGTTGTACCTATAATTGTTTTCCTAGTAGAGTAAAACACGAAAATCAAATTAAGTTAATGCACGTGTATTTATTATCTATGCAGCGACAGCAGTGATTACTCTATTATGCTATGAAATGTTTTATGAATACGATATGAATATTTCAAGATATAAATATTTCATATTTTCAGTCATCAAAAATTTATGGTTTTATAGTTGAATTACATTCCATCGCAGGAGGAAAGAGCGACTGTAAAGAAAATAGAGAAATTTCTGAATTTATTTCAAGCAAATCTTTTGTTTATTTTTGAATAATAGAAGCTCATGATCTAATATATTTCTTTTCCATTATCTACAAAGTACTTTCAATCAACATTTCTTTTGCTTTATTTAAATTCTATTTATTATTTTATCCTAATTTCTCGGAAAGTATCATTTTGAAATGTATAAAACGAAATAATAAAAAAATATATATTAAATATTTTATTACAGTAAAACATAAATTTTCATATTTAAATTTTCCATAAATTCTATTATTTGCACTCTTACAGGCCTATTCTGTAAAATCGAATAGTTACCATAACGAAGTCGTTATTATGAAAATCGTTATTTCTACTTAACGATAATCGTTATCTTCGTATCCGTATTATGTAACTCATTTTGAAACATAATAACCTTGGGATCAAATTAAGAACTTTATTTCCTAAAATCAAATTATAATTTAAATGAAATATCTAAAATTCAATATAACTCACAACTTTTAGGTTAGATTAGTTCTGGTTGGAGTCTGCTGTCAATCTGTCAGCTATCGGACTACCATCTGTAGACAAATTAGGAAGCTTGTGCTAGGCGCTACGAATAAATACTTATTAAATTATTTTAATATTTCCTTGCAGAAAACCGTAATATGACTGGTTACCTTTAGGTGAGGTAGGTATTGTCTTTGGTCAAAAAATTCAATGATGAGTTTTTAGTGAATAAGCATGTTTTAGGGTCCCTATAATACGATTTTACCATTTTTACAATGATGTCTGTATGCATGTGTGTCTATGTGTGTGTGACGAAAGTTTCAGATCGCATAACTTCAATAACACGATTCCAAAAATTATAATTGTTTTTTACTCCTCAAGTTTATATCCAGAAGAACAAATGATTAGATTTTGGATATAATTGGTCAACCGAAAGTACCCTCATTTGAAGATTTTAACAGTTAAATATAATTAATGACATTTAACGTTATTATACTTAAAGAATATATTATTATCTATATGATTTGATTGCATTTCATACTTCATATTCAATAGATATAGAATTATAAAGATATTAAATTTCATAAATCAGCCAGCTATGCTAACCATGAACACTGCTAACATATTCAGATAATCCAAATTTAATGATGTCAGTATCAATGAAAAGTAAATGAATGTGACAGAGATGACGATGTTAAAGTAGATGTTGGGGAAGACACGGAAAGATAGGTAAGGAAAGAACTCTAGTGTTACAAGTTACGATTACATTGGTCTGAACATGTCATGAGGAGAGATGAAGAATATATTGAAAGAAGAATGAATAGCTTAATAATATAAGGTTGAAGAAACAGAGGAAGACCAACGATAAGATGGAAGGACTGTACTGCGGAAGATTTAAGAGAAAAGGAACTGAATGAGAACGATACGCAAAACATAAATGAGTGGAAGAAGAAAATAAAAAATAGCGACCCTTAACAAATGGGAAAAACTAGAGAAGAATAAGATGTCAATGTCAAGTACAATTTTCATTGTTTGTTTATAAAATAATTTTACTGGAAATTTATAATCTTTTGCAAGAAAATTGATGTATGGAATTTATACATAATACATAGGATTGACGGAAGCTATTGTGCTGGCCCCATCAGATTTTTACCTCCCGCTACCCTTGATAAGGGAGGTATAGGGATCGTGCTAAAAATCGCATATCGATATTTTGGTAAATGACGACTTTTAAGGTCCCTAGAATCCATTTTTAACATTTTCACGATGATGTCTGTGTGTGTGTATGTATGTATGTGTGGATCCTGTATAGTGTATACACTCTAACTCAAATACTATCATTCAGAAAGTTTTGAAACCATGTATTTCTACCTTATTCTAATATGGAAATATCTGATTAGATTTTGGTGGCAATCGGATAACCGGAAATGGCAGTTTACTTGAAACTCCAGATAGTTTTTCTTCAAAATGTAATTTATTCTCAATTTGTTATTATAAAAATTAAAGATTATTCCATGTTCTACAAGTTTACTTTAATACTTTTTCTATATATTGTATGGATAAATTTATAAAGTAATATAAAAATTATATACATAGGTAAATGGCGGGAGGTACTGTGTTGGTTACATCAGATTTTTTATGTTTTCTTTCGTGTCCTCCATTTTAACTTTTAAAAGGTGGCAACCCTACAGATGCATCATAATGCATATTACAATAGTCTTTGTCTAGTGTCTGGCTTTAACTTATTAAAAATGAGACTAAAAGGAAGAAGGAATATATGCTTTTCTTATCGGGTGTAGTGAGGTTAAGTGCAGCAGATATCCAGTGCAGCTTGTATTATAACTAAAGCTTATGAGCAGTAACATTTACCGTGTAGTTCCAAGTCGGCGCAGTATAAATATTTACGATGCACTATTTCCCTCGCGCTTCGCCTCAACTTAAATGTATCTACATTATTTTTATAGCGCGTTAAAGGAAGAATAAAACAAGGAACGAACCCAGTTTCACTCCTTGGGTCAGTAACTCGCGCCCGGAGAGCCCGGAACGCGCACCCGACGGCGAAATGAGAAAATATTAAACGGTCTCAAATGTTACCTTTAACTTATTGTCTTAAACGATGAAAGCTATAAGTTACAACGAAGCGAATGCTACAAAGAAAAAGACAAAGTTAAAATCAGAATTATATTCTTATTGATTTATACACAGCAAATATTGTTTGAAATATTTTTTATAAAATACATTACATATAGTACAACAACGTTGAATGATTAAGGTAGTTGCGATAAAATTTACATAAAGCATAAGTTTCAACCAATCATACAAAATATTTAGTTATTTGATGGGTCAAATATAATCGCGAATACCAGTTTAAAACATATATTGCACTCCAATGTATTTCAATTTATATAATGAGGCATATATTCTGTAACTACAGTCGAAAACAAAGTCACACTAACCTATTTCATTCAGGAACTAGTGACGTTTTTACATAACACATAAGGATAAGACATAAGAAATAAAATTAAGTCATTTTTACCTCTCGCTAAAAGAGGTATTGGATTCATGCTAAAAATCGCATATCCAGATTTTAATGATTAAGCACTCTTTAAGGTCCCTACAATCCGATTTTAATATCTTCACGATGATGTCTGTGTGTGTGTGTGTGTGTGTGTGTGTGTGTGTGTGTGTGTGTGTGTGTGCGTGTGTGTGTGTGTGTGTGTGTGTGTGTGTGTGTATGTGTGTATGTGAGTAGGTTGAAAGGACCATTTCTCAAAAACTATAATACTATAATACAAGATTTATGAAAATGAATATGAAGAAAATGATCAAATCGTATAGAGAATAAAATATTCTTTAATATTTATAACATTAAATGTCAAAAAATGACTGTGTTTTTAAAAGCTTAAGTAAATTTACTTTTGGTTGTTCAACTGTAACTAAATTCTAAGAATGTCTTCATTTAGAAGTAAGAATGAAAAATGTAATTTTTGGAATTTTAGTATTGGAGTTAATGTGGCGAAATGACCGTCACACGCGCACACACACTCTTACACTCACGCACACACATATACAGATATGATTCGTATTCTAGGGACACCAAAACGTGTATATTTTTTAAAAACGAACCATTGAGTTTTTTGGCGAAAGGTAATACCTTCCTTACCTAAAGGTGACGTAAGGTAAAAACGTACGTATATGATATGTTGTCGAACTTGTTTTGCTTGTTCGGTAGTCTTTAACGGCGTAACTTTCTCTTATGTCAAAGTTAAATATTTTTCTGTAACTCAACTGTAAGTCCGGTAGGTACGATTTTACGGCCTAGGCCGGTAAGTACATATCAACGACCTTGACGATTACTTAATTTGTTAATTGTAAATTACATAATTTTAAATGAGAAGCATAATGTACTATTATGAAACATTTTTATTGAGAATCACTGTTTTATAGTCTCGGAACCGACTGTGACCTGCATTTTATTTGCAAATCAATCATTTAAAATTGAAACAAAAATACATGAAACGAATGTTTCACAAAAAGGAAACAGTTCATTTATTTCAATAATGAAACTGGTTAACAATTAGTAGTACATTAAAAATAAATCCTGTTACCATAATTATATTAAATTATTTTGAACTTCCCTAGTAGTTAAAATTTGAAGAAAAATTCCCCGATTGTGGAAACTGACAGTGAAATGATAAGTAGTTTAATTAGAAGTCACATGTTCTCGGCACTTAGGATTCACATAACTCATTGAAAAGTATAAAGCAAAAGGATGGGATCTGAAGAATAATATATCGCATTTTGAATTCGGGTCGCGTGGTGTAAACCATCGCGCATCTAATTTAAATTAACGCGTATTATAATTTACGGTGCCAATTAGCGCGAGTGTTCGAAGTTTAAATTCCTGGCCCGCCGCCAAACCGCCGCTGTCCTGCAGCCCGCAAGGAGAGCTCAACGCTTCCTGCAAGAAGCTTATTTATTATTGAATAAAATCTAAGAAAACCTAGCGGGAAAAATCTTAATAGTGTCTTTAATTTTGTTTTTTACCTCTCGCTAAGAGAGGTATTGCATTCATGCTAAAAATCGCATATCCAGATTTTATTGAATAAGCACGTTTTAAGGTCCTTACAATCCGATTTTAACATTTTTACGATGATGTCTGTGTGTGTGTGTGTGTGTGTGTGTGTGTGGATGTGTGTGTGTGTGTGTGTGTGTGTGTGGGATGTTGGAAGGACGGTTACTCAAAAACTATAAGACTTAAAATTTGTTTAACAACGTATTTCCCAATCGGACATTCCCGGGAAGATCTGAAAAGGTTTTGGTAACAATTGGACAACCGGAAGTAGAAGATTCTTGAAAAAAAATCTTCTAAATATTATTTTTTGAAAATTTTTCTTGATAATATTAAAGAAAAATAAATTCTCTTTCTGATACATTTAAATATTTTTATACATATTTTATAGATTTAGAGATAAAAGGAATATAATATATAAAATAATGTTGTAATTAATTTTACAACCGAAAGGATGCCATGAAAAATAGTTGATAATTTAAATTATTTATAACTGACAGATAAATGTCAGTGTCAGAAATAATGAGTAATGAATTAAAAATGTACTTGGAGAATCCCTTAGTTCTTGATCTGTGACTATTATGGAGATGACAAGTCTAGGTTGAAGGACTTAAATTTGTTTCAAACATTATGGGACAATGTACACCAGTACTGTAGACTAGAGTAACTTTGAATTGCGAAAAAGCTATCAAATTCTTCTCAAGTAAGTTGTAAATATTGACAAAATTACACATCGATATAAGAATAATCGGAGTGCAATCTATCCGTCACTTTATTAAAAGGAATTAGTGTTATTTAGATATAACAAGTATGAAAAAATAAAATGTAAAAGAAGATATGTAAGAATAGATGCACAATCCAGATATATACATTTTAGACCGCCCAAAATTAATGTTTTTACTAGAAGAATATGAAGAGAAAGTAAACAAAGTTGTTCGAATTGAAAATTGCTGTTACCAGCCTAATATTTATATATGGTAAACTCTACTTTGTAATTTATTGTAACATAATTTATGGTAAATATCTTTATGTTGAGACATGCTATTATTGAATAATAAAGAAGTTTATACGTCATAGATTTATATGAATATATTATTTGTATTTATAAAAATATTCTTTGCTTTATGCATACAGCCAGGTAAAATATACGGCGAGAGGTTATGTGCTGGCCACATCAGATTTTTTTTCTTATTTTTATAGACGATCGACACAGCGAGGATGCAGGAATGCTGCTTTGTAAACCAAAGGTTCTACGTTCGAGTTTTAGGTAAGTAAATATATTCTTATTTCATCGTTGATCTTATTTACATCTATTATATTATATAAAGAAATAGAAGAGCACTTTTTTTAAAATTATTTATTTGTAAACAATGACACCTGTCTGCTACTTTTCGTATATGTTAAATATGCCACCATTGGGATCTTGAGAACAATAAGAGATGCAATAATATAACTTTTTGTGCACATACAGCGGCCATTTCAGGTTTGCTTTTGTTTTACCAAAAATTCTCATAGAGCACTAGATAATGACGAAAAACCAAATTTTGTAGATTTTTACCTTCCGTCACATTAAGGTAAGGAAGGTATTGTTTTTGGTAAAAAAAAATCAATGCAGTTTTTAGTGAATCAGCACGTTTTAGGGTCCATATAATACAATTTTACCATTTTTACGGTGATGTCTGTATGTATGTATGTATAAGTATCTTTCTCTCTCTCTGTATGTGTGTGTATGTGTGTGTGTGTGTGTGTGTGTGTGTGTGTGTGTGTGTGTGTATGTGTGTGTGTGTATGTATGTGGGCGTGTGCGTCTGTGTATGTAACGAAAGTTTTGGATCGCATAATTTCAATACCACAATTCCAAATATTATAATTTTTTCGTATTCGTCAAGTCTACATCCCGAAGGAGAGGTGATTAGATTTTGATTATAATTGGTCAACCGAAAGTACCCTCATTTGCAACTTTTAACAGTTTTTTTTTTTAACGCAGTTATATATCATTTATTGACATTTAATGTTACTATATCTTAAAGAATATATTATTCTGTATACGATTTGATTGCATTTTATACTTCATATTCAATAGATATAGAGTTAAAGAATTATAAATATATTAAATTTCATAAATCAGCCAGCTATGCTAACCATGGAAACTGCTAATATATTTAGATAATTCAAATAGATAGATGTTGGGGAAGACACGAAAAGATACGGTAAGGAATGAAAGAATAAGGGAATAAATAACTCTAGTGTAAGAAGTTTCTAAAAAGATACAAGATAGACGATTACATTGGCTTGGACATGTTACTAGGAGAGATGAAAAATATAGGTATTGGAAGAAGAATGAATAACTTAGTAATAGAAGGTTCAAAAAACAGAGGAAGACCAAAGATAAGATGTAAGGATTGAATTGCGGAAGACTGAAGCGAAATGGTACTGAATTAGAATGACACGCAAAACAGAAATGAGTGGAAGAAGAAAATAAAAAATAGCGATCCCTAAAGAATGGGAAAAACTACAGAAGAAGATGTCAGTATCAAGTGCAATTGGATAGTTTGTTTATGAAATAATTTTACTGGAAATTTAGCATCTTCTGCAAGAAAATTTATGTATGGAATTTGTACATAATACACAAGATTGACGGAAAGTATTATGCAGGCCACATCAGATTTTTTTAATTTTGGTATTGGAGTTATTGGATCCGAAAGAATCGTCACACTCACACATACATGCATACACACACATACACACATACATACATCATAATTCATACAAACTTCATTCAAGGGTTTATAAACAACAAAATTACTATGTGTGTCCAATATACAAAAAAATACATAATAAATAACACCGTTTCCAAAACTCATAGCTTTCTAAAAATTCAAAATTACCTCTACCTCCCATGGAAAAAAATCTGATGTGGCCAGCACATAACCTCTCGCCGTATATTTTACCTGGCTGTATGCATAAAGCAAAGAATATTTTTATAAATACAAATAATATATTCATATAAATCTATGACGTATAAACTTCTTTATTATTCAATAATAGCATGTCTCAACATGAAGATATTTTACCATAAATTATGTTACAATAAATTACAAAGTAGAGTTTACCATATATAAATATTAGGCTGGTAACTGCAATTTTCAATTCGAACAACGTTGTTTACTTTCTCTTCATATTCTTCTAGTAAAAACATTAATTTTGGGCGGTCTAAAATGTATATATGGATTGTGCATCTATTCTTACATATCTTCTTTTACATTTTATTTTTTCATACATGTTATATCTAAATAACACTAATTCCCTTTAATAAAGTGACGGATAGATTGCACTCCGATTATTCTTATATCGATGTGTAATTTTGTCAATATTTACAACTTACTTGAGAAGAATTTGATAGCTTTTTCGCAATTCAAAGTTACTCTAGTGTATAGTACTGGTGTACATTGTCCCATAATGTTTGAAACAAATTTAAGTCCTTCAACCTAGACTTGTCATCTCCATAATAGTCACAGATCAAGAACTAAGGGATTCTCCAAGTACATTTTTCATTCATTACTCATTATTTCTGACACTGACATTTATCTGTCAGTTACAAATAATTTAAATTATCAACTATTTTTCATGGCATTCTTTCGGCTGTCAAATTTATTACAACAGATTATTTTATATATTATACTTCTTTTATCTCTAAATCTATGGAATATATAATAAAATATTTAAATGTATCAGATAGAGAATTTAATTTTCTTTAATATTACCACGAAAAATTTTCAAAAAATAATATTTAGAAGATTTTTTTTCAAGAATCTTCTACTTCCGGTTGTCCAATTATTACCAAAACCTTTTCAGATCTTCCCATGAATGTCCGATTGGGATATACGTTGTTAAACAAATTTTAAGTCTTATAGTTTTTGAGTAACCGTCCTTCCAACATCCCACACACACACATCCACACACACACACACACACACACACACACACACACACACACACACACACACACACACACACACACACACAGACATCATCGTAAAAATGATAAAATCGGATTGTAGGGACCTTAAAACGTGCTTATTCAATAAAATCTGGATATGCGATTTTTAGCATGAATGCAATACCTCTCTTAGCGAGAGGTAAAAAACTGTGTCGGCAAAACCTCGCCGGTGGACGTGGCCTGTTCATCAGCGAATAATCCGAGTAAATCTGCGTTGAAATAAATTCTTGTCCAGCGAACTGGGCCACGAATCGCGAGCTCGCTGTTTATACTTATGCAAAACCGCCGTGTAGCTCTTGGCCGAGCTTTAAACCTCATCCCTAATACTCTGGTTAGTTGCGCTAGTTTTTACGAACACCAATCCCCTGAAGGAAAAACAACGCCTGAAGTTTTGCACGACAGATAATGATGGCAGGTGGAAGAGATAGTGATTGTTTTTAGGGTTGGTTTTAACCTTAAATTGGGGGATTTAGATTTGTAGTTTGCGGTGGGAGTGGAACTTGACAAAAATGTTTTTTGAAGAAGTAGATGATTTCACTATTTTGAGCTATAACTCTTTATTATACATATTTCATATTGGTAATAGTAATACGAAAATAGAATGAAAAGTTTACGACTTAACACAGAGAAGGCAATAGAAACAATTATGTAAACTGTCATTGCTCTACAGTGTCCGTAAATCTACTAATTTGTGCTTTATTATAAAAATCCGTTGTGGCCAACACAATACCTCTCGCTATTTCCATTTTATGTTACATAAGTAACGAATTTAACATTTCTTGTACGCACAAATAATTTAAATTGTATCTATTCTTTCGTTCTATGAGGAATTTATATATATATAAATATACAGGGTGTTATATTTTAATGAGCCCAGCAAATATCTCGCTTATTTATTAAGTTACTAATTTCTTTCATATAACATGATTTATACAGAAGCATATAAGCTACTTGATGACGGATGTACATTCATGAAACCACATCCGGTTTATTAGTAATTAATATCAACTTTGAAATTTCAAATGGAACATACTATATTTTTTTACAAATTTGAAAAGTACATCAAATTTTCTTTACAATCATGTAAAATAATCCATTTGTTACATTATTAAAAAGTAAAATGACGGGTACTATTTTATACACCTACTCGAAAAGAGAATATTGAGCCATGACTGTGGCTTGAAATAAAACAATTGTAACACGGTAAATATCAACCTGTAATAATTGTTCTAACCTTTATTATTAGCAAATTTCATTATAATATCGTATTAATTTATTATAATTAGAAATATCAGAAAATGTTGATATGCTAGATGTGTATTTTCGAAGTTTAAAAAATAAACGCATAGCTGCAGAACTTTATCTCCAAAACCTAATGGCATCTTTTCATATAAGAGTAAGGTAGAAATACAAGGTTTCAAATTTTTCTGAACGATAGTATTTGAGTTAGAGCGTAAAGAGGATCCACACACACACACATACACACAGACATCATCGTGAAAATGTTAAAATTGGATTGTAGGGACCTTAAAATGTGGTAATCCCTATACTTCCCTTAGGTAGTGGGAGGTAAAAAAGCTATTTTTTCTAACGTCATAAAAATAATTGTGTATCTCTGCGTAAGTCCTCAAACTATTTGACACTCCTCTCGTTGTTAGTGCGCAGACTAGAATACTGGTTTTAGAAACTCTAGAAATTACTGGGCAGTTTGTAGTACTCTATTGTATAAAAACTATCTACAGTTTGTGAGTTCAAGTTATTTTGCAAAAACTAAAATAAATATTGTTGTGAATAACTAACTTTATAGTATAATCCAAGCTTTAAATTTTGCGATGTATCCAGTATACATCAATACGATGAAATCCAATAATTGCGAAGTGCTGTAAAATACAAAATTTATCAATCCTCTAATGGTATACACGTTTGTTGCATAATAAACTTTGCCGAAAACAGTCAGAACACTATTAACTAAACAAACACAGCCATCGTGTGGCCAAAACAATGAATTCTATTTATACAGTAACTAATAGTAAAAAAAGATATATTCTTTAACAAATCTTCAAAATTTAAGTTTTAGACCATGGAAATTGCTAATATATTCAGATAATTCAAATTGACAGATGTCAGTATCAATGAAAAGAAAATGAGTGTGGCAGAGATGAGGATGTTTGGGAGGACACGAAAAGATCGGGTAAGGAATGAAAGAATAAGGGAAATAAATGGAGAGATGAAGAATATATTGGAAGAAGAAGGAATAACGTAGTAATAGAAGGTAGAAGAAACAGAAGAAAACCACAGATAAGATGGAAGGACTGTACTGCGGAAGACTTGAGAAAAAATGAACTGAATAAGTACGACACGCAAAATAGAAATGAGTGGAAGAAGAAAATAAAAAATAGCGACCCCTAATGAATTGGAGAAGCTAAAGAAGGAGATGTCAGTGTCAAGTGCAATTTTCATAGTTTATAAAATAATTTTAGTGCAAATATAGAATCTTTTGCAAAAAAATATGTACGGATTTTGCACAAGATTGACGGAAGGTAATGTGCTGGCCATCTCAGATTTTTTACCTCCCGCTACCCTTGGTAAGGGAGGTATAGGGACCGTGCTAAACATCGCATATCGAGATTTTGGTAAATGACCACGTTTTAAGGTCCCTAAACTTCAATTTTAATATTTTCACGATGATGTCTGTGTATATATATATATATATATGTATGTGTGTGTGTGTGCGTGTGTGGGTGTGTGTGTAGATCCTCTTTATGCTCTAACTCAAATACTATCATTCAGAAAGGTTTGAAACCATGTATTTCTACCTTATTCTATAAGATAAGAAGCCATTAGATTTTGGTGGCAATCGGATAATCGGAAATGGCAGTTTACTTGAAGCTCAAGTTAGTTTTTCTTCAAAAAATACCTTTAAATATATTTTTTTCGCAATTTGTAATTATTTTATGTATAAATTTATAAAATAATATAAAAATTATATCTCGGAGCTTATGCTATAAACACATCTCAATGGTTACATAGTTCAGCTCAAATGTATGTAACCGACAGATAAATGTCACTGTCAAAAAAATAATCATTTCAAATTAATAATAGTAACGATTTAAAAGGAAAATTGTAAATAGAACAATAGTTTTACGGAAAGGAACTTAATATACATAATTTCTAGCATTAGTAAATATGCAGGTATGTATTTAAATAAAGAAATAAATAAATATATTATCACGGCATATTATCTATTGCTGGGTGTGCTAATATGATTTGTACACACATTTCGGTAATGACGATGATATATTTGTATTGTGCGGGCGTTTACCACAAGGGTTAATTTTATGCCATTTAAAATTCCAAATTCCAGGCACGCGGCAACGAGACCCCATAGGACATCAGATTTTTTCAGATCATTTGTTGTATATAATATTTTTACAAGAGTCATTAGTTTGTCCAAAAAACACTGTTTGTTTTAAAAGAAACAGCCTATTTAATCACCTTTTGAAATAAAACTTTTATCATGTCCTCAATAAATAGGCCATTTAATTTTGCGTGTATGGGGTAGCCGGTTGTGCAAAGCGGTTAGAAGTTGGCGTGGTTCGAACTCAGGCATGGGGAATGGGGCAGGCAAATGGACCGACATTAATAACAGCCGCAGCCAAGGCGATCGCACGTGCGCGTGACAACCGCCATGTGCGGCGTAGCTCGAGACACCAAGCACAGCTTAATCACATAGTGGTTTATTATGCCACCGCAAGAATCATTAGGAATCGAGATAGGCTGATTTTATAAGCAAATGAGAATTTTATATTTTCGCTCACTGGACTTTATTGTTATCTATAAAATTGAAGTATTTTTTTATGCAGTATCAATCTGTGAAATATAAATTAAAATAAATAATATGATAGAAATGATTTTACAATTTTTGTATTTTAACTGAATTAGTAGGGAAGAGTGGGGAAAGATGACGAGCTTAAGGATTTTTTTCCTCTCGCTAAGAGAGATATTGCATTCATGCTAAAAATCGCATATCCAGATTTTATTGAATAAGCACGTTTTAAGGTCCCTACAATCCGATTTTAACATTTTTACGATGATGTCTGTGTGTGTATGTATGTGTGTGTGTGTGTGTGTGTGTGTGTGTGTGTGTGTGTGTGTGTGTGTGTGTGTATGTGTGTGAGATGTTGGAAGGACGATTACTCAAAAACCATAAGACTTTATATTTGTTTAACTACGTATTTCCCAATCGGACATTCATGGGAAGATCTGAAAAGGTTTTGGTAACAATTGGACAACCGGAAGTAGAAGATTCTTGAAAAAAAATCTTCTAAATATTATTTTTTGAAATTTTTTCTTGGTAATACTAAAGAAAATTAATTTCTCTTATCTGATACATTTAAATATTTTTATATATATTCTATAGATTTAGAGATAAAAGGAATATAATATATAAAATAATCTGTTATAATTAATTTTACAACCGAAAGAATGCCATGAAAAATAGTTGAAAATTTAAATTGTTTGTAACTGACAGATAAATGTTAGTGTCAGACATCCGAAGACATTACTGAAGTCTTTTTCTGGAAATTACATACATTGTATTATTTCTTAATGTATTAACAGTTAAATATTTAATATTATAGGTATATTACACATACCCTTCAGAAATACTGTTACTCCTGACAATGAATTGGAAACATCTCGAAAAATTAGAAGAGTAAGACAAACTTTTGTCATAGAATGAATTTAAATTTAAAAAATCTAAATATAAGGAATAGATTTAAATAGAATTTTTGGTGTAGAGTGTAGATATACAAGAACTGTTAATTACATTAGGGCGCGAGCAGTCACATGATTTTTTCTGACCTTGAGAAGCAGGTATGGGGGCCCATGTCATAATGATAATGTACTTATGTACATAGATGTCAAATAACATATTTTTTTGTTCTAAATTTCGTAATTTTCCAATTCCATGTGATTTATTTTCCTCGACAAGTAAATTCCACACTCCTGGTGACACATTAACTACGTGAATTTAGAAAATTTTGAAAATCATTCTAAAACGGGCCCCCACATCTGCTTGGCAAGGCCAACAATGTAACATGACTGTTCGCGCCCTATACTTATGTAACCAAAAAAAGGAAGTGGCGAGAGGTATTGTGCTGGCCACAACAAATTTTTTGTAAAATAGATACACAACATTTTTTAAGTAAGCTCGTATTAATATTAATTACACATATGTAGGCTATAAAAAGACGGTAGCATTAACAATAGAGTTCAGCAGTTTGGTTTTTTCATTCCAACCCCTAGATGGCGGAATTAGTAATTACAATGTCAAATTCTAGCAAGCTTATAAATGTTCAGACAAGAGTATGTAGGTATTGTGTTTAAGCGTACAGGTTTGACTTATTGAAATCTACAGTGACATTTTTTTGTGTCTCGCTTTTCACACCATTTAAACATATAGAAAATATACACTCTACAACATATAACGTTTTCATTTCTTTTGACAGCCTGTTTTTCTTTACTCTGAACAGGTTTTTCTAATAACGGAAAAATTTACTGAGTTGTTTACATTTCTGACATACATATTTGTTATAATAATCAGATATGAGGAAAAATATTGTTCCAGAAAAAGATAATATTGGCATGTATAATAATATTGAAGTTATTTTCGGAATACAAATATATTCAGATATGCTGAAACTTAACAAGTTCGAATACGTACAGTAAAATTTTTGAAAGATGTCCGATCAAGGGCACCTGTATCACTAACGAATTAACAAATAGGCATACATTTATCTCTTTCTTTTGCAAAGGCTGTAAGAGTGTGTGATAAGGATGGATATAACACGCTTGTCTTTCAAAAATTCATATTGTTTCGACTAAGTTAGGACATTCCATTTATAAACGATGCTCGTTGTTGATAATACTTTCGCTGTAACGTAAGTTTATTTATTAATTCAAATACATTACCTGGATTCATAGCCGTACGTATAACGTTATATTCTGTCAGAGTCACTGACACTGACATTGTGTCAGTATCTTATTTTTAACATATTTGGTTTTACATTTTCTTATAAACTTACTAGTTGACTTATTTTTGAATTTTGAATGCTTTTCTTGTAATACATATTTTTATAATAATAAAATAACACTAGTATCTTACGTACCCTCATAAAAACTAAGCAAACGAAACTACTGAATTTGTCATGATGGGCGGAGCAAAAATCTGAATTCATACAATTCGTAGACAACCTTGATCGGACATCTTTCCAAAATTTTACTGTATATTAAAATGTGAAATAATATAGATGATAACCAGAAGAAAACTCTATTTTAAAAACTTTACTCTCTTAGTATAACGCTGACCGCGGAAATAAAAGGCATAATAAAATACTCGTATATCATAAAATAATTCAGCTAGTAAATCAAAATTTATAACAATTTCCATTTGCGAGAGTAACAAAAGTAAAAAGCGAAAATGAGAGCACTTTCGGGCAGAAAAGCACACATTATCTGGTTAAGTAAACCTCTGAACAAGCGGCTATAATTCTACCGAAATTTATTATCTACCATTAACGATATATCATACGAGTATCGGGAGCTATTCCCTATTCGCAATATGTCGGCTGTGGCTTACAATCGCACTTGCTGAGAGAAACTTTACTAGAGGGAAACTTTGCCTATGTTCTCTTGAGGGAAGTCCTCCATAATAACATATATATGGACAATATATATTTAATTTTCTTTAGTACCGTTATGATTTATTTATTTAGTTTAAATCTACCTGTTGATTAATTTATTTGCCCTAAAAATACCAATGTCACACGTCAACTCCTTTTTACCTCCCGCAACGCTTGGTAAGGGAGGTATAGGAATCGTGTTAGAAATCGCATATCGAGATTTTGGTAAATGACCACGTTTTAAGGTCCCTACAATCCATTTTTAACATTTTCACGATGATGTCTGTGTGTATGAATGTATGTATGTATGTATGTATGTATGTATGTTTGTGTGAGTGTATGTGTGTGTGTGCGTGTGTGTGTGTGGATCCTCTTTACGCTCTAACTCAAATACTATCGTTCAGAAAATTTTGAAATCTTGTATTTCTACTTTATTCTAATATGGAAAGAAGCCATTAGATTTTGGTGTCAATCGGATAACCGGAAATGGCAGTTTACTTGAAGCTCAAAATAGTTTTTCTTCAAAAAATTTATTATAAAAATTAAAGATTATTCCATTTTCTACAGGTTTGCATTAATACTTTTTCTATAATTTTATGGATAAATTTATAAAATAATATAAAAATTATATCTCGGAGCTTATGCTATAAACACAACTCTCTGGTTACACAGTTCAGTTCAAATGTATGTAACTGCCAGATAAATATCACTGTCAAAAAATAATCATTTCAAATTAATAACACTAACATTTTCAAATGAAAATTGTAAATAGAACAAGAGTTACATGGAAATGAACTTAATATACATAATTTCAAATTAATAATAATGTTTTAAAACGAAAATTGTGAATAGAACAATAGTTAAATGGAAAGGAACTTAACATACATAATTTCTAGTATTAGTAAATATGCAGGTATGTATTTAAATAAGAAAATAAATATATTATCACAGCATATTACCTATTCCTATGTGCTAATACACAGATTGTACACAGATTTTGGTAATAATGATGACATATTTGTATCGTGCGGGCGTTTACCATGCGTCACCTCACAAGCACTCATTTTTGACGTGGAGACTACATCACAGGGGTTAGTTATGTGCCATTTGATAGTAGTAATTGAATCCGGTTCCCCAGATTCTCCACCATACAAGACAAAACATACAATTCAAAAGTTTGTATTGTTTGACTTTAACAAATAAAAGTTTATTAATTAATATTTAACTGTTAATATAGTACGAAATTAGAACCATTTTATTGTCTAAACATTGTTATGTAATAATATAATTTAGTATTTATTTCTTGACTATAATATTTTCAATGATTCCCTTAATCGACAAATAAATGTGTTATATTCTACTCTATGCTAAGTTTTATTGAGAGAAAATCCTCCACCAAATGTGATATTTCCCTCAAGCACTTGTGTTTGGTATCGTATTTTCTTCGCAGTCAATATTTGTCCAACTTCTTACTCTAGCTTAGCTATCTAAATGCAAGTGCAAATAGAAAACTAGAACACAACTCGATTTGCATTATTTGTTCACTTGCTGTAAGTGATACCCTAGAGATTTTTGCTTAATTAAAGTTTTACTTTTCAAATCATTTCCGTTTTATTCACACACCGGTAAATAAAACTTTGTTTAACAGCAGACTAAAATAAATTTCATTAAAATTTTAACTTTAATTTTCATTTTAAATGCGAAGAAGACTTTGGAAGTCTGTCTGTTCATTAAGTGAACAGCTACTTTGGGTAGATTTTTATTAATGAAAACCTAATATTTAATTTATATTTTGTACTACATCTTACTAATTTCAAATCATGTAATAATAGCCCTTTATTACAACAAAAAAAATTACATAGTGTTATATTACATCATAAATTTTATTCAATAGTATACCTGTATATATTATTTTCTTATTTATTACTTCCTTGTATGTAAGTAAAGGAAGTATTGTAATCGCGAAAAAATTCAGCGGAAATATCCATTTTGATCATCCCTGAATCCATTTTGACTAATTTCGTCGTGACGTCTGTACGTACATATCTCGCATAACTCAAAAACGGTAAGCCGTAGAAAGTTGAAATTTTGTATTTAGGACTCCTAGGTATAACATCTAGTTGTGCACCTCCTTTTCTGGTTATTATACAATTTCCAGAAGTGGCACTTTACATGAAGCCTATAATAGATTTTAATGAAAAACTGTTTTAAAATATAATCCAAAACTTTTCAAATTTGGTATACAAGACATTTATGTCAATCGAAATAACATAATAGATTTTGGTTAAAATAGGCTAACGGGAAGTGGTACATTACTTGAAGTTGTTAACAGTTTTTCTTGAATAAAATGATTTTATTTTGATTTTAGAAATAAATGCTTCAAATAAAAGTTTTAGAGAATTAATTTCTGCATCTAGCACATCAAGTATTATTAAATTAGCCCTTTGTATAAGCGAGATATGTAAATTTAAAAATTATATACTTTTTTGTTTTTGTAATAAAGCTTGCTATGGATTAGGACAAAAACATAAAAAAACTTCATATCAAATTACGTTAAATACGTGTAATTTTATGATTCGTACAATAACAAATATTATATTTTTATTGTGAAATTAGTCATATTCATTGTTGTAATCAAATATTTCTTTGTTGTAATCAAAACTCTCTTTAAACAGAACCAGGTTAGATTAATGTTAATTTAAGAATGATAGTAGTAAATGAATTATTTTTTGTTCTATATCAAAATATTTCTCGGGCTTGGCTTAAGCCTGTCAATATTTTGTAATTTAATTATTAAAAAAATATGTATAGTTTAATAATCGTACAAGGAAGTCATGTGGTGTCCACATCAGATTTTTTTTTAGACCATCTGCTGCACTTTTGAATTTTTGTATACTGTAGTACGTCCTTTATTTTGGTTCTGTTTCTCAAATCTTCATTCTTGATTCTATCTTTTCGTGTAATGCTCAGCATACTTGTTTCCATTTCCCTTACGTTTATTTGTAACGTTTTTTCTTGTATTTTCTTCAGTGCCCATTTCATATCATGTACCTAACACTTATTTAAACTTCTTTTACAGGGTGATTAATAAAATAGCTATTTTCTTTATTATTAATTTTAGACCTATAGTTTAATTTACAAAATTTGGGGCGAAGTTAAATACCACATTTTGATGTAAAAGATCCTGAATTTTACTTCCGGTTCTAACTGCCTAAAATTCAATACCTTCCTTACCTTTATGGTGAAGGAAGGTAAAAATATAATACAAATATACAAAACAATTTAATAGAATTGGAATTCACAAATATGTAGTTAGGGAGGTAAACATTACACAAGCAACAGTTTGTTCTATTTCCGTATAATATCTTTGTACAAATGTAAACAATGATTAAACGGTAAATCATAAAATCAGGCAAATGTGATTTATACAAACTCAATATTAAATCACAGCGATACGAAATCTGCCCTCAACAAATAAAGTTGTAGCGCAACACATAACCCGAGCACATAATACCTAATGTATGTACAAACAAGCAGCATCGAACATCTTGTCAAAGGAAATCGATATTCCATTTCATAAATGGCGGATTCGGTAGGTAGAGTCCAATAATTCTCTGCCCAAAACGGAAATTCAATATATAATGTATAAGCTGGTCCAGGCAAACCACACTTCATATCTAGTGGCCCTTGACTGGAGGGTCGCTCGCGCAAGGCACAAATACTTAGGCGTAGACTTGGAGGTTACACAGTATATTTGGTCTCTGAACTTTGCTCTGGTTACTGCTCTAGGACCACAGACCAGACTCCTGTGCTCGTTCATTCTTTCAAACTCAATTGACTTACCTACATTCAACTTATCGTGATTTTTATACACGCTTCGGAGATTCTATTTTACAAATGTTGAAATAACTTGGAATTTTTCTTATTCTGTACTCGTGTTTTGTATATGAACGGGTTAAGATTTTGGTTACAGAAAAGAAACTTCAGAAAGAATGAGGATATTGAACAAGGAAACTCTGAAGTACGTTATTCAAATTGTTTATATATTACTCGGTGGATAAAGAAATGTGATGCTTTGGAATAATGAAGAAGTATATGTATGTTAATATCCGAAAACTTATTCTATGTTGAAAAAATCTGTTGTGGTCAGCACAATATCTTCCGTCAATCCTGTGTATAATGTATAAATTCCATACATAATTTTTCTTGCAAAAGATTCTAAATTTCCAGTAAAATTATTTCATAAACAAACTATTCAAATTGCACTTGACACTGACATTTTCTTCCTCTTTAGCTTTTCCCATGCGTTAGGGGTCGCTGTTTTTGCGGATCGTTCTCATTCAGTTCCTTTTCTCTCAAGTCTTCCGCAATACAGTCCTTCCATCTTATCTTTGGTCTTCCTCTGTTTCTTCAACCTTTTATTACTTAAGCTATTCATTCTTCATCCAATATAATTCTTCATTTCTCCTCATGACATGTTCAAACCAATGTAATCGTCTTTCTTGAAACTTGTAACACTAGAGTTATTTTCTTACCGTATCTTTCCGTGTCTTCCCCAACATCTACTTCAACATCCTCATCTCTGCCACATTAATTTACTTTTTATTGATACTGACATCTGTCAATTTGAATTATATGAATATATTAATAGTTTCCATGTTTAGCATAGCTGGCTGATTTATAAAATTTAATTTCTTTAAAATTCTTTAACTCTGTATCTATTGAATATGGAGTATAAAATGTAATCAAATCGTATAGAGAATAATATATTCTTTAAGTTATAATAACGTTAAATGTCAATAATCAAATTTAACTGTTAAATCTTCAAATGAGGCTACTTCGGTTCACCAATTATAACCAAAATCTAATCACTTGTTCTTCTGGATGTAAACTTGAGGAATACGAAAAAAATATAATTTTTGGAATCGTGGTATTGAAGTTATGGGATCCGGAACTTTTGTCACACACACACAAACACACACACACAGATACATATACAGACATCATCGTAAAAATGGTAAAATCGTATTATAGAGACCCTAAAACATGATTTATTCACTAAAAACTCATCAATGAATTTTTTGACCAAAGACAATACCTTCCTTACCTAAAGGTGACGGAAGGTATAAAGAATAGTTTGAATTTGATGTAGCAAAACAATTAGAAGATCGCTAACGTTTCAATTTATTTGAAATCGCCCTCAGAACCATAAGAAGATATACTCGTATATGATATTCAAATTTTAATGTTACAATTATTTATTCAGAATACTAAATTTAAAAAATTACAATATAACAAAGTTACATATCGTTTCGATATCCATTGACTACATTAAATTTGAGATACGAAGAAACATATTGAATAAATCCTTAATTAGGAAAATAGAAATAGAAAATAAATGTAAAAAAACCTGATGTGGCCAGCACATTACCTTCCGTGTTAAGAAATATTTTTAGTAGTTACCTAATTCCATTGATCAAGTTCATGAATAATTTTAATGTACTTAGTTCTCTTTCTTTTTAACTAAACCAAATATTAGAATATAATATTTAGGTGATCCGCTTAATGTTGGTTAAAAACTATAATCATAAATTAGATTTTATAAAGTAACTCTAAATTTGGTATAAGTAATATTGAAACTGTAAATGGATTATAATACGTACATTACAGTATTCTCAGTTAATAATAGTGGATTTCTGTCACTCCAGTAATATTCTTTATTTAGTAACTGATATTTGTCTCTTAACCAAAAGCACATATATTTTAGCAAATATTAAAGTTACTGATTACATCATATATTTTGTTATTTTGTAACAAATTTTCTGTAATATGATATATCTTGTTAGGTTCTGTTCTACAATATATTTTTGTCATCATTATCTCAAGCGAGATAGCCCTTGTAGATCAAAACGCCAACATAGGAGGGTCGTTTCACAAACAATTTATCTTAATATACTTACAATTGTCATCGAAAATGCTTTTCAGAACAAATAAATGGTTAACGCGTCCGAGAATCGTCAAATGCTAGATATTTTACTGGTTTCAAAAATTCTACAATAACCAAAAGAAATATTTGAATCGAGGTGTCTCTTATATAGTTTAACCAGACAGAAAACACTATTTATTTTTATTGTTGTTGTTACACTTGTTCGGCCACTTTTAAACCGATCAACCCACTTGTAAAAATTCGCACGGTTCATAAAACTTTTACCGTACTGTATTAACATTCCAGAAAAAAATTCACTTGGTTTTACACCTTCTGCGACTAAAAATCTAATGACTGAGCGCTGCTCTTCTAAGGTGCAATCTTCTAGTGCACTTGCCATGGTGAACTGAAAATTTTGAGGTTATGTTGACATAAAATGATGAAACAGCTGATCAGAGCATATCCCAAGGTTGCCAACTAACACCCCTGAAAAGATTGTACACATTCATTGAATAGTTTTAAAATTATAGAATTTGTCTCTTTACTTATTGAATGACCCTCGTATTTAAGAAAGAACAGGAAAGATAAAAAAGCAAGCAAGAAAATAAAATGAATATGGAAGGTATTACTAAATAGAAGAATTAAAACGAAAAATATCAAGCAAGAAGAAATTAAACAAAATTGGGTTGTTTCTTTAAGCACGTAGTTGCTTCTATGCTAATTCCGCTAGCGTTAAATAAACATTTTTACCACTGTCGCTGAAGCGGTAGTTTGCTGTTTAACCCAGAACATGTTTGCTGGATGCAATGACGACCATTTTCTTCCTCTGCCACCACCGTAGCCACCATGCGTCGTGACATATTGACATCGCGACGGCTTCGGCGACGTGTCTTCCGCTGACTAGCGTGATATATTGCCTGTAATATCCACGGAACACCGCTGAATATCCCACGCCATGAATTTACAAAATATCGGTCACGCAACACAACAAACACTGATTCCACTCACTAACCTACATGGGATTACCATTAACACACATCTATGTTGTTTGTTTTAAGCTTTAGAATCATATAAATGAGAACCAAATTTGTCGGACATTTTTACCTCTCGCTAAGAGAGGTATTAGATTCATGCTAAAAATCGCATATCCAGATTTTAATGATTAAGCACGTTTTAAGGTCCCTACAAACCGATTTTATTATTTTTACGATGAGGTCTCTCTCTCTGTGTGTGTGTGTGTGTGGATGTATGTGTGTGTGTGTGTGTGTATGTGTGTATGTGTGTATGTGTGTATGTATGTGGGATGTTGGACGGACGATTACTCAAAAACTATAAGACTTTATATTTGTTTAAATTCGTATTTCCCAATCGGATATTCATGGGAAAATCTGAAAAGGTTTTGGTAACAATTGGGCAACCGGAAGTAGAAGATTCTTGCATATGTGTGTGTGTGCATGTGTGTGGGTATATATATATATATATATATATATATATATATATATATATATATATATATGTATATATATATATATATATATATATATATATATATATATATATATATATATATATATATATATATATGTCCGTGGGGATGTTGGAAGGACGATTTCTCAAAAACTATAATATTTAATATCACGAAATTAATGAAAAAATATTATATTTGACATCTATGTACATTATTAATAGCTATCATTCTGACACGGTCCCTCATATCTGCTTGTTAAGGCTAACAAAGTCATATAACTGCACGCGCCATATTGTATTTAACATTTCTTGTATACCTACACATTATTTATACAATAAGAAACAATTATAATGTATGAACTTCTCAGAAAAAAAATACAGTAATGTCTGACATTTATCTGTCAGTTAAAACATTTTTATTTTTCAATTGGTTTCACGACATTATTTGGGCTGTGAGATTTATTACAACAGATTATTATGTACCTTATGTTTATCTATCTCTAAATCTATAAAAGATCTAATAAAATATTTATATATATCAGGTAGAGAATTTACTCTTCTTTAATAATAGCAACAACAAAATTTTTCAAAAAATAATATTTAGGTTTTTTTAAGAATCTGCTATTTCCGGTTGTCCAAAAATTCTAACATTTGACATCTATGAACATAATTACTAATTGTCATTCTGACAAGGGGCCCCATATCTGCTTGTCAAGGCCAACAATGTCACATGACTGCTGCGGCCTATACTTATGTAACCAACAGATTTTTTTTATAAAACTCAAGTTCTCAGTATAATTTTTCAGTTTACTAATTATAAATTTTATTAAGAATTCCCATTTGATTACATGACTTCTTTATCGTTCTAAGTTTCTTATAAATAAAGGCCAGTAACATTTTTTGAAAGATGTCCGATCAAGGTTGTCTACGAATTGTATGAATTCAGATTTTTGCTCCGCCCATTATGACAAATTCAGTTGTTTGCTTAGTTTTTATGAGGGTACGTAAGATACTACTGTTATTTTATTATTATAAATATATATATATATTACATTAAAAACATTCAAAATTAAAAAATAAGTCAACTGGTAAGTTTATAAGCAAATGTAAAACCAAATATGTTAAAAATAAGATAATGACACAATGTCAGTGTCAGTGACTCTCACAGAAAATAACGTTATTCGTACGGCTATGAAATAATAAATAAACTTACGTTACAGCGAAAGTATTATCAACAACGAGCATCGTTTTAAAGTGCAATGTCCTAACTTAATCGAAACAATATGAATTTTTTAAAGACTAGCGTGTTATATCTATCTTTATCGCACACTCTTATAACCTTTGCAAAAGAAAGAGATAAATGTATGCCTATTTGTTAATTCGTTCGTGATACAGATAACCTTGATCGGACATCTTTCAAAAATTTTACTGTACCTTATGATTTCTATATAAGTCTAGTATATTATGTATAATTTATCTAAAGGTGTGTAACAAAGAGCACTGTTATTATTTTAAGTTTATTTATTTATTCATTGTTTTAATTTTCACGAATTTTTTTTTATTCTTATTTATTTGTTGTATTTAATATTTCATGTGATCGCTTAGTCTTTAGAAATCACATCTTTTGAATAAGCCATATGAGGTTTATGGAATTGGTTAACCTGGGGATTATATACAGTATATAATTAATATTGATTGAATTTTCTTTATTCTTTGTAATACTTGTTTCAGGATTTCATTACTGAATATAGGTTTATTTGTTGTTAACCTAATTACAGTTACAGATTAGTATTATCTGTATTGCAATTAGGAATTTAATCTGATTATCTGATTGATATTAAATTAAGCGTCAATAGTTAATAATCATATTAAATGTGCATTACTTTCCTGTTCCAATTCTATGCAGATCATATTAAATGCCATAAATAGACAAATGAAATTGTAAATGTTATAGCCTCATTTGTAATCATGCATAAATATAAGTGAATAAATGGAATTGAATAGCGTGTGTGTATGTTACAGGTTTAGGTTAGTTGATATTTAATATAAATTCAGAGAATAATACTAGGAAATTGTACATTTCCATTTCTTGCAATATTAATATGTAGATTTATACAAATATGATATAATCTTTATTGGTGCTGCGAAAACCATTTTACGACTCAAATCTGCTACACTGTACCTATTATACTGAATAATACATATTGTAATAGTTAAGAGGCAGTATTGTTACAACACTCATAATAGTACATTAAAACACAAGTATCATAAGGCAATCTGTTACCGTACGAGCCCAAGTTTGGAAAACGAGCCGATAGGCGAGTTTTACAAAGGACGAGTGCGTCAACAGGCCTTATGATACGTGTTTTTTATACAATTTTTTCTATTAAGGTAATTTTACGATTCAATTTATTTAAATTACGACGTCAAATTATGACTAGGTATTTTTTTGTTAGTTATGTTTATGTTGGTAACGCTTCTCGATAACAACTGAATTTTCATATTTTGTCAACTATTGATTAATTAGTGTATTGCAAGGTGTATTGTATTTATGATTCAAGGTCTGATTCTGGTTGTGAAATTAATATTATATTTTTTTCTAGTCCTATCACCTAAAGAAAGTATAAAAATCCATAATTAAAAGTAATATGTTGAAATATTATCAACAACTTACCATTTTGAGGTTACCTGTCATCTGTCAGTTATGAAAGCATGACTACCAACTCTAGAACATGAAAGGCGCCAAAAATAGTACGCTTATAGATCTTCTAAACGTCGTGTTTGCAGTACAAAACAGTGCGTTTATAGAAACATAAGAACACCGAAATAGAAAATAATTATTATTGTAACTGACACGTATTTATAAAATCTGATGTGGCCAGAATACCTTCCGTCAATCCTGTGTATTATGTACAAATTCCATACATAAATTTTCTTGCAAAAGATTATAAATTTTTGGTATTATGTGATTCCCTTTCTCGGCAACTGAATTCCATACTCCTGATAACAAACAAACCACATGAAATAAGAAAATTATGAAATTTTCATTGAAAAATTATAACGCTTGTCAGTTATGGACATAATTAATTGCTGTCATTTTGATACGGGTCAAAGTCATGTTACTGCACGCGCCCCATGCATAAATTTTCTTGCAAAAGATCCTATATTTCCAGTAAAGTTATTTCATTAACAAACTATGCAAATTGCACTTGACCTGACATCTTCTTCTTTAGTTTTTCCCATTCGTTAGGGGGTCGCTATTTTTTATTTTCTTCTTCCACTCATTCAGTTCCTTTTCTCTCAAGTCTTCTACAATACAGTCTTTTCATCTTATATTTGGTCTTCCTATGTTTCTTCCACCTTCTATTAATATATTCATCTCTCCTCATGACATGTCCAAACCAATATGTAATCGTCTCTCTTATATCTAGAAACTTCTAATACTAGAGTTACTTCCCTTATTCTTTCATTGATTTCATTTTATTGATACTGACATCTGTCAATTTGAATTACCTGAATATATTAGCAGTTTCCATGGTTAAGTTAGCATAGCTGGCTGAATTATGAAATTTATATAAAATTTATTATCGTTATTCTTCTTTAACTCTATATCTGTTGAATATCAAATATAAAATGCAATCAAATCGTATAGACAATAATATATTCTTTAAGTTATAATAACATTTAACTGATTTTTTCAAGAAAAACTGTTAAAATCTTCAAATGAGGGTACTTCCGGTTGACCAATTATAACCAAAATCTAAACAGGTCTGCATATGGTTGTAAGGAAAAGGAATACGCAAGAATTGTAATTTCTGGAATTCTATTATTGGAGATATCGTGCCCGAAAACGCGGTCACACACACACGCACACACGAACACACACACACATACAGACATCATCGTAAAAATAGTAAAATCGTATTGTAAAGACCCTAAAACGTGCTTATTCAATGAAAACTCACCACCGAATTTTTTGACCTTCCTTACCTAGAGGTGACGGAAGGTAATAATTTAATTTATGATACTATCAAAAATTACTGAGCTTAATTGAAAATGAGATTTATATTTGCACTTCTCATTTAGAAAACTCGCTAGAGTTCGTTTTCAAAATTGTGGCGCGTGAGAATAAACATATCCTATAAAACTAGTTCTTTAATATACTATTATGTAGACAAGTTGACAAAGCATCGGAATAGACATTGGAAGATCCTGGGTTCAAATCTCGGTGAAGTTCATGAAGTTTTTACAAAAATATTTCTTCGTTAAATGTTATTAAAGTTAAAAGTTGTACAACTGACCCGATTCCCATATGGATTTCTACTAAAATTAATTTACCAATGAGTACCTATAATCAATAATGAAATTTTATAATAAATATCCGAAAAACCAAGACGGGTGTAAGAGAAAGAAACACAAAGCGCAGGAACAATAAGAGAAATTCTTTGTCTGAAAATGATCAATGATAAGATGAGAATTTGGTTGATTTGAACAAAAAGTGGCAATGTTCTAGATCATTAATCCTGCTGGGGCAGATGAAATGCATTTATCACCTCTCCTCCTTGCAACGTTTCGTCTTTGTTTCTGTCTGGAGGCCATGCACGCCATAGCAACGGACCCAATTGTTATTATTTGTCGAATTCATAACCGATTTCATTTTATACTTGTCTATACCAATCCACGAAACAATACAAAACTATAAATTAGGATTGATAGTTAGAAGAACAATGTTATGTTGGTATCAAACTCTTTTATTTTATGAACAACGACAGGCTTCGGGAATTCATTTCAGACTCCGATGTGGACATTTTGGTAGGTAAACATTTTTGAAATATATGAAGATACAAACGTTTTGAACAAATTATGTCACGAATGTATTGCAAATAGCTATTTGTGTATTAAGAGCGCAAAATAGAACATTGTCGACAATGTCCATTTTTTCTACAGTCGCCAGAGTGAGTCCTCCACCATAACAAAAAGTAATAAAATTGGTTAACCGAAAATGTCCTAATTAGAACATTTTAACAGTTTTTCTTGAAAAAAAAAATTGTTGTGGCCAGGACAATACCTCTCGCCACTTCCTTTTTCTGGTTACATAAGTATAGGGCGCGAACATTCATGTTACATTGTTGTCCTTGACAAGCAGATGTAGGGACCCTTTTCAGAATGATAATTAGTAATTATGTACATAAATGTCAAATGTCAGAATTTTTCATTAAAAATTTCAAGATTTTCTAAATTCACGTAGTTAATTTGTTACCAGGAGTGTGGAATTTACTTGTCGAGGAAAATAAACCACATGGAATTGGAAAATCACTAAATGTAGAATGAGAAATTATGATATTTGACATCTATATACATAATTACAAGCTATCATTCTGACATGGGCCCCCATATTTGCTTGTCAAGGCCAACAAAGTCACATGATTGCTCGCGCCCTATTGTATTTAACATTTCTTGTATACCCACACTCTACTTATATCTATTCCTTATATTTAGATTTTTAAATTTAAATTCATTCTATGAAGAAATTTTTTCCTACTCTTCTAATTTTTCGAGATGTTTCCAATTCATTGTCGGGAGTACTAGTATTTCTGAAGGGTATGTGTAATATACCTATAATTCTTTTATCTCTAAATCTATAAAATATATAATAAAATATTTATATGTATCAGATAGAGAATTTAATTTTCTTTATATAACCAAGAAAAAATTTCAAAAAATAATTTTTTTTCAAGAATCTTCTACTTCCGGTTGTCCAATTGTTACCAAAACCTTTTCAGATCTTCACATGAATGTCCAATTGGGAAATACGTAGTTAAACAAATATAAAGTCATATAGTTTTTGAGTAATCGTCCTTCCAACATCCCACATACATACATAATACATACACAAATACATACACACAAACACATCCACACACACATACACACGCACAGACATCATCGTAAAAATGTTAAAGTCGCATAGTAGGGACCTTAAAACGTGCTTATTCAGTAAAATCTGGATATGCGATTTTTAGCATGAATCCAATACCTCTCTTAGCGAGAGATAAAAAAATACAAATCGAAATTGTGACT
This sequence comes from Harpalus rufipes, assembly GCA_951394225.1. Lineage (NCBI taxonomy): Eukaryota > Metazoa > Arthropoda > Insecta > Coleoptera > Carabidae > Harpalus > Harpalus rufipes. The sequence continues at coordinate 63,069,197 of OX596275.1, forward strand.
GTAATGCATAATAATTCATTTAATATATCCTTTCGAGTAAAATTTAACTTATATACATGCAACAAAATGGATCTATTTTAAATTGTGTTCATACGAATATTATAGATATAAAAATCCACTATAGATAATAGGTTGTGATCCAATAGTATGTCAGGTATAATTAGAGAAAATATATCTCTTTTCCAATTACAGTTCTCGGTTTCCACAATAACGCGCAAAACATCTTATATCTTAATTTACGATAGAAATCTACGTGGAATATTGTTTACAGCAAGAGATATTACTTTTTGTTTGAGTAGCGGGAAAAGTCGAACGAAATTATAATCAGTTTCGTTCATCAAAAGTTTTGAGGAAGCTCAGCTTATTGAGTTAATTTAATGCAGCCTGCAAAATGAGAATCTCTCTCGACTCGACCACCGTATCTTGAGAAATGAGGCCTTTGCAGAGCCGTCTGATGTCTTTCTTTTCATTTTTACTATTGGATATATCAGGGTCGGCTTAAACTAACCCACCCAGCACCGTGCGATGGTATTTTGGCGCCTGGGGCACATTATATTTAATTTGGCGCCCTAAACAGGGCCGCTCTATATACTCAAGGTATGGTCATGCCGTGGCTGGCGTTTCGTCCGCCATTTGCGGTCCACTGTCATATTTGTTGTTGCGCAAATTATTATGTATTTTCGTGGTTATTTGTTTTATATTATTGGAAACACATTTAAATATACTTCCAATGTTTATTTAAAGTGTAAGTAATACTTTTATTTTATTTATTTGTGTATTTTCTTGAGATACTGACTACGATGACTGGCAATATTGAAAACACATAAAAATTACCAATATTAAGCACAAACATCTAAATTTTTAACAGGTAAGTTTAAAATATATACTTATTATGTAAATAATAACTACAGTTAATAAATTAGATGAGATAATAACAACCTGTATCCTATGCTCTACATAACCTCTAAATCTATGTCATAATAATAATTGTGTATCTCTTAAATAAATGAATTTTTATTACCTTTATAGATTCATAATGTGATTATTTAATATTCCGGTATAATATCACATTTCTTACAAATAAATAGGGAAATGAATTATCAGTATGTTTGACATTGGCTCGCTTATGGCGGCGATCTTGCCATACCCTGTATATAAAGGTACCCTACGCCGCTCCGTGCGGGTCGCGAGTGGGCAGATTGGGGCGCCATTTCATGACAGTAAATAAGAGTATATTTTTCAAACTACTCTTATTCGTAAAGAAAAAATTGCCTATACAACTTACATAGTAAGGTGAACAATATTTTTTATTAATTTGTTTGTATTAGAGCTCTAATTAAGTTTAAGTAAAATAATCCTACCAAACGGATATTTTTCTAGTATTGTTATAATCAAATAATAATTGTGAAGCTGTTGATTGCAACAATGAATATTTTGGTTATAGCTCATTAATATTGATTACAACAATGAATCTAACAATGAATTTAGTGGAAATAAAAAAAATAAATGAATATCCTGCTAAACGGATAATTTTCTGATATTGTTATAACTGTAAAATTGTTGATTACAACAAAAAAAATTGATTACAATAATGAATCTGTAACACTGGATATTTCATCAATATTTTAAATTTTGTATTTTTCGAAGAATCATAAATATAGTTTAAAATTTACAGAGTGCGTTAATTTACAAATTGGCATTAAGGGGGGGGGGGGGGGCTGAAATATAACTTTGCACAAAGGCGCCTTTTACCCACAGAGCGGCACTGGCAGTGTATTTTTCATTTATTTGGTTCAATACAGAAGAATATATAGAACGAACTGGAACTGGATCTAGCTTCTTAACTAGGTGATTATCAAGAGCGTATCAATCAGAATATATCTATCATTTCAATTCTGTGTGCGCCTTTTAAGAAAAGGCGCCTGGATCGATTGTTCCTTTGCTCCATATCACCACACGGCCCTGGGCTAACCTGTCGCGAACAGCATGATCCCTATAAGAGTACCTCCCTCACCAAAGGTAGCGGGAGGTAAAAATATGATTACAATAATGAAAATTATTAATCATAGAAAAAATGATCATAATATTAACTGTTAGTCTATTTTTTTTCTAATTCGTGCATACGTGCAATAAAGAAGATTTTTATTACATCAAAAATAATGCTTAATTACTACAATAATGAATTACTAAAATAAATATAACCAATTAATATTCACATGTGTCTTCCTCATCCACTGAGGAAGACACATGTGGTGTCGAAACTAGTCGGGAATGAAATAAAGTTGACTGAATTCCAAAAATTTCGTTATTTTTCATTAAAATATCTATTTGTGTATTAAGAGCGCAAAATAGGACATTGTCGATTGAGAGGTTGTTTCCGCGCGACGCAGGAGCGCTGGCATTCTCGTGAAATCGACAATGTCCATTTGCGCTCGAAAAATTTCTACAGTCGCCACAGTGGGGTCCTCCGCCATAACAAAAAATAATAAAACGTACACTTTGTACTTACACAACTACTCAATTAATAAGGATTAATATAAAGAAAAAACGTCTTTTATAATTTAATTTTAATTTATCGTTGTTTCCCATTCTTCTTGACCTATTGCTTCAATCTAATCTAAACATTTTATACTTTCGTTTTCGTAAATGAATGCCCTATTTTATTTTCACAATAGTGCGGCATTTTTTTATTTTTTTTATGTAATATACCGACAGAGCAGTTATATGTCAGATTGATTTGTAAAGGTGGTAAATGTGTCACTACAGTGCCATTAGTTCCTGACTAAACGTTTCCATTAAGAATGTGGACAAGTAACATTTCTCAACATTATATAGTTAGAAATTTGGACAGCGAGCGTTTTTTCTACTTTGTCGCGCTAGAGCGGCAAAGTGACATTTTGCGTTGACAAAAGAGAGCGCAAATTTTCTATGTAGACTAGAAATATTTTTTTTCCTAAATTTGCCGCTTTTCAAAATGTGTTACGGTAACTGCTTACTCTGCTTCATAGCTAATACGGCCCTGGGATGTATCATCCTTTTACATGTTTCAAATATGTACACGTCTTATTAACTTATGAAGAAAAAGTAATTTTATTTACCTTGGAATAAAATATTGATCTCACACTTTTATGGTTAATATAAAACATACGAATATAAAACAAAATGGAAACATCGAAGTGAAAATACGAAACATTGTATCATTTTCAGTGAAAACAAGATACAAAGCAGTAACAGGAATACGTATAAAATTTATGTTGCGTAGTTGGGGCAAGCGCTCATACTTTAAAGTTTTCCAGTAAACAGTTAAGATTGCACTTATATTTTATATTGTAAATATGATTTCTATGTCAACATAGAAATATTCTCAATATTTTGCTACTTAAAATTATTATATAACTTTTAACGTGAAATTTATCAATATTCCTAGGAAATATTACAAAAGATATGTATTAATACGCCTAATAGGCGGCAAATGTTATGAGACAATATTTTTTTAATCTTAATCGTTTTTCATCATTGTTTTCGTAAAACTGACATTTTTACCTCTCACTAAGAGAGGTATTGGATTCATGCTAAAAATCGCATATGCAGATTTTAATGATTAAGTATGTTTTAAGGTCCCCACAAACCGATATTAATATCATTTTTTGAAAATTTTTGTTCTTGCTTGTATTAAAGTAGAATAAATTCTCTATTTGATACATACGAGTATAAATATTTTATTATATTTTTTTATAGATTTAGAGATAAAAAATCTGATGTGGCCAGCACATAACCTCTCGCCGTATATTTTACCTGGCTGTATGCATCAAGCAAAGATTATTTTTATAAATACAAATAATATATTCATATAAATCTATGACGTATAAACTTCTTTATTATTCAATAATAGCATGTCTCAACATAAAGATATTTACCATAAATTATGTTACAATAAATTACAAAGTAGAGTTTACCATATATAAATATTAGGCTGGTAACAGCAATTTTCAATTCGAACAACTTTGTTTACTTTCTCTTCATATTCTTCTAGTAAAAACATTAATTTTGGGTGGTCTAGAATGTATATATCTGGATTGTGCATCTATTCTTATATATCTTCTTTTACATTTTATTTTTTCATACTTGTTATATCTAAATAACCTTAATTCCCTTTAATAAAGTGACGGATAGATTGCACTCCGATTATTCTTATATCGATGTGTAATTTTGTCAATATTTACAACTTACTTGAGAAGAATTTGATAGCTTTTTCGCAATTCAAAGTTACTCTAGTCTACAGTACTGGTGTACATTGTCCCATAATGTTTGAAACAAATTTAAGTCCTTCAACCTAGACTTGTCATCTCCATAATAGTCACAGATCAAGAATTAAGGGATTCTCCAAATACATTTTTCTTTCATTACTCATTATTTCTGACACTGACATTTATCTGTCAGTTACAAATTATTTAAATTTGCAACTATTTTTCATGGCATCCTTTCGGTTGTAAAATTAATTACAACATTATTTTATATATTATATTCCTTTTATCTCTAAATCTATAAAATATGTATAAAAATATTTAAATGTATCAGAAAGAGAATTTATTTTTCTTTAATATTATCAAGAAAAATTTTCAAAAAATAATATTTAGAAGATTTTTTTTCAAGAATCTTCTACTTCCGGTTGTCCAATTGTTACCAAAACCTTTTCAGATCTTCCCATGAATGTCCGATTGGGAAATACGTTGTTAAACAAATTTTAAGTCTTATAGTTTTTGAGTAACCGTCCTTCCAACATCCCACACACACACATCCACACACACACACACACACACACACAGACATCATCGTAAAAATGTTAAAATCGGATTGTAGGGACCTTAAAACGTGCTTATTCAATAAAATCTGGATATGCGATTTTTAGCATGAATCCAATACCTCTCTTAGCGAGAGGTAAAAATATAAGGTATATAATAATATATTGTCATAAATCTCACAGCCCAAATAATGTCATGGAAACCAATTGAAAAATTAAAATGTTTGTAACTAACAAATAAATGTCAGTGTCAAAAATCCCGAGAAATTACTGAAGATTTTTTTCTGGGAAGTTATTATTATATTATATATTATATTATTTCTTATTGTATTAAATAGTGAAATATTTAAAATTATAGGTATATTACATATACCCTTCAAAAATCTAAATATAAAAAATAGATGTAAGTAGAATTATTCATATCCATATTCAATGGATATAGAGTTAAAGTATTATAAAGATATTAAATTTCATAAATCAGCCAGCTATGTTAAACAATGAAACTGCATATATATTAAGATTATTCAAATTAACAGATGTCAGTATCAATGAAAAGAAAATGAGATGGGCATGTTGAGATAGATGTTGGGGAAGACACAGAAAGATAGGGTAATGAATTAAAGCATAAGGAAAATGGCTCAAGTGACAGAAGTTTCTAGAAAGATAAGATAATGTGACGAGGCGAACAATAACAAATAAATACCTTTTTAAAATCTTTTCTAAATTATAGTTTCAGAAATAAAGTTTCAACTTGTTATCTTTGTTAGTCAAAATTCTGTTTAGAAACTGATTGTTTTGTCTAGTTGTGAGAGACGCTGGACAGTTATTTGTTGGCAATTAAGTCTATAAGTTATTGCAAGCCTACGTGCAGGGCTGATATTTTGGTATGGATGCCATATGATACCCTCTTCAACCTCTCAGAGATAATCCTCTTGAGAAAGTAACGCTTTGTTTGAGATAGTCGGTTTAGATACTCGTGTCGACGAGACATGTAGTCTGGATTTTAGTTTCTGGTGCGGGCTAAACGCCTGATTTATAATGTAACTACCTTAGTTAGTTTGATTTAGTTATGTTTAGTTTAGTCATCAATAATAATAATATAAGTATAATAGTTAATAATTGATTAGTGTTAGTGTAAATATGTGTAAATAAAGAAGTTAGTAATATTAATAATATCTGTGTCCATAATGTAAAGTGTTCATCTACCATGAAAGATAATTGCAAGTAAGTGTATGTGTGTTCGTCCTTTGGTTAATTAAGTCGTGGTCATCGTTGGTAAAAGAAGTGCAAGACTACCATCATTAGAGCCTCTGTAACACCCCCCTCGTGTTACAATAAGAAGGAAGGTCTGTACTGCGGAAGACTTGAGGACGACACGCAAAACAGAAATGAGTGGAAGAAGAAAATAAAAAATAGCGACCGTTAGCGAATGAGAAAAGCTAAAGAAGAAGAAGTTAGTGTCAAGTGCAATTTGCATAATTTCTATATGAATGAATTTGTATATAATACATAGGATTGACGGAAGGTAATGACAACTGACAAGCTGCGACATGACATCTGGTGGGGAAAATATGAACTTTCCGATTTGGTACTATATTGTGACTGTATGCTTGAGTTACATGTGGTTTGATCATTTGATGTGAATAAATAAGGAAAAAGTCGTACAAATTGTTGTATATACTGACGTCACTCTCAAGATCTAGTCGAGACACAGGCATTGGGTTATAATTTTCCGAAACATGGCCAAAATATAGTTAAAATTACGACAAGAGCAAGTGTTGAAATGGATATGGATCGACGAAAAGTATGGGACTATGCAATTCGTAGTGCAAAACAAATAACAAAACATATGAAAGTTTGTTCTCGTCATTTTAAATCGGATAATTACATATTTCGTGGTCTTTATCTAGCTTTACACGTGCATTCTGCACTAATAATTTTTAAATTTTCTCTAAATGTATTTTGATTTCATGTGGTTTTGCAGAAATTGCACTGGTCCGCAGACAAAGTGCAAATATTACCCACATTATACCGTCATATTTTAATACTCCACATAATATTATGTGGTTAGCGTTTATAATTCGCTCACCTGCGATCATTAATTTCGATTGATTAAATACATATAAAATTATAAATACATTTTAACATATCTTCTATAATACATTTAGAAGTAGCTGTTGCTTCCAGAAATCTAAAATGTTCTGTGGTACCAAACCCCATTTTGAGTGAAAAAAATTGCTTTTGTTGTTTGTTTTCATATGTCACAACACTGCGAGTACCAATTCAGAAGCAGCTGATCGGCCCGATGGTGCTGCCGCCATCGGACATGTCAGTTCTCAAATATGCTGGCCACATCAGATTTTTTCAGATATTTGTTAAGTAGCTTGCGACTATCTCTAAGCGCATTTATGTATGATTAACTCGATTTTTTGTAAAAATGTGGCTTATGTACCTTGTGCCCCCGAGCGCTTCAAATGCATAAAATGCAACAATGTTTAGTGTTGAATATTTTGTATTTTACGGCCGATCCAAATGAGAAATGACTAAATGTCGCACTGAGTAAACGCGCCCAGTGTAGAAATTTTATGATTCGTGAAAAGCGCGTACATCTCATTACAAACCAAATAATACTCGTAAAAGAACGAAAAAATATAATCGTAACTTGGAGGGTGCGTAGGTACCTAAGGAAAATGAAATACATTTTAAGTGTGTAATAAAATGTTTGTTGGGATCGTTAACCGTTTAGGTTTTAGGTTAGGAGACATGCGTGGCTGATATAGCTCATGCACAAGTTTAATTTAACACTTAAACACCCGCGTATCAGATAAATTAAACGTAAAAACAGCCTGAGCTGTCAACGCCGAAGAGATAAGGCAAGAGGACAGAATTAAAAATTACGACTGAACGTTTTTACATGGGCACTAACTCGCTTTACGGACTTCCTCCAAAGTCGTTCTGTTTTAAACAATCGTATAAGATACTTAACTTATATGACTTGTGGCATAATGCAACTTCCAGTTTTATTATTACAGATGATGTCTGAATTTATTGACGTAACTTTGCAATTTGCAGTGAACTTAGATAAATGAGATTTAAAATTGCACCAGTAGAAGTTTAACACAGATGCACTTACATGTTTTATTGTTACCCCACGTTAACGATCGCTGGGAACGTGGTTCTTCAGAGTATGACTAAATTTCACACGTTCGACCATTGTCTGTTTCAAGTCATTTCCTTTGAATTGAAGTTTCCTTCGTTGCATGTTAAGGTTAAGGAATATGTTTCTTTTTATCTCCTGCTACCCTTGGTAGGGGAGGTTTAGGGATCGTGCTAAAAATCGCATATAAAGATTTTGGTAAATGACCACGTTTTAAGGTCATCCAATCCAATCCAATTTTAACATTTTCACGATGATGTCTATGTGTATGTGTATATGGTTCACGTGTGTATGTGCGTGTGTGTGTGTGTGTGTATGTGTGTATGTGTGTGTGTGTGTGTGTGTGAATCCTCTTTACGCTCTAACTCAAATACTATCGTTCAGATTAGATGAAAAAAATCTGGTGTGGCCACAATACCTTCCGTCAATCCTGTGTGTTATGTATAAATTCTCTGTTATGAATTTTCTTGCAAAAGATTCTAAATTCAGTAAAATTATTTTATAAACAAACTATGCAAATTGTACTTGACACTAACGTCTTCTTCTTCTTTAGCTTTCCCCATTCGTTAGGGGTCGCTATATTTATTTTCTTCTTCCACTCATTTTCGTTTTACGTGTCTTTCTCATTTAGTTCCTTTTCTCTCAGTTCTTCCGCAACACAGTCCTTCCATCTTTGGTCTTCGTCTGTTTCTTCAACCTTCTATTACTAAGCTATTCATTATTCATCCAATATATTCTTCATTTCTCCTCATGACATTTTCAAACCAATGTAATCATCTCGCTTGTATCTTTCTAGAAACTTGTAACACTAGAGCTATTTCCTTACCTATCTTCCCGTGTCTTCCCCAACATCTACTTCATCATCCTCATCTCTGCCACATTAATTTACTTTTTATTTATACTGACATCTGTCAATTTGAATTATATGAATATATTAGTAGTTTCCATGTTTAATTTCTTTAAAATTCTTTAACTCTATATCTATTGAATATGAAGTGTAAAATGTAATCAAATCGTATAGAGAATAATATATTCTTAAAGTTATAATAACGTTAAATGTCAATAAATCAAATTTAACTGTTAAATCTTCAAATGAGGGTACTTCCGGTTCACCAATTATAACCAAAATCTAATCAGTTGTTCTTCTGGATATAAACTTGAGGAATACGAAAAAAATATTATTAAAGTTATGAGATCCGAAACTTTTGTCACATACACACAGACACACACACAAACACACACACACACACACACACACACACACACACACACACACACACACACACATACATACATACATACATACATACATAAATTATTGTAAAGATGGTAAAATCATATTATAGGGACCCTAAAACATGCTTATTCACTAAAAACTCGTCATTGAATTTTTTGACCAAAAACAATAACTTCCTTACCTAAAGGTGACCGAAGGTAAAAATGAAGAAGGATACAATGTATAAGAAATAAATTTCAGGTTTTTTGATAATTGTCAGAAATTGAACGTACATCTTTCATTCTTGTTTGAAAATGAATGTTTGGTTAATGTAGAATTATAAAAATTGCACTCTCTTATTTTTGGTACATTAATAAATTGACTTCCATTGATGTGGGAAATCAGTATTTTCCATTGGAAAGGTGTGTAAAAATTTGAAGTGTAAAAATCATAGATTATATTGTTATATTGGGGAGTAGACGTGCGCATTAGGCCGGGTGGTGTTAAAAAGATGCAAATAAAAAGGGAAACAAATGAAGTAGTGTAAATAACAATGTAAATCGGCGCGCTTAACCCTCTCGCGTCTGAAATTCCAGCGCGAATTCAGTTGCTTTTTCTGCTGAAACTAATTTTCTCGGCAATTTCAGCTTTCACTGAAATCCCGGGAGAAGAATCACGACTTCGTTATTTATTTAATTTACATTTACAACTCATTAAGAACGGCGAAGGAGCAAGTTTTGTGATACAATTACAGGCGTTCTTCCGACTACCAGCTGCTAATCGCATGTATGAATTGCTACAAATCCCAATTGGAATCCACTATTATTTTGTCCTACAACTCCAACACAAATTACAAGTATGCTTCCAGATTTTTTTTACGTGTAATTGTAGAATTCATTACAAACAAATAGATTTTCCTAATTATAACAAAAATATTTTGTATTAGTTTTTCTAATTTTTACCTTTCGTCACCTTTACGTAAGGAAGGTATTATCTTTAGTCAAAAAACTCAATGACGAGTTTTTAGTGAATATGTACGTTTTAGGGTCCCTACAATACGATTTTACCATTTTTACGATGATGTCTGTATGTATGTATGTATGTGTGTGTGTGTGTGTGTGTGTGTGTGTGTGTGTGTGTGTGTGTCCGTGTGCGTGTGACGAAAGTCTTACGGCTTCAGTAGAAACAATTGACGTATTCCGACCATATTCTTTATTTTGAAAAAACTATCAAATGTATTTAGAAAATGTATGTATGTATGTGTGTGTGTGTGTGTGTGTGTCTGTGTGTCCGGTTCACTAATTATAACCAAAATCTAATCAGTTGTTCGTCTGGATGTAAACTTGAGGAATACGAAAAAATTATAATTTTTGGAATCGTGGTATTGAAGTTATGCGATCCGAAACTTTCGTCAAACACACACACAGACACAGACACACACACATACACAAATACACATATATACAGACATCATCGTAAAAATGGTAAAATTGTATTATAGGGAACCTAAAACATGCTTATTCACTAAAAACTCATCATTAAATTATTTGATCAAAGACAATACCTTCTTTACCTAAAGGTGACGGAAGGTAAAAAAATATTGAAAATAGATAATACATTACATTATTTAAATCAAATAATAAATAACTACAAATAATAAACTACTCAGCGACAACTAATAAAATTTATGCACATACTACTAAAGAAACAGATATTTGAATTTTTATTACTACAAAAAGTTATTTTATTTCAAAAAAGGGATGTTACTTTAAATGTCAGCCATAAATGCACTGCTTCTTTGACCTCGTCATCGATGTTCGTCCATTTTTTTAACAAATCTACCCTCTTCTATACTCCTTTATTATTAAAACTGACAACACTATACCATTTCAACATTCTTTGTTGAATCTTTTGTAGCTACATGTCCTTTCGTCAAAGAATGTGATATCTTGCTGCTCTCCAACGGTGCCAACATTTAAGATCACCGCTATAAGGTATATTCTCCTGGTCCAGTTATACACACGATTTCTTCTACTGGGCACTGTTAACTTCCGCAAAAATCTTCATTAAGCAGAAATATTTTTAATTTTTTATATCACCCCCGTATAATGATACTAATATGAAATATAATATACTTACTGAAAATATATTGAATGATAAAGCACTATATTGCAATAAAGATACAAATTCACAAATTACATTAAATGTCAAAGAATTTCGAACGATACAATTAAGAATTGTGGGAAATTTACAGCAGTTCTCAAACATATGTTAGTTTTTACCTTCAGTCACCTTTAGATAAGGAAGGTATTGTCTTTGGTCAAAAAATTCAATGATGAGTTTTTAGTGAATAAGTGTGTGTGTGTGTACATACATACAGACATCATCGTAAAATGGTAAAATCGTATTATATGGTCCCTAAAACGTGCTTATTCACTAACAACTCAATTGATTTTTTTGACCAAGGCAATACCTTCTTTACCTAAAGGTGACGGAAGGTAAAAAGAAACATTAGTTATTTAATCAAATGTTAAATCAAGAGCGAATTAGGTTCTTATTCATAGAGTTTGCAATTATAGTGTTAAGCACTTGTACTACTCGAGTTTAGTAGGACTTTGAATTAGTGAAGTAAACTCAAGAACAAGATCATGAAGTGGCTCTTCTAACTTTCTCAAGAACAGATCATTAATAAAGTGACATTGAAGTTTCATGTTGAAATCAATTAAAACTGATAAGGTTTCTGTTAATTAATTTCCTTCAGCTATGCATTAATTGTAATCGTCCTTTATACCAATGAAAAATGATGTAAATGAAAACACTAGACCATAAATAATGAATTCAGTAATTTTTTTATTAACTTTATAATTTATAATTGGTTCTATAGAGTTCTCCACGATAGCATTGAGAGGCCGTGAGGTGACGTCTGGTAGGCGCTTTCAATAGTACAGATGTCATTATTACCGAAATCTGTGAATAAAAGCATATTGGCACACCGAGAAATTGGTAATAAGCCTCCGGAGTTTTTTTTACCTCCCGCTACCCTTGGCAAGGGTTTTGAAAGATGTCCGATCAAGGTTGTCTACGAATTATATGAATTCAGATTTTTGCTCCGCCCATCATGACAAATTCAGTAGTGTCGTTTGCTTAGTTTTTATGAGGGTACGTAAGATACTACTGTTATTTTATTATTATAAAAAAATATATTACAGGAAAAGCATTCAAAATTCAAAAATAAGTCAACTAGTAAGTTTATAAGCAAATGTAAAACCAAATATGTTAAAAATAAGATACTGACACAATGTCAGTGTCAGTGGCTCTCACAGAAAATAACGTTATTCGTACGGCTATGAATCCAAGTAATGTATCTGAATTAATAAATAAACTTACGTTACAGCGAAAGTATTATCAACAACGAGCACCGCTTATAAATGGAATGTCCTAACTTAGTCGAAACAATATGAATTTTTGAAAGACAAGCATGTTATATCCATCCTTATCACACACTCTTACAGCCTTCGCAAAATAAAGAGATAAATGTATGCCTATTTGTTAATTCGTTCGTGATACAGGTGCCCTTGATCGGACATCTTTCAAAAATTTTACTGTATAGGGTTCGTGCTAAAAATCGCATATCGAGATTTTGGTAAATGACCACGTGTTAAGGTCCCTACAATCCAATTTTAACATTTTCACGATGATGTCTGTGTGTATGTGTGCACATGTGTGTGTGTGCGTGTATGTGTGTGTGTGTGTGTGTGTGTGTGTGTGTGGATCCTCTTTACGCTCTAACTCAAATACTATCGTTCAGAAAATTTTGAATTTTTTTAATTTCTACCTTATTCTAATATGGAAAGAAGCCATTCGATTTTGGTGTCAATCGGATAACCGGAAATGGCAGTTTACTTGAAGCTCAAAATAGTTTTTCTTCAAACTATAACTGATAAATGTCATTGTCAAAAAAATAATCATTTCAAATTAATAACAGTGACGTTTTCAAAAGAAAATTGTAAATAGAACAATAAATACATCATTGATTAAATTATACCTATCTATACCCAAGTATTTTTAATCAATTGTTACATGGAAAGGAACTTAATATGCATAATTTCAAATTAATAATAATAACGAAAATTGTAAATAGAACAATAGTTATATCGAAAGGAACTTAAGATACATAATTTCTAGTATTAGTAAATAAGAAAATAAATAAATATATTATCACGGCATATTACCAATTGTATTTTGTGTAAATCAGATAACCGGAATTGGCACTAGATATTGACGGAGTCTTTTCCTCGTTTTAACTTGTTCAAGTACAAATTTTAGGTTCTGCGCATTCAAGGTCAGTCTCAACTTGACGCGCGCCAGTTCTACCTATGGGTAGCAAAACCAAACAATTCGCAATAGGTAGAAATCCAGAGTTGATACTACTTTCTCAGTCAGTTAAAACATAAATTGAAAAATCTGAAATCGAGACGTCATAACAAACCCTTTTCTACTAAGGGTAGTAGGTACTGCACTTTAACATACGAATTGCTTCTGCTGCCAGTAATTTCACGATGCCATACTCTTGCTTATTACAGCATAACCCCCTTTAGATGTTGCACCCTTACTTTCACTTAATTTCAAATCACGAACGAGTCCCTGACAGACTTGATTCACTAAAAGCGGTCTACACTACAAATTCTCCATCAGGGTAAAATTGACGTATGGTATTGAATATATGACGTACGTCAGTTTATCACAGGCGACTAGGCGCGCCTGTCACGTGACACTGACGTGACGTAACGAGGATTTGGAGACAAGACTGGGGTGAGAACACGGGCCCTGGGGTTGCACACCCTTGGGAAGTGTTGAGGAGTCTAAAAGTATTTACAACGACATAAGGGAGGTAAATGAATTCAAAGGAGATTGATGTAGTTGTGGAAATTGTTTTAGGTTATGGGGTATTTTAGGTTTACATATAGGGGATATGTAGGGCAATTTTTGGTTATATAGAGCATTTAAACTGAATGCAGTTACACTGCAAACTCTGAAATTCCAATATTTGAATTAATTTTTACCTCTCGCTAAGAGAGGTATTGAATTCATGCTATAAATATCTACGAATTCTATGAATTAATATTTTTGCTCCGCCCATTCTGTGAAACATGACAAGTAAATTCCATACTCCTGGTGACAAATTAACTACGTGAATTTAGAAAATCTTAACATTTTTAATGAATTTTTTTGACATTTTACATAATAATAACAATAATGTCACATGATTATTCGCGCCCTATACTTATGTAACCAAAAATGGAAGTGGCGAGAGGTATTGTACTGGCTACAACAGATTTTTACCTCTCGCTAAGAGAGGTAATGGATTCATGCTAAAAATTGCATATCCAGATTTTATTGAATAAGCACGTTTTAAGGTCCATACAATCCGATTTTAACATTTTTACGATGATGTCTGTGTGTGTGTGTGTGTGTGTGGATGTGTGTGTGTGTATGTGTGTGTGTGTGTGTGTGTGTGTGTGTGTGTGTGTGTGGGATGTTGGAAGGACGGTTACTCAAAAACTATAAGACTTTAAATTTGTTTAACTACGTATTTCCCAATCGGACATTCATGGGAAGGTCTGAAAAGGTTTTGGTAACAATTGGACAACCGGAAGTAGAAGATTCTTGAAAAAAAATCTTCTAAATAATATTTTTTGAATTTTTTTCTTGGTAATATTAGAAAATTAAATTCTCTATCTGATACATTTAAATATTTTATTATATATTCTATAGATTTAGAGATAAAAGAAATATAATATGTAAAATAATCTGTTATAATAAATATTACAGCCGAAAGAATGGCCCTGGAAAATAGTTGAAAATTTAAATTGTTTGTAAGTGACAGATAAATGTCAGTGTCAGAAATCCGAAGACATTACTGAAGACTTTTTCTGGGAAGTACATACATTATATTATTTCTTAAAGTATTAATAGCTAAATATGTAATATTATAGTTATATTACATATATCCTTCAAAAATACTGTCAATCCTGACAATGTATTGGAAACATTTCGAAAAATTAGAAGAGGACAAAATTACTTCAAAAATGAATTTAAAATTAAATAATCTAAATATAAGGAATAGATATATGCGTAAGTAGAATTTTTGGTGTAGAGTGTAGGTATAGAAGAAATGTTAAATACAATAGGGCGCGAGCAGTCATTTGATTTTGTTGGCCTTGTCAAGCAGATATGGGGGCCCATGTCAGAATGATAGCTAGTAATTATGTATATAGATGCCAAATATATTTTCTCATTCTAAATTTAGTGATTTTCCAATTCCATGTGGAGCGGAATTAAATGTTAAATATCTAAGGCATACGACAAGTAAATTTTAAACTCCTGGTGATAAATTAACTACGTAAATTTAGAAAATCTTGAAATTTTTAATGTAAAATTCTGACATTTGACATCTATGTACATAATTACTAATTATCATTCTGAAACGGGCCCACACATCTGCTTGTCAAGCCCAAAAATGTAACATTACTGTTCGCGCACTATACTTATGTAACCAAAAAAAGGAAGTGGCGAGAGGTATTGTGCTGGCCACAACAGATTTTTAAATATTATCAGATGTCTAATTCAAAAAATGTATTTAATATAAATGTAATATTTAATCATTCGCCATTGTATTTTTTTAATAATATAACATATGATTGTTTTATACTACTAAATGTCAAATTTCATGTACGAGGATGGTTTGAAAAGTCCGTGCAAAGTTCGAGAGATGGCAACACTGGTACGTATCGAGTTTATGTTCAGTTAGTGACATGTTTTGGAAGAACGCTCACCAAGTTTCAACCAGATCGGTCTATTTCTTTATATTTCACGTTCGTTTAAATTGAGAAAGTCGAGTGATTTTCAAAAAATGGAAGAAAAAGAATTTCGTGTGTTGATCAAACATTATTTTATGAAAGGCAATTCGCCTCAGAAGACTAAGGAGAAACTTGATAAACATTATGGTGAATCTGCACCTTCGATTAGAACAGTTTATAAGTGGTTTCAAAATTTTCGGAGTGGGCATATGAGCACAAAACGTCCACAAAAAAGTCCTTTTCCATCACGACAACGCACCAGCTCATTCATTTGTGATTGTAGCCGCAAAATTGATGGAATTAAATTTCCAACTAATTCCACATCCTCCCTGTTCTCCAGACTTCGGACTACTACTTGTTCCCCAATATGAAGAAATGGTTGGCGGGAAGAAGATTTTATTCAAACGAGGAGGTGATTGCAGAAACGAAAGCCTATTTTGCAGAGTTGGACCAATCTTATTATTTGGAAGGGATCAACAAACTGGAGCAGCGTTGGACGAAGTGTATAAGTCTAAAAGGAGACTACGTTATAAAATAATAAAAATCTGATGTGGCCAGCACAATACCTTCCGTCAATCCTGTGTATTATGTACAAATTCCATAGATAAATTTTCTTGCGAAAGATTCTAAATTTTTGGTATTATGTGATTCTCTTTCTCGGCAACTGAATTCCATACTCCTGATAACAAACAAACCACATGAAATAAGAAAATTATGAAATTTTGAATGAAAAATTACAACGCTTGTCAGTTATGGACATAATTAATTGCTGTCATTTTGACACAGGTCCCCATATCTGCTTGCCAAAGTCAGCAAAATCATGTTACTGCACGCGGCCCCATACATAAATTTTCTTGCAAAAGATCCTATATTTCCAGTAAAGTTATTTCATAAACAAACTATGCAAATTGCACTAGACACTGACATCTTCTTCTTTAGTTTTTCCCATTCGTTAGGGGGTCGCTATTTTTTATTTTCTTCTTCCACTCATTTTTGTTTTGTGTGTCGTCCTCATTCAGTTCCCTTTCTCTCAAGTCTTCTGCAATACAGTCTTTTCATCTTATATTTGGTCTTCCTATGTTTCTTCCACCTTCTCGTCTCTCTTATATCTAGAAACTTCTAACACTAGAGTTACTTCCCTTTTTTACCTCTCGCTAAGAGAGGTATTGGATTCATGCTAAAAATCGCATATCCAGATTTTATTGAATAAGCACGTTTTAAGGTCCCTACAATCCGATTTTAACATTTTTACGATGATGTCTGTGTGTGTGTGTGTGTGTGTGTGTGGATGTGTGTGTGTGGGATGTTGGAAGGACGGTTACTCAAAAACTATAAGACTTAAAATTTGTTTTCGTATTTCCCAATCGGACATTCATGGGAAGATCTGAAAAGGTTTTGGTAACAATTGGACAACCGGAAGTAGAAGATTCTTGAAAAAAAATCTTCTAAATATTATTTTTTGAAAATTTTTCTTGATAATATTAAAGAGAAATAAATTCTCTTTCTGATACATTTAAATATTTTTATACATATTTTATAGATTTAGAGATAAAAGGAATATAATATATAAAATAATGTTGTAATTAATTTTACAACCGAAAGGATGCCATGAAAAATAGTTGCAAATTTAAATTATTTGTAACTGACAGATAAATGTCAGTGTCAGAAATAATGAGTAATGAAAGAAAAATGTATTTGGAGAATCCGTTAATTCTTGATCTGTGACTATTATGGAGATGACAAGTCTAGGTTGAAGGACTTAAATTTGTTTCAAACATTATGGGACAATGTACACCAGTACTGTAGACTAGAGTAACTTTGAATTTCGAAAAAGCTATCAAATTCTTCTCAAGTAAGTTGTAAATATTGACAAAATAATAATAATAATAATAATAATAATAGTTTTATTTGCTTCGATATTACAATCGTATACAAATAGGATTGGCAATAGTTATATATAATAGAAATTAAGATACCTTCCTTATTAAATTTTTATGCATAGAAACATACTTTCCCTTATTTAATTATTTACATTATAGTTTATTAACAATATACAAAAACACAAATTCGAAAATACGCTATTATTCCCTATTAATACCTATATCTATATATGTACATGTATATGTACACTAATATTTTTTTTTTTTTTTTTTTTTTTTTTTATTACCCACTCCTACATACAATTTTTTTTTTTTTTTTTATTATTAAATTTTATCCTAGGTATTAAATAGATATTAGATTTTTTTTTTTTTTTTTTTTTTTTTTTTTGTTATTTACAGAAGTATAAATTTGATAATTACATTATTATTAATACACACCCCTACATATATAAAATTCTAAATTCTATCCTAGTTATATGAATAGATATTTAAGGTTATAGTTTTACATTTGTTTCAAACTGTTATTCATTTAAATAAAAGCTCCTTAATTTAACTGCACTAACAGTGTAATGGAAGATGTCATTGATTTTATTTACATTGGGTTTTTCAAAAATAGTACATAATGTGCTTAGTTCGTTTACAGAATTATTTATGTATTTATATAAATGAAATTTTCTAAAAGTTTTATACATAGGGCATTCAATTAGGAAGTGGTACAGATTCTCAGGCCGGTGGAGGTTGCAAATTGTGCAATTGTTCTCTGCATTTAGTACATATTTTATGTTTTTATAAAATATAATTATATTATGTTTATTTGATAATTTTAGTTGAAGAAATACTCTTAATTTAGTTAGCGGTATTTTAAAATTGAAATAGGTTTCTATTTTAAAATCGTTTTTAATTATTTTAAAGTGTTCATTATATTTTCCATTTTTTGAACTTGTTTTGTCAAATTCGCGTAAAGATAAGCAGAAGTTATTTATTATGTCTTGAATTTTTGTTTTATTTACATGTTGATTTTCCCATAAATCACTAGAGTTTTGTTGTTGTAAAAAAATTTTAATTTGTGTACTCCAATTCATTGCTATTTTATTGTTTGGTGATTTATCTAATTCCCTTAAGCGGTTATATAAAATTTTGGGGTAACGGTCATCGTCCATTAATAAAATTTTCTGCCACCAGTTAAGGGCGCGCTTCCAGACTTCATGTGCGCTGTGGTCTACCCCGGATTCCATCCGTAACATATAGTTAGGGGTATTTCTTGGACAGTGTAGAATGCTTTTTAAAAATTTTATTTGATGAATTTCAATTTTATCTGTATATCTCAAGCCCCATACTTCGGACGCATATAATACTGTTGCACTTACTACAGATTTTAGTAGTTTATGTTTCTCATTCCACGTTGTTGATTTACCCTTTGCGAGAATATGGTTGACATTATGGTTTGCTATATAGGCTTTTTTAAGACATTCATCAGCCGCCACTGTAAATTTCCCAGATGGAGTGAACATTAATCCTAAGTATACAAATTTTTTAATTACTTCTATTTCCTCATTAGCATATTTAAAGGATTTAGGGAAGTTCATATGCCCTTTGTGGAAAGGTAGAATTTTTGTTTTTTGTGCATTAATTTGTAGAAGATTATCGCTACAATATTTGTGTAAAAAATTTAGTTTTTTCTGTGCATCTATCGCTGATTTGCCGAAAATGACGATGTCGTCAGCGTACGCGAGTAGTAGAATGTCGTATGTTCCATCAACATTTATGCCTTCAAATCCTGCTCTTCGGAACTCGTCTTCTAAATCGTTGATAAAAAGCGTGAAAAGAAGTGGGCTGATAATTTCACCCTGTAAGACGCCTTGGGAAATTTTCACATGGTTTGATGTTTGATAGTTTTGTTTCACATGTAAAGTAGCATTGTTGTACCAATTTCTGAGGATCCTAATTATTTTAGTACTGATTCCTGTACAATGCAATTTATTCCACAGCAGGTCGTGATTGACTGAGTCAAAGGCACGTTGGAAGTCAATGAAAATAGCATACATATAGTTTTTCGTCAGTCGAAGGTGTAACTGAACTAAAGATGTTAAACAGAATATGTTGTCGATTGTCCCTCGATTTGGTCTGAAACCCATTTGGTTTTCACTAATTAATCTATTGTCTTCTGTCCATTTTTGTAGCCTTTTATATATAATTTGTGTGAAAATTTTGCTTATACTATTTGTCAATGCAATGCCTCTATAATTTAAAGGATTTTTATTGTCCCCCTTTTTATAAAGCATTGTCAATTGTATTGATGACCAAGATTTCGGGATTATTTCAGTATTTAGTATAGTATTGAAAAGGTTTAAAACGTAACTTTCCCAATTAGAAGGCAGGTTTTTATAAAATTCATAACCAAGTCCATCACTACCTGGGGTTTTGTTTAATTTACAGTGAGCTATACTACACTGCAACTCGTAAAGTGTAAACTGTTGGTCTAAAATTGGGTGCAGACAATCTGCAAAATATTCATTTCTTGGTATCACAGGTCTGTGCATATTCATAAGGAAGTTCTCCCATTCTATAAGATTTACTTCGCATATAAATTTAGGTTTCGTTTTGAGGGACTTTATAGTTTTCCAAAAATTTTGATTGTTAGTATTACTTAGAGATTCAGAAACTTCCGTTAAGTATGATTTTTTATGTATTTTTATGCATTTCCTATATTGTTTTCTGTTTGTTATAAACATGCTTAAGTTTTCACTAGACCTATTATTTAAATATTTTCTCAAACTAGTATTTGTTGCTTTTTTTAATGATACACATTCTTGTTTAAACCACGGTTGTTTTCGACCTACATGCTTTTTATCGACGTTTATTTTTTTAAAAGTTGTCATTTTTGATTTTACGGCAGCTAATTGAATAGCATTTAACAAATTGTTATGAAGTTCATTTACATCTTTGTTGTTAAAATAAATTTTATCAGATAATTTTAAATTTAATTCGTATATGTTTGAGGTATAATTATTAAATTTAAGTTTAGTAATATATTGCGGAGGATTTTTTATGAAATTATTTTTATAATGTAAAATATTATGATGGTCTTCGTTAATAGATACAAGGCATAGGCAGTGGTTTGAGGAAGAAATAGTCGGGGTCACAGAAAATTTTGATATACTTTCCATAAGAGGTAGATTTGCCCAGGCAAGATCAATGATGCTCGTTCCATTATGTCCAATATAAGTAGGCTTACCTGGTCTGTCTCCTATTGTTCTGCCGTTCAGTACATACATCCCTAGTTTTTCCATTGCTTCAACTAATTTCAGTCCTCTTTCATTGGTTGCATCTAGGCTTGATATCCTATTTTCTAGTACTGCTAGTGATGTTATGGTTTCTTCTGCCAACTGGTTCAGTTGTCCGATTTTGGAGTTGAAATCGCCGACTATCAGTATTTTATGTTCCGTATATAAATCTACAAGAGAGTTTAGTGTTTCATATAACATATTAATGCAAATAATATTAAGTGATGGTTTAAGGTAAGTTACTCCTATAAGATATTTGTAATTTATATGTGTTAGCTCAATAATTAACCACATGTTTGACTGATCAATTAATTTAACATTAAGCTCATATTTTACACAAATTAATAAACCTCCACTGGCTCTACCTAACTCTTTGGTTTTGATTGCTTTACTGTCATATATTATTGAAAAATCCTGTAGAAAGTGTGGCAAGAGTTTTATATCGACGTAGTGCCATGTTTCACAGAGACATATTACATTAGCTTTTAACATTTCTATTTGTGTTTCAGATTCAATATTAAATAGATTATTTAGACCATTTACATTCCAAAATAATACTACTAGGTTACTACTACTATTAAGTATACTTAATTCTGTATTTGGTTGCGCTGGGTGAGGTTCATTGGAGATCTCTTCTATTTGGGACTGCCCGGATGATTCTTCTACTGCTACGTGTTTGTCAGGGGGTTGGTGGCGATCAGAAAAGAATCCAGGGTCCTATTGTCTTTGAATCGTCCTAAATCTTGTGGGGTTTGGGTGTTTTCTTTTTGGGGCTTCTTTTGTTGATGTTTAGGGGTAGAAGGGGATTCTAGTGATGACTGGTTACTTCTCATTCTTTTTGCACTTGGTTTTTCGTTATTATTGTAGAGTTTTCCGTCGATATATAATTTGTTACGGACTAATTTTACTTGTTTTCTGTCTTTTATACACTGTCTTTTAATTTGTAATAACTCTGTTCTTTTATCTCTTTCGTCTTTAGTTAAATCTTCCTCAATATATATATTCGTTCCTTTCATATTATACCTGCTGTAGAATATTTCATTACGTATTTTTTGGCCTGTGAATGTTACTAATATAGGTCTTCTTTTATTGACGGTTTTTGAACCAAGTCTTCTTATATGATCAATATCAAAGTTGCACACATGTGCTACTAATTTTTCCTTAATTAAGGTTAGAATATTAGATTTTAGCTTTTTATAATCTTCTTCATTATCATCTATACCAAATATTATTAAATTTTTCTTCTTTATTTCCTTTTCTAAGTAGCATATCTTCTTTTCCTGCATCTCAATTTTGTTTTGCATTTGGGTTATATTTTCTTGGCTATTCGCACATAAATGTGTAATAAGTTGTACCTCAGTTTTTGTTTGTGATATATCCTTTTTGATATCCTCTAAGACATCTAATTTTTTCAATTCTTGTAGTATTTTTTCGAGTGTTGGGTCCATGTGCGTTTATATAGGTTAGAATTTTGTTTATCGGAAATACAATATTACCGATACCGACCTTCAAATTTCGTATTTTCCTCTTATTTGATGCTGAAAATTCTTCAGTATTAAAGAAAAAATTATTTGATTTCACTTTCAAATTTGTAGTTTTTGTTTAATTTTTATGTACTTATAAAAAAATATGACCTTCCACTATAGAATCAGTGTTGACAAGTCTAGGTTGAAGGACTTAAATTTGTTTCAAACATTATGGGACAATGTACACCAGTACTATAGACTAGAGTAACTTTGAATTGCGAAAAAGCTATCAAATTCTTCTCAAGTAAGTTGTAAATATTGACAAAATTACACATCGATATAAGAATAATCGGAGTGCAATCTATCCGTCACTTTATTAAAGGGAATTAGTGTTATTTAGATATAACATGTATGAAAAAATAAAATGTAAAAGAAGATATGTAAGAATAGATGCACAATCCATATATACATTTTAGACCGCCCAAAATTAATGTTTTTACTAGAAGAATATGAAGAGAAAGTAAACAACGTTGTTCGAATTGAAAATTGCAGTTACCAGCCTAATATTTATATATGGTAAACTCTACTTTGTAATTTATTGTAACATAATTTATGGTAAAATATCTTCATGTTGAGACATGCTATTATTGAATAATAAAGAAGTTTATACGTCATAGATTTATATGAATATATTATTTGTATTTATAAAAATATTCTTTGCTTTATGCATACAGCCAGGTAAAATATACGGCGAGAGGTTATGTGCTGGCCACATCAGATTTTCTTTCATTGATTTACATTTTATTGATATTAGCAGTTTCCATGGTTAAGTTAGCATAGCTGGCTGAATTATGAAATTTATATCAAATTTATTATCTTTATTCTTCTTTAACTCTATATCTGTTGAATAACAAATATAAAATGCAATCAAATCGTATAGATAATAATATATTCTTTAAGTTATAATAACATTTAACTGATTTTTCCAAGAAAAACTGTTAAAATCTTCAAATGAGGGTACTTCCGGTTGACCAATTATAACCAAAATCTAAACAAGTCTGCATATGGTTGTAAGGAAGAGAAATACGCAAGAATTGTAATTTTTGGAATTCTAGTATTGGAGATATCGTGCACGAAACGGCGGTCACACACACACACATACACACACACACACACATACACACACATACACACACACACGCACACATACAGACATCATCATAAAAATAGTAAAATCGTATTGTAAAGACCCTAAAACGTGCTTATTCAATGAAAACTCACCACCAAATTTTTTGACCAAAGACAATACCTTCCTTACCTAGAGGTGACGGAAGGTAAAAAAATATCCCGAAAAATTAACTAGTTTTCATTTTTGCACGGACTTTTCAAACCACCCTAATACTTTTCAAATTTGAAAAAATACAGGATATTCCATTTGAAAATATAAAGTTACATACCATTGCGTGAATATGGAATATCCTATAGAAAAACCTGTACCGCAAATTTGTAAACATTTTAATTTAAAATAAACCTCATTTGAAAATCTTTTTCATATATGTTATTGTAAAATTTTTAATAATTAATTTGATTGTAATATAAAAATCTGATATAGATATGAAATTATTTTATAATTATGTCAACATATGTATAAAATCATCGAAAGCACTCTATCGTATTTTTGTAATTAATTAAATTGTAACCATTAAATAAAAATTATTTATTTGTATTAAATTAAAATTACCATATAATTTCAATCAAATTATCATTTCCAAGCAGCATATAATAAAAAGCAAATCATATTTCTATCTCTGATGGCTATTTTATTCGGCATATATTTATTCTTGCGTTACTGTAACGGGAAAACAATTTTTCCATCAGTACAAAATCTGCGCAAGGAGCTATCAGTAAGCCATGTTCCACATCGTTCAATACCAACTTACATCAAACCCTCTCGAATCCCCTATAAAACACAATATCCACCATCGCGGGTTGAAATTTCCCCAAAATACTGTGCCATCATCGTAACCGCACGTCTAGCGATCGAATAGACCCTACACGGTATATTAATATCATGAGAGGGGAAACGGAAGAGGATTACACGGGACAGGGTTGTCTCTAGTAAAGGAGGGAGTAACAACATTGGACACATTGCTACAAATTTTATATTTGATATTTATTGGTGCCGTAGATAGGTGCATTTTATGCTGATTGGATGATCGGATATGAGTGGATATTTTTCGGAAAATAGTACTATGGAATTTGTAATTTGATTTTAATCAATGGTACTAGTACCTTCATTTGATTTTAATTTGATGGGAATTTATAGTTTGAATTTTGACTGCAAACGTTTCAACGTTTTTACCATTTATAGAATGATTGAAAAAATCTGTTGTGGCCAGCACAATACCTTCCGTCATTTCTATGTGTGTGTGTATGTGTGTATGTATGTGGGATGTTGGAAGGATGATTACTCAAAAACTATAAGACTTAATATTTGTTTAATTACGTATTTCCCAATCGGACATTCATGGGAAGATCTGAAATGGTAACAATTGGATAACCGGAAGTGGAAGATTCTTGAAAAAAAATCTTCTAAATATTATTTTATTGAATTTTTTTTTTTGGTAATATTAAAGAAAATTAAATTCTCTATCTGATACATTTAAATATTTTATTATACATTCTATAGATTTAGAGATAAAATAAATATAATATATAAAATAATCTGTTGTAATAAATTTTACAGCCAAAAGAATGCCATGGAAAATAGTTGAAAATTTAAATTACTGAAGACTTTTTCTGCGGGAAGTACATACATTATATTATTTCTTATTGTATTTATAGTTCAATATTTAAAATTATAGGTATATTACACATATCCTTCAGAAATACTGTTATTGCCAACAATGAATTGGAATCATCTCGAAAAATTAGAAGAGTAGGACAAAATTTCTTCATAGAATGAATATATATATATATATATATATATATATATATATATATATATATATATATATATATATAAATCTAAATGGAAAGAATAGATATGAATGAGAATACTGTTCGAAGGAAGACGATATTTAAATGTTATAAATACAAGGTGAAAGTGAATATGGTCTCCACTCTGCAACGTAAAATACAGAAAAATTGTGACTCATCGAAATAATGAGTAATAAAAGAAAAATGTACTTGGAGAATCACTTAATTCTTGATCTGTAACTATTATGGAGGTGACAAGTCTAGGTTGAAGGACTTAAATTTGTTTCAAACATTATGGGCCAATGTATACCAGCACTGTAGATTAGAGTAACATTGAACTGCGAAAAAACTTTATTAAAGGGAATTAGTGTTATTTAGATACATGTCTGAAAAAATAAAATGTAAAAGAAGATATGTAAAAATAGATGCACAATCCAGATATATACATTTTAGACCGCCCAAAATTAATGTTTTTAATAGAAGAATATGAAGAGAAAGTAAACAAGAACGTTGTTCGAATTGAAAATCCCTGTTACCAGCCTAAAATTTATATATGGTGAACTCTACTTTGTAATTTATTGCACATATTTTATGGTAAAATATCCTATAGATTTTGTAAATATATGTGAAAATTGCTTTATGTTGAGACATGCTCTTATTGAATAATAAAGAAGTTTATACGTCATAGACTTATATGAATATATTTTTTGTATTTCTAAAAATATTCTTTGCTTTATGCATACAGCCAGGTAAAATATATGTGCTGGCCACATCAGATTTTTATATTTACAAAAAAATTACATGGAGGGAGATAATATACTGAACACATCAGATTTTTTTTATTCTAATTGTATTTTCTCCTTGAAAGAATACTTTGTTCATAGGCTACCAATAACACTATTTTATGTAAAAATATAAAATAAATACAAAAATAAATAATGATTACAAACTTATAAGAAATGCGCTACTTATAAAAATAAGAAATATCCTAAATGTGTCTATCGTCCTCTTCTTAAGACATACCTGAGAGGGGATCGAATCCACGACCAGCACACGTGGTCGCCTGGATCCCCACCTCCGTCTAATGGCTGCGCAAAGAGATGCTGGTCTTATCGAAGTGGCATTTGCATAAGCTGCCGCGACCCCGATAAATAATGTCTAATGAGACTCATCAAGAAGTAATAACGCAGGAAGGGAACTTGTTCCAGCGTCTTTTGTGCAAATTGCAGCGAAATGTTCTACGGAACGCGAGTTTTACCCACTCAGTGCCAATATTCTGCCACATCCTTTTAACATAACTTCAGCATTTTAAATCTACTTTATAAATCATAATTGCAAGATCAATTATTTACAATTTATTAAAATAATGAAGCATTTTTACCTCTCGCTAAGAGAGGTATTGGATTCATGCTAACTATCTCATATCCAGATTTTAGTGAATAAGCACGTTTTAAGATCCCTAGAATCCGATTATAACATTTTTATGATGATGCCTGTGTGTGTGTGTGTATGTGTGTTTGTGGATGTGTGTTTGTGTGAGGTTGTTGGAGGTACGATTCCTCAAATTCTATAAGACTAAAGACCTGTAACTACGGATTCCTCAATCTAACAGTAATGAGAAGAGTTGAATAGGTTCTAGTAACAATTAAACAACCGAAAGTGGTAGTTTCTAAAAAAAAAATTCTAAATATTATTTTTTGAATTTTGTTTACTATAAATAATAAAATAAATAAATAAATATTTCATCATGGCATATTACCCATTGCTGGGTGTGCCAATCTGCTTCATACACAGATATCGGTAATGATGGAATATTTGTACCGTGTGGGCGTTTACCAGGCGTCACCTCACGGGAACTCATTGCTGACGTGGAGAGTGCGCCACAGGGGTCAATTTTATGCCATTAAAATGCGATATAATTTTTGGCGTCGGTCGGGATCGAACCCGGGTCCCCAGATTCGCGACCAGACACTCAGGCACACGGCCACGAGACTCCATTACTATAAATAATAAATATAATTAAATTCTCAATCTGACAATTTAATTTTTTTTATTATATCTCGTGCAGGTATGAAGATATAGTATATAATAATATAGAATATACTGTTGTAATAAATCTCGTTGCCCAAAAAACAGTTGAGATATTTAAATGTTTGTAAATGACAGATAAATGCAAAATGTCAAATCAGCATTTTTAATAACATTACTGGAAGATTTTTCTGAGAGGTACGAGTACATTTAATATATCTTATTGTATTATTAATTAAATATGTATCAAAAATTATAGGCATATTAATATTACATATTATATCCTTAATAAATAAAGCTAATGCCGTCAATGAATTTGAAGAATTTTGAATATAATAGAAGAGTAGGACAAAATTCCTCATAGAACGAAAGAAGACATACAATTTTAATTATTTGTGTGTACAAGAAATGTTAAATTCGTTACTTATAGCTTCTAGGGCGCGAGCATCTAAATATAAAGAATAGATGTAAGTAGAATTTTTGGTGTAGAGTGTAGGTATACAAAAAATGTTAAATACAATAGGGCGCGAGCAGTCATGTGACATTGTTGGCCTTGACAAGCAGATATGGGGGCTCGTGACAGAATGATAGCTAGTAATTATGGACGTAGATGTGAAATATCGTAGTTTTTCATTCTATATTTACTGATTTTTTATTCCATGTAGTTTTATTTTCCTCGACAAGTAAATTCTACACTCATGGCGACAAATTAACTACGTGAATTTAGAAAATCTTGAATTTTTTAACGAAAAATTCTGACATTTGACATCTATGTACATAATTACTAATTGTCATTCAGACACGGGCCCCCATATTTGCTTGTCAAGGCCAACAATACCACATGACTGCTTGTGCCCTATACTTATGTTACCAAAAACGGAAGTGACGAGCGGTATTGTGCTGGCCACAAACAGTTTTTTAAGTGAAACTTCAATCGGATTCGAACCCAGACCGTAGAAACCATAACTACTTCAGGCTCATCATGCATTTTTTTTGACAACCAAATTATAATTTTCTGTGAGATAGTTGATACACGTATTCAATTTTGTTTAATTTACAATGTTTATAATAAATACATACTTTTGTTTTATCTTATTTAGGTACTTCGTTTCCAAAGTTTGCTTTACGTTTTAAATTTTGTTTTCGTTTTTCTACCTTTATGAAAAATAATCTAGTTAATATTTCAAAGTTGGATGTACTCTTATTTGTTTTTCGTCTTTGATTAAACTTTATAATTCCATATTGGAAAGTTACCGTCGCTACAGAATGTAATTATATTATTATATCTATATATTAGTCTTCCTTTGTCGAGTATACTTTTGTATATAGGTGGACAACATTTTTTATTCTCTATTACACAATTAACAAAAATTAATTTTCTTGTAACAAGGCTTTAAAATCAGGACCAATTCAACAAGACGTGGAATAATTGTTTTATACTGGTTCTATAAAGCAATATAATTGGAATGAATAATTTATCTAATGCATCTGATGCCTCTTCTTCGATATGGAAGTTTTTCTTCTTAAAATT
Organism: Harpalus rufipes; assembly: GCA_951394225.1. Taxonomy (NCBI): domain Eukaryota; kingdom Metazoa; phylum Arthropoda; class Insecta; order Coleoptera; family Carabidae; genus Harpalus; species Harpalus rufipes. The sequence goes on from OX596275.1 coordinate 63,098,399, forward strand.
CTATTTCTTACACAAAATCACGCAAAAACCGGATGACAGAATAAAATGAAATTGTTTTCAAACAAATTCCATAACAACCCACGCTACAGAGATTTTAAAAATTTTCGTAAATAATTTAATTTATAATCGGTTTTTCGAATTTTTGCTCTTTAAAATCTGCTATAGAAAATTTTTTTTTTACACTTTTATAGACTTTTCAATATACATATATTTTTGAAACAACTACTGTTTCGTATCCTAAGTTTTTATAGGAAGATTTAACTATATAAATAATGTGATTAAACTGTTTTACTCGATTTAAAAACCCTCGATATTATAATGATAAGAATAAACAAATTTTTAACAAGATAGCTCATTATTTTACACTTACTAAAATTTAAAAATAAGTTTGAGTAGTGACACCAATTCATAAGATTATCAATATATTTTTGCAAAGTTTGCAATCATGAATTGAATATATAGTTCTAAAAATCTTTAAGTCATCTGCATGGAGTAATACTTCCGAATGCTTCACAGAATCGACAATATCATTAATGAAAAGTAGAAATAGTAAAGGACCTAAGTTAGAGCCTTGGGGTACTCCTGAAGTTGGAAAGTATGAATTAGAATTAAAGTTATTGTAATGAACACGCATCTCGCGAGACTTTAAATATGATGACATGAACTGAATGAGATTTGATGAAAAATGAAAATTAGATTAAGTTTTTCTATGAGAATACTATGATCTATACGACCAAATGCTTTCGTAAAATCAGTATACACTACATCCACCTGCACATATTAATATAAATCTTTTGTTTGATCACAAAGTTAAGTGTAGTTAAGTGAAAAATCAGCTCGTAGGTATATTCACCTTTTAATATAATATTAAATCCAGTACATATTCCGAAAGTTTACCCTCTTATGTAAATATAACAGCATAGTATCAAGTAAAGTAGCATTTTACGTTTCTTTTTTCAAACTTTTAATAGTTTAGTTAAGTAAAGTTTGCCCCCATTAAAAGTTTTATAACGCGCTTTCCTGAATTAGGTAACTCTAATAATGAGTCGTGCAATACGAGGATATGATAAAGAGGGTGCGAAAGGTTTCTGAATAGTTTCCAGACACTTTCAACCATATTTTCCGAGTGTAAATATGCAAATCTACGTGTTTAACGTCTCTAATTACATAAAAGTGTAAGAATTACACTCGTAGTTTAGTAGTTTTAACAGTAATAAACCTAACTGTTTGAACGTCTACCCGCATTAGAGTTTCTAGAAGTTTATATAACGAATTTATCTTAAGTATGTATAAAAAATGGTGTTACTTTTCTCATTTAAGTATGCCAGTTTTATCACACTGAACCAATAAAAGTTTTTAATAGGTACTGTTTAATATTTACATTACGTTATCATTACTAAAAAGTCCGTATCACGCGTTCCCTTAATACCTGTTTAGAGCATATCGCGGGGCTAGGATAACAAGGTTGTAACTGCAAGAAAGTAAAATTGCGAAGAAACTGATTTGAAATTTTAACTCGCTTTTATTAAACATATTATTGTTTTTGCCATTTATAATTCTAATAATGGATTTAATTCTATTGGAATGAAAAGTACAATAGTATGCTTATTTACCAAAAAATATTAGAAAAAATACAACTATGTACCTCACTTTTTTTACATCTTTCATGGTATCAAAGTAATATCTGCGCATATTTGAAAAATCTAATATGGCCAGCACATTACCTTCCGTCAATCCTGTGTATTATGTACAAATTTCATACATAAATTTTCTTGCAAAAGATCCTATATGTTGAATGTTGATAAATCCAAAGTGTTAGTATTTGAAAGGAGTAAATTGGTGACTGAGTGCAATGTGTTGGTGGATGGAGTGAAACTGGGGCAGGTAAATGAGTTTGTATATTTGGGTAGCATGATGTCGAAGGATGATTGAATTGATCGAGAGATAGAAAGGAGAGTGAGTATCACGGGATGCTCGGTTAAGTGTATATAATGGAGTGCTAGTGCCTGCTTTCATGTATGGAAGCGAATGTTGGGCATGGACGGGAAAGCATAAAAAGAGAGTGACTGCCATGGAAATGAGGTATTTACGTGGTGTATGTGGGTATATAAGACGGGACCGCGTGAGGAATAATTTGGTGTATGAAGAATGTATGATTAGGAACAATGTGATTAAGAGAGTTGGTGTGTCAGTTGAGGTGGTTTGGGCATGTGGAGAGAATGGCGAATGAACGGCTTGTTAAGCGTATATATCTTGGTGAAGCTGAGGGTTTTCGAATGCGTAGCCGACCAGTGTGTAAGTGGATGGATGTGGTTGGTAGGGTGCTTAAAGGGAGAGAGTTTCTAAGTATGAAGAGAAGAAGAGCATGTATGAATGCGATTATGAGTGTGGCCTAGGCGAAAGAAATCTGCTTAGATAGGAATGTGTGGCGGAGGATGATTGTTTCTTAACTATTATTGTAAACCGGATGCGGTATTACGCTACCGAAAATCAGTCACTTTAATATGTTTAAGAAAAAGGATTTTTTATATGATGTTGATGTTGTTCTTATTGTTTTCGGGATTGTGCGAACACACTAAGTGGGACACGCGTGATTTTATCTATGTATGTATGTATACATATAAATATTTTATTATATCTTTTATAGATTTAGAGATCTGTTGTAGTAAATCTCACAGCCTGCTCACAGCCCAAACATCTCCATGGAAACTACTTGAGAAATTAAAATGTCTGTAATTCACAAATATATATATATATATATATATATATATATATATATATATATATATATATATATATATATATATATATATATATAGTCATTAATGTCAGTGTCAAATATTCAGAGATAGTACTTATTGTATTATTAATTATATATTTAAAATTATAGGTATATTACATGAATCCTTCAGAAATAACGCCAATTTCGGTAATGAATTGGAATTGAACCCCGAACATTTAGAAGAAATGGAGAAAACTTGCTCATAGAATGAATATAAAATTATATAAAATACGTAAATATAAAGATTAGGTGAAATTAGAATTTTTTGTGTGTACAAAAAATGTTAAATACAATATTTTTTTTAGGTTTTGAAAATCCTTATCTTTATTTTATATTGAGACGAAACAAGACCCGAACCGAAAAACAAAAAATCCTTCTCCCTGATTCTAGAGACTAAAACGTGCTTATTCACTAAAATCTCGATATACAATTTTTAGAGTGATTTCTATACCTCTCTTACCTACGATGGCGAGATAAAAATAGTACAATTTCATTAATTGAACTAATCGAAAACTAATTTAGATCTCCTTAGAGTACAATATCGTATCACAATTCCCAGAATAGGAGACGAGCAATTTCAACAAGTAGTAATGAATAATTTGATGAATCTTCGAATGCATCTAGAATCCCGATTGCGGTGAGTTGCAAGAAGCCCACCGTCTGCAAAGTGCGATAATTACTCAGCTCTGATAATGAAAAAGTTTCTTCTCCTCGTGCCAGCCACGCAAAACTGTGGCGATGGCAAATTCCATTCCGATGTTTATGTAAATTAGCGAATTACAGAAGTTGCGCGACGCTCTTAAATTATAGTGTTCTTTTGAATTATTTATACAACTTGTACTAACTATTTTACACGGATTCACCCAGGAAACGTATGGCGATGAAATTTATAAGAAGATTTAACTTAGTTTGGAAATAAATTTCAACAATTTGTTTTATAAATAGTTTCACAAATCTTTGAATCTGAACACGGGGTAAACTTGCAACTTTACGGGTAGTTTCACGCACTTTGTCTTATCGGAGTATACTGAGAAAGGTATTTAAAACTGATGCGATTAAACATTGTTTGCTTATTTTTTATCGCGTTGATACAACGATTTGTGAAGTACATGTCGGGTTTAATTCTTATTGGATGCGTAATTTGTATTTGGCAGCTACATATTGACGAAGCAAAGGCAATTTTTATCGCTAAGAGAGGTAATAGATATTAGTTTTTGATTGTTTTTTGTCTTGCTAGTATTAAAGAAGAGTAAATTATCTATCTGTTACATATACATATTTTGTTATATCTTATAGATTTAGAGATAAAGAAATATAAGTTATAAAATAATCAGTTGTAATAAATCTCACAGCCCAAATAATGTCATGGAAACCAATTGAAAAATGAAAATAACGGATAAATGTCAGTGTCAAAAATTCAGAGACATTACTGAAGATTTGTCTGGGAAGTCCATACATTGTATTATATCTTATTGCATTAATGGTTATATAATTAAAATTATAAATATATTACCTTTCAGAAATAATGTCAAACCCGAAAATGAATTAGAAAGGTCGAAAAATTAGAAGAATAGGACAATATTTCTTCATAGGGTGCGAGCAGTCTTGTGACTTTGTTGGCTTTGACAAGCAGATATGAGAGCCCGTGTCAGAAAGACAGCTACATAAATGTAAAATGTCATAATTTTTCAATTCCATATGGTTTGTTTTCATCGACAAATAAATTCCGCACTCCTGGTGAGAAATTAACCACTTGAACTCAGAAAATCTTACAATTTTGAATGAAAAATTATAAACTCGTATTTAGTAATTTTATTCTTAGGTTACCAAGTGTGTTATAATGACATTTAGGGCGATATTACAGGTTTCTTTTATACAAGTTACTTCTTATTCGTTGATTCTGTATAGTTTCTATAGATATTTTTTTATTTTATTTCTAAGCCGGTAGCGTAAAAATTAGCTACTTCTACTCCGGCGGCGTAGAAATTAAACTTCTACCTTGTGATGTCATAAAAGATGCTACTTTTATTACGTTTGAAGAAAAAATATATTTATCATATATTTATAATCTATAAAATTGATAGTATTTGTCTCAGATGATGATCACAATACTCGCCTACACCTCGTATTTTAAACTTCATTCTCGTGTAATATATCCTACATTATAGGGTCGGTAAATAATATACTATTTCCGTGTATTACAAGTACTCAACAGATTTTAAATTAAGATTTATTTGTACTACTATATACGGAAATTTTAAGGTATCAGATTTTAATTGCAATTAAAAATCATGTAAATTTATATGCAATTGTATTACCTGCCGTATAAGTTCTTGTTGCATTATTTATGTATCCAAGCATGCTGTACAAATGCAATAATTAGACTTAATCAACGTCTGAATGAGAAATTGTGTCATGAAAAATCCATCACCGTTCCATTTCACATGTACATCGTTGTGTATGCGACACGGTTAATCATTTATCAATTAATCCCTCTTAGAATTGCCTGGAAATCTCATAATTAAATTTATGAACTTTTCATACGCTCTCACATGAAGAGGGGTAATACAAAATTAGGGTAAGTTGCCACGGAATGCCTCAGAGAGATCCTTGCTTATCCACATGATTTGTATAGACCTCCGCTGCCGCCTTCTCGTGAATGAAACCAACTCGTGTTTGATTTATCTGAAGCCAGCGCATTTACATCCCTCCTCGCGCGAACAAAAACGCCCGAAAAGGGTTGCCCCACTCCCACCCCCACAGCCGAGAGAAATGCAAAGGAGCTATTATTTACACTAAATTTCATTCATAAATTCATACAACCTGATTCGGGAAGTGCTGATGGTGATTCATGGCCCCCTACGAATTTTAAAACCAATTTCGTATTCGGAATTTTAATTTCAGACTCCCTTGTACACGGTATTATGTCAATTGTTTTGGATTGAATCTTTATTTATAATTAATTCATGGCTGTTGAATATTAAACACTTTTTCAATGTACCAGATTATATTGTATTAGGTACATTATTACATTTTGAAATTAAATTTAAAAATTCTCATAAAAATCAAAAGATCCTGGAAAATAATCAAAAATTGTATTACTGGATTCAAACGATTTTCTTTTACCTTCCGTCAGGTAACAAAGGTATTGTCTATGGTCAAGAAATTCGATAGCGAGTTTGGGGTCCCTAGAATACGAATTTGCTATTTTTACGACGATGTCTGTATGGATGTGTGTGCGTCTATATGTATGTGTGTGTGTGTGTGTGTGTGTGTGTGCGTGTATTGATGATCGTTTCGGATCACGATTCCAAAAATGTCAGTGTCAAAAATCAGCTGTTTTACGAAAATTACTGGAAGATTTTTCTGGGAGGTACGAATACATATATCTTATTGTATTATTAATTAAATATGTACTTGAAATTATAGGTATGATAATATTACATATATCCTTAAGAAATACCGCTAATACTTTCAATGAATTTAAAGAATTTTGAATACATTGGAAGAGTAGGACAAAATTCCTCATAGAACGAAAGAAGAGATACAATTTCAATTATTTGTGTTTACAAGAAATGTTAAATTCGTTACTTATAGGGCGCGAGCGATCATGTGACCTTGTTGTCCTTGGCAAGCAGATATGAGGATCCGTGTCAGAATGACGACTAGTAGTTATGTCCCAATTGTCATATGTAACAATTATTAATTCAAAATTTCAAAATATTTTGACGCTTATTTGTCATCAATAGTATGGAATATACTTGTCGAGGAAAATAATCAACATGGATATTGAAAATCATGATGTTTTGAATGAAAAATGATAATACTTGACATCCACGTACAGTGCTTTTTTTTAAAGATGTCCGATCAAGGTCATAAATAAACAAATTGACATACATTTATTTCTCTCCTATGCAAAGGCTATAAATGTAAGCGATAAGGATGGATATAACACGCTTGTCTTTCAAAAATTCATGTTGTTTCGACTAGGTTAGGACATTTCACTTTAAAACGATGCTCCTTGTTGATAATACTTTCGCTGTAACGTAACTATATTTATTAATTCAGATACATTACCTTGATTCATAGCCGTACGAATAACGTTATTTTCCATCAGTGTCACTGACAGTATCTTATTTTTCACATATTTGGTTTTACATTTGCTAATAAACTCACCAATTGACTAATTTTTGAATTTTGAATGCTTTTATTGTAACATATATTTTTATAATAACAAAATAACAGTAGTATTTTATGTACCCTCGTAAAATCTAAGCAAACGACGCTACTGAATTTGTCAGAATAGGCGGAGCAAAAATTTGAATTCATACAATTCGTAGATGACCTTGATCGGACATCTTTCAAATTTTTACTGTACATTATTTATATACATAGAATGAAAATTGCCAGAGATATTATGCTGGACACAACAGATTTTTTTTTGTAATATAGGTAAGATGTAATTATTTAAAATTTTGTAGTACTTAATAACTAAGCAAAAAAATTATGAACTTAAATTAAATAAAGATGGACGTGTTTTCCACAAGGCGCATATTTTTACAGACACATAGCATTGAGTTTTGGACGACATTTATAATAATTGGGTTTATCCTGTTGGGCAGTCTATTCTTAAATAAATAAATAACTAAATAAATAAATAATGACGAAACTACTTACATTTCTCATAGATAAAAACTAATTTCATCCACAAATATGAACTAAGTAACTAATCAACTAATGTAACGATTGCCATACTCATAATCATAACACTAATCCCTAATATGTCAATTGTGAATTTATGTCTAGTTTATATTTGTAGCACTACTTATCCTTCTATATCAAGTCAATGATTATACCCTGAATAAAACAATCTGCAATCTTTCTTGTTTATTACTATAGTCTCAACTGTAGGGTTAAAAAAGAGGGTGCATATATTCTCTCCCCCATTGTTAGTAAAGACAATTTAGTAAACCAGCATCTGACAAATTCTCCCTGAAATAAACATCATTTACTAACTTGATTCGGGCGCTTTTCCCCTCGCTCAAGGTCATCTCCCTTGAGACGAGGCTGAGTGTGGGCAAGACAAGGATGACTAGAGCGCAGTGACAATCTCACATCGCTCACTAAATGTCGGCAGGACGAACAGCGGGCGGTGTGATGCATTACGAGGCTAGATAACAAGATTAATCACTAGACACATATCAGATTAACACGGTTCCGGGTACGGATAGGTGACGCTACTGTGCAGGAAGAGATGTGCGCTGGTGGCTGGTAAAGGGTGCTGTGCTCTTACAGCCTCCTCGTGCATGAAGTATTGGTATGAAATCCGTGCGACATTCAATGACTACTATGCTACCATCGCGGCAGTTCGGATACTACTTAGCATAAAACTTGCAACATCTGTATTTAATACGGACAATTGGCCAGGTAATTGATGCGAGTGTGATTAACCCATAGAGTTAAGAATATACAGGGTGTTTCAGGACTAGTGTAACAAACTTTAACAGCTTATTCCTGAGGTCATTTTGAGCCAAAAATGTCATATGAACATAGGTCCTATTCCTTCTAGTTACCAAAATATAAGAGGTTGAATTTCTATAAATAACACGAAATTTTCTAATTTTTGTAATCAAGGTACTTTCGGAAAACAAGAGTTATTATTGAAAAGTCAAAACTCGCTGAAAGTGATAGGGATGTAATTCCTCATGGTTAAATATCCGCCAAACAGTGCTGTGAGATATGTGTAATTGAGCAGCGATGCGTCTTGTGCTGATTTCAGGATTATCGAGAATAGCATCAATTACATTCTCTTCATCTTCAACGTTATTATTACCAATGCCATCATTTTGAACACCTCCTCGTACAGTTGTTGATCCAGTTTCACGTAGACGGTGAAAAATGCGCGCAAATAGGCGATGAGAAGGGCATTACCATTACATAATCCATAAATAAAAATCATATCTGCATATTCAGCAGTACTATAACCATCCATTATGAAACAAATATACAATCAAAAGTACAACAATTTTTAATTAAGACAATTAATTAATACAAATAAGGTATGACTTTTCAATAATAACTCTTGTTTTCCGAAAGTACCTTGATTACAAAAATTAGAAAATTTCGTGTTATTTATAGAACTTCAACCTCTTGTATTTTGGTAACTAGAAAGAATAGGACCTATGTTCATATGACATTTTGGCTCAAAATGACCTCAGGAATAAGCTGTTAAGGTCGCCGTCGAATTGGGCTTGACAAACTAATCCGCTGCGGATCTCTAGCGCTACAATCGCAGGGAGAGGCGCCAAAATCTCAAAGAGCAAGATTTAAAAATTACGGCCAGCGCGAGCGATACCTCGCTTGGAGGCTAGTCTAGTACGTACTGGACGGGAAATATCTCTACACTGCAGTATTTTCATTCTTTCATACTTCAAGAACGAAAAGTATTTAATTTTGGTTTGAAGAAAAATTGTATTTTTATAAATATAATTAGGGTTTGAATTTATACTACGAGTACATAAAGAACATATCTAGAAAAAAACGCGGCTCCCTATAATTTCTCTATTATTCAAGTTAATAATAATAATAATAATACTAATAACAATAATAATAATTTATTCTTCAAGTAAGACCAAAATTGCATCGGTATATGGAATGTCAAAAATACATACATGTCACAAATATAGTGTTCATGATATTTCAATAAACAAAGTACCTACTTAAAATTATCCGTATAATATTCATTAAATGTAGTAACATTTATCAATTAATAAATATTTTAGTTTCCTTTTAAATAAATTAAACGAATCAATGTTCTTTATATGTTTTGGTAATGGTTATATAATTTGATTCCTATTACAAAAGAATTATTTAGAGTTAAATGTCACTTGTTTTGGAAGCACTAAATTCTCTTTATCTCTAGTATTATAACTATGACAATTCTTATATTTTAAAATTTTATTTTTAATTTTTTCTAATAATTAAAATGACATTTAAAATATACAAACATGGCAGAGTAAGAAACTTTTCTTTTATAAAACTATGTTTACATGTATTTCTGTAGATAAGGTTATAAATATTTCTAATATGTAGCTCGTTTCTGTATTATAAAAATGCGAACGGCATTGGGAGAGCAGCCCCAGAAAATTATGCCATATGACTGACTGACTATAAAATTTTGCAACATATTTTTTTTTTCTGTATTTACTATGGTATTTTGTGCAAGTTTTTTAAGAGCAAAAGCATATATGTAAATAATAAAGTTGTAAGAGCCAAAAGTGACAGCTACTTATAAAAGAAAATAGTTCTCCAAATTGGAATACGTATATTTTTTTAAAATGAAAACATATACTTTTACATAGAACAATAGATAATTTTATTCTGAATTTATTCTAAATCTAATTCCCTCAAGTGACTTGTTTCTCTTTTGTAGAATAACCCATTTGAAATTTTCCTGTTCATGATTTCCGGTAACATGCATTCTAAATAAAAAGTGGCGAGATTGTAACGTACCGCCACATTGTCAAATATTCGTTGACTACAATGATTTACAATCTGGCTAGTCATGTGCACTTAGCTTGTATGATATATATATAATATTGTGAAATGCATAGGTGTTATATAATTTGGCTAATTTTACAATCTGACTAAGACATAATTAGAAAACCGGGATTAATACCGATACCGACGTGGGAGGCTAGGCACAGCTTATAAAATATCGTTTATGAAAGCAATTTTTATGATATATGTGACAGAAGTTTATGTTTCCGAGATATTTTTTATTAATCAGCTAAATAAATTTATTAGTGAATTTATTAGGAGGTGGATATACCTTTTCATTTTCAATTTTGTAAAATGTATCCTTATTCAGAGAGCAATTCTTATTTGTGCGAATTTATACTACCAGTTGCTATATTGCCCCATACGTAACCAATATTTATTTGTGATTTTTCTTTATTTGATTCTTCGGTGTATTTAGAAATTTCAATATCATACATTGAAAATTTGAAGCATGTTAGGGTTACTAGACCTAATCCTCTGCAGGTTTCGGATATAAGTGACCCATAGTGCAAATTTTGGAATGATCCAGTTGTAATTTCATGGCCCATTTTAGAACATATCCTAATTGCTCAATTCTATTACCTGTTATGGTTTTCTCAAAAGCAAATTCACTCGTAGGATTAGGATCACTTTCAATACATAATTTATAATTTTTTATATTAAAAATAAATTATTTATTAGAACCGTAAATATCAGAGTAGTTTTCACCTTCCGTCACGTTTTAGGGTCCGTAGATTACGATTTTAGCATTTTTTTACGATGATGTGTGCGTGTGTGTATGTGAGTGCGTGCGTGTGTGTGTGTGTGTGTGTGACGATAACACGAACACTACAATTCTAAAAATTATAATTATTTCGTCTTCCTTTTATTTATATCCATATGAAGAGCTGATTAGATTTTGGTTATAATTGATCAACATTTAGAACATTTTATTGGTACATATCTGCCAACCCTGCACTATATAATCCAACAAAATTCTTCTAGTTGCTTTTTTGGCCAAATTTATATTTGTTTGCAAGTTCTTTTGAAGAGCATTTTTTCGCCTCCTTAAAGCAGTAGCCGTTCGTTTCTTTGATTTTGAAGGCCTGTTTTGATTTGAATTTTTAGTTTTAACCATTTTATAATAAGAGTATATAAACTTGGCGCATAAAATTTCAAAACTGATGCTAGCCAGCTAGCCTCTATTCGGACCGAGCCAACAAGATTTCATGCGAAATCGTTTTCTCTCCTCTCTCTAGCTTGTGGGTATGACCTGAGGAGGAGTGGTGGCGAGCGCGGTGTAGAGAGAGCGACGGCAGAGCTCCAGTAGTGCGCTCCGACAAAACGCTGCACTAAATTTACATTACAGTATAGGCCAATATCGTAATTCAATTGATTTATAACAATTACTTATTGCATTAATTTTTTTTTTCATTATTCATTATAAAAAAAATATCTGCATATGACGAACATACTTTGGACCCATTTTTTTATTTTATTACGTGATTTAATGTTATAAACAATATTATTATTGTTAATAAAAAAATGAATATAAGTTCAACCATTAGATTTACATTTCTCAAAATCAATAAACAAAACTGCATTTGTTTTAATAAATTCCTTCAATCAAACAAACTGAATTAAGATTGGACTGTATTCGACGGCGACCTTAAAGTTTGTTACACTAGTCCTGAAACATCTTGTATTATATACATAGAGAGGCGTAAAGTATGATTGTAAGCAATGACCTTGATGCCTAGTGACGGAAGGGAAATGAAACGTCAACCATATTGTGTAGCTCCATTTTAGCGCGTTATTCAAATGTTTCCATTTTACACCTGTTTGTAAAGTAAAGTTACACTGGAGTAATAAAACAATAAGAATAGTGTAATTTACTTAAGACGGCGGGATAGCACAGTGGTAGAGTGCTAGCCTCTGGACTCAGAGGTCGTGGGTTTGAATCCGGGTCAGGTCGAATTTTTCTCGACTGATCTTGATCGGTATCTACTCCCGTTACCTTTCCAAGTTGGGATACAATTAACTTGGCAATCACTAAGCTAATCTGGCACCGGCTAGTGGTTGTAAAAAGGGCTTGCTCGGGTGGGTAACACACATGACATCTACGCAAGGAACTTCGTGGCAATTGTAAAAAAATAAATAAATGTTGTGTGTGAGACCACCCTAGGGATATAACCTGTAAGGGTTGAAAATCCTGAAACAATATACATACATACATACAATTTACTTGAATAAAGTCAATGTAGGAAGCAAATAATATATACCGTAATACAGTATTATTATTTATACAAAATATTTCTGTAACTAAAATAAAATACATAATTATTTTTAAAACTTAGAAATACAATAAATATACTCGTAAATATCTGAAACTAATAACCTTTGAACAGAATTTGTTTTATTGTTGTCGTCGGCTTTGTGATGAATCTTTTATATTTTTTGCAATGTGGTATAGTCATATGGAAATATATTTTACTGAAATATCTTTAATCAAATAAATAATATGATTTTCCAATGAATTCTGATCATTGGAGTATTTAGTTAAATTTTCAAAAATATTTTTATTTTGATAATAATGTAACACTAATGTAACTAAGTACAAAATAGAAAACTTTTTCTTCAAGTGAATTCCACCACTTTCTAATAAAGCTTGTCTTATGATTTTTACCTCTCGCTAAGAGAGGTATTGCATTCATGCTAAAAATCGCATATCCAGATTTTATTGAATAAGCACGTTTTAAGGTCCCTACAATCCGATTTTAACATTTTTACAATGATGTCTGTGTGTGTGTGTGTGTGTGTGTGTGTGTGTGTGTGTGTGTGCGTGTGTGTGTGTGTGGATGTGTGTGTGTGTGTGTGTGGGATGTTGGAAGGACGGTTACTCAAAAACTATAAGACTTAAAATTTGTTTAACAACGTATTTCCCAATCGGAAATTCATGAGAAGATCTGAAAAGGTTTTGGTAATAATTGGACAACCGGAAGTAGAAGATTCTTGAAAAAAAATCTTCTAAATATTATTTTTTGAAAATTTTTCGTGGTAATATTAAAGAAAATTAAATTCTCTATCTGATACATTTAAATATTTTATTATATATTCCATAGATTTAGAGATAAAAGAAGTATAATATATAAAATAATCTGTTGTAATAAATTTGACAGCCGAAAGAATGCCATGAAAAATAGTTGATAATTTAAATTATTTGTAACTGACAGATAAATGTCAGTGTCAGAAATAATGAGTAATGAAAGAAAAATGTACTTGGAGAATCCCTTAGTTTTTGATCTGTGACTATTATGGAGATGACAAGTCTAGGTTGAAGGACTTAAATTTGTTTCAAACATTATAGGACAATGTACACCAGTACTGTAGACTAGAGTAACTTTGAATTGCGAAAAAGCTATCAAATTCTTCTCAAGTAAGTTGTAAATATTGACAAAATTACACATCGATATAAGAATAATCGGAGTGCAATCTATCCGTCACTTTATTAAAGGGAATTAGTGTTATTTAGATATAACATGTATGAAAAAATAAAATGTAAAAGAAGATATGTAAGAATAGATGCACAATCCATATATACATTTTAGACCGCCCAAAATTAATGTTTTTACTAGAAGAATATGAAGAGAAAGTAAACAACGTTGTTCGAATTGAAAATTGCAGTTACCAGCCTAATATTTATATATGGTAAACTCTACTTTGTAATTTATTGTAACATAATTTATGGTAAAATATCTTCATGTTGAGACATGCTATTATTGAATAATAAAGAAGTTTATACGTCATAGATTTATATGAATATATTATTTGTATTTATAAAAATATTCTTTGCTTTATGCATACAGCCAGGTAAAATATACGGCGAGAGGTTATGTGCTGGCCACATCTAACTTTTATTCTTTTACATTATAACACCGACATTTCGATGCAGTTTATATCCTCTTCTGAGTAAATGAGATTTTACAAATCATTACATCTCATGTATACAAAATACATTCATTCTTTTACATTCTATTTTACAATATCGTAAAAAATATCAATACTGAACATTTATGAAAATTAATGAACAAAAAAAAAACTGAACAAATAAATAGTTCTCAATACAATTAACATATACTGAATACGGGTTATACAAACAAGATATGAAATAGTACCTACACTATATTTAAAATTTGTTTTCCTTTTTTTTCCTTCTGTCTATAATAATAATAATTTGTTTTCGCAAATAAGTTCAATAATGTACATGACATTTGATGGTATTATGTATAAAAATAGCATATGATAATTATATGTGAATATTAGAGATATAGCATAAAATTTCCATCTACTTCAAAGATATATTTAAATCTGTTTTAATGATGTTTGCGGCCATACGTATTGCAATCTTTGCAAGTAACCTACTCTGTAGTGGGTTTTGAACCAATCGTATACAAATTGCAATTATTTTTATTTTTGCTCGTGGGAATTAAACATAATTAACCTACGACAAGAAATGTCATTACAAACTATATTACTTATCATAACTAATAAGATAATATTTCTGGAGTGATTCCTACGCCACTAAGGGTCCGTTCCCAAGTGACTGGCAACGAATTTGTGATTGTGACGTATAGTATAATTAACCTAACAAGAAATTTCTTTAAATATTCTCAAATTTAAAAATATCCCGAAATATCCATTAGATATTTTACTCGTACAATTAATTAATGAAATTTATATAATATTTTGAAAAAGGCACATAATCTGAAAACAGAATGTACACTTTATTAATACATAAAATAAAAAATTGCCCAAATATAGTCTTAACTATTGTAATCTAAAAATTTATTTCTTCTTGCTGTTAATATATCAGAGGGTACGAATATATTACCTCTCGCTAAGAGAGGTTTGCATTCATGCTAAAAATCGCATATCCAGATTTTATTGAATAAGCACGTTTTAAGGTTCCTACAATCCGATTTTAACATTTTTACGATGATGTCTGTGTGTGTGTGTGTGTGTGTGTGTGTGTGTGTATGTGTGTGTGTGTGTGTATGTATGTAGGATGTTGGAAGAACGATTACTCAAAAACTATAAGACTTTAAATTTGTTTAACTACGTATTTTCCAATCGGACATTCATGGGAAGATCTGAAAAGGTTTTGGTAACAATTGAAAAACCGGAAGTAGAAGATTATTGAAAAAAAATCTTCTAAATAATATTTTTTGAAAATTTTTCTTGGTAATATTAAATAAAATTAAATTCTCTATCTGATACATTTAAATATGTTATTATATATTCTATAGATTTAGAGATAAAAGAAATATAATATATAAAATAATGTTATAATAAATTTTACAGCCGAAAGGATGCCGTGGAAAATAGTTGAAAATTGAAATTGTTTGTAACTGACAGATAAATGTCAGTGTTACAAATTCGTAGATATTACTAAAGAGTTTTTCTGGGAAGTACATACATTATATTATTTCTTAATGTATTAATAGTTAAATATTTAAAATTATAGGTATATTACATATATTCTTCAAAAATACTGTCAATTCTGACAATGAATTGGAAACATTTCGAAAAATTAGAAGAGGAAAAAATTTCTTCATAAAATGAATTTAAAATTAAACAATCTAAATATAAGGAATAGTTATATGTAAGTAGAATTTTTGGTGTAAAATGTAGGTATACAAGAAATGTTAAATACAATAGGGCGCCTTGACAAGCAGATATGGGGGCTCATGTCAGAATGATAGCTAGTAATTATGTATATAGATGTATCATAATTTCTCATTCTAAATTTAGTGATTTTCCAATTCCATATGGTTTATTTTCCTCGACAAGTAAATTCCACACTCCTGGTGACAAATTAACTACGTGTATTTAGAAAATCTTCAAATTCTGAATGAAACATAATAACTAATTATCATTCTGAAACGGGCCCCCACATCTGCTTGTCAAGGCCAACAATGTAACATGACTATTCGCGCCCTATACTTATGTAACCAAAAAAGGAAGTGGCGAGAGGAATTGTGCTGGCCACAACAGATTTTTTGGGATTGGGCTCGTATATCTAATAACTTAGTTAAGGTATATGCATCGCGCTCCTGTTTAGATGTCATTTCTCCCTCTGTTCAGGCGCCTTATTCTAAAGGTGATTCGTCTTCATATACATATTTTATGGATCAGTATAAAAAGTGTCATTTTATATTAAGGCTATCCCAGACGTCGTGATAACGTATAATTAAAATTAAATGTAAACGGAAAATAGTAGAATAAATAAAAATTGTCATTTTTCCGCCTCTATCAATTTGGCGTTACAGGCAGGGGCTCGCCCGGCCTGTGCGTAACGGCGGCCCTGGAACCAGCCTATCATAATCCTTTATGTTGTGAATACACAAATAACAATAGTATGCGAATGCAATGATATCACATACAGCGTTCTCAGGAGCATTATTATAATTTCATTCCTCTTCGGCTGATGTTCATTGCATTACAACGATAGATAATTAAATTTATTTTTAGTAGTAAAGCGAATGGATTTTTTCTATAAATTCATTTTAAAGTTTGTGAAAGTAATTTCCAGATTTCTTAAAAATGCAATTTTCTAAACTTTTAAATTCATTTTTAAGTTTTGAACTCTAACAACTTTCCATCAAATTTACATTTTCTACACAAACATATTATTCTCAATCTAATTGTTTTCGTCTACTGCTTTGAATTCTACTATGTTTTTTTCTTAACATTCTAGGGAAGGTAAAAGTCTTTGTCGTAAAATACTAAATTAAGTAAAATTGGTAAATTACAGATTTCACATTAAAAATCGTGTACAGTTAAATTTTTGAAAGATGTCCGATCAAGGTCGTCTACGAATTGTATGAATTCAGTTTTTTGCTCCGCCCATTATGACAAATTCAGTAGTGTCGTTTGCTTAGTTTTTAGGAGGGTATGTAAGATACTACTGTTATTTTATTATTATAAAAATATATATTACAGTAAAAGCATTCAAAATTCATAAAATAAGTCAACTGGTAAGTTTATAAGCAAATGTAAAACCAAATATGTTAAAAATAAGATAATGACACAATGTCAATGTCAGTGACTCTGACAGAAAATAACGTTATTTGTGCGGCTATGAATCAAGGTAATGTACCTGAATTAATAAATAAACTTACGTTACAGCGAAATTATTATCAATAACGAGCATCGTTTTAAAGTGCAATGTCCTAACTTAGTCGAAACAATATGAATTTTTGAAAGACAAGCGTGTTATATCCATCCTTATCGCACACTCTTATAGCCTTTGCAAAATAAAGAGATAAATGTATGCCTACTTGTTAATTCGTTCGTGATACAGATGCCCTTGATCGGACATCTTTTAAAAAATTTACTGTACGTTACGTACTGATCTAATTTGGTTTGCACTAGTTTAGAATTAATAAAAATTCTTATAAAAATGGAAGTGTTGTAAAATAGTATATTGTGCGAAGTGTGCGAAGCGAGTCAGACAATTGCACGCGAGGCACACAAAGACACTTTTACTCCAAATGACAATATACTATGTGCCTCGCGTGCAATTGTGCAACTCGCTTGGCTCGTCGTGCAAACTTCTACACACGCCACAAAAGGATAACTTTTACTCCAAATGACACATTATATTTTTTCTTCAAACGTAGATATTTAAAGAAAATTATGTACTACTGACGTTACATTTTACGTAAATAACGACTGCGATTTCAATTGCCCTGTAGCTATTGTTACTTATTTGTTCACTTTTTGTTATAAACATTGAAGTAAAATTTTTCACGTTTTGACGTTTAAATAAAAACTGCAATTTTATATCCTCCTAGTGTGCAATTATATCGGTATTTGAAGTATATTATATTGTACGCCCCTGAAGTTGTTCAACTGGATGGTAATCCAACAGTGTGGCTGAAAGATATGTCCAGGAATCACTGCAAAACAATATAAACTTTCCTTATCACTTTAATTCTAAGTATCCTTATTTTCATTACCGTCCCTGTAATTGTTCTCTGTAAGTCTGCTATTCTTTAATATGTTATTTCCTAAAAAGTAAACTCTGTTTATATTTCAATTCATAGGTTATTTATTTAAATTTGACAGCTATTGATGGTATTTAGTAACTTTATCGTATTCTAAGGACCCTGAAACGTGTTTATTCACTAAAAACAAAAGACAATACTTTTCTTACCTAAAGGTGACTGAAGATAATAAAAATTCTTATTGATAAACCATCTACGAGGGTGGTTTGAAAAGTCCGTGCAAAAATGAAAACTACTTAATTTTTCAGGATATTTTTTTATTATTTTTCAACGTAGTCTCCTTTTAGACTTATACACTTCGTCCAACGCTACCCTAGTTTGTTAATCCCTTCCAAATAATAAGATTGGTCCAACGCTGCAAAATAGGCTTTCGTTTCTGCAATCACCTCCTCGTTTGAATAAAATCTTCTTCCCGCCAACCATTTCTTCATATTGGGGAACAAGTAGTAGTCCGAAGGAGCCAAATCTGGAGAACAGGGAGGATGTGGAACGAGTTGGAAATTTAATTCCATCAATTTTGCGGCTACAATCACAGATAAGTGAGCTGGTGCGTTGTCGTGATGGAAAAGGATTTTTTTGTGTACCAATCGTAGACGTTTTTCTTGCAGCTCGGTATTCAAACGGTCCAATAACGATGAATAGGATACACCTGTTATAGTTTTACCCTTTTCCAAATAGTCGATGAAGATTATTCTGGAGTAGTGACCTGGATAGGGCGTCCAGGACGTTCAGCGTCACTTGTGCTCATATGCCCACTCCGAAAATTTTAAAACCACTTACAAACTGTTCTAATCGAAGCTTCTCCTTAGTCTTCTGAGGCGAATTGCCTTTCATAAAATAATGTTTCATCAACACACGAAATTCTTTTTCTTCCATTTATTGAAAATCACTCGACTTTCTCTATTTAAACGAACGTCAAATACAGAGAAATAGACCTGTCTGGTTGAAACCTGGTGAGCGTTCTTCCAAGACATGTCACTAACTAACCATAACCTCGTTACGTACCAATGTTGCCATTTCTCGAACTTTGTACGGACTTTTCAAACCACCCTCGTAATAGTTTCATATTTTTTATTGGTCTCTAAACGGACCTACCAACCAAAAATAAATCTAAAACACGATCAGAAGTCAAGTATCATTCAAAAATTTTGTTAACTAAAAATGCCAGTAACAAATTACCTTTTCTAGCATGCCATAATTTAATCTTGCCAATTTTTAATCAGCACCGAAAAAT
The DNA here is from genome assembly GCA_951394225.1 of Harpalus rufipes. Classification (NCBI taxonomy): domain Eukaryota; kingdom Metazoa; phylum Arthropoda; class Insecta; order Coleoptera; family Carabidae; genus Harpalus; species Harpalus rufipes. Next base: position 63,118,023 of record OX596275.1, read on the forward strand.
CCAGTCAGCGCTGGACGATTGACAAAATCAGGTCAAAAACAAATGAAATTTTTATCGAAATCCCAACAGCACTTACAGTGGCTACAATTTAGCATCAATTACCTGTTAATAGGCCTTGTCGAACACAGATTTATTCATATCAAGCGCGTTCGCTTCACCTGCGAGATTTAAAAGCATTAATCACAACAGCGGCGTGCGGACGATGTATGAACTGTGCAGACATATGTCACACGCGCCCATTGTGCATCGTGTGGACGACAATGCGTAAATCAAACGTGCCATGGAAATGCGTCGCGCTGCCCAGAACAACTGCACTGGATAAATCGGACGCGGGACGCCCGACGCCCGAGAAATGTCTGGGGATGATTATTTATTTCGCGCAAACTTGATAGGAATTTCAAGTATTTATCATACTAACCTATTTACCGATTTACAAATAGAGTTGCGAGATTTATATCACGTACAAAAGGCGAACAGATATAAATAATAAACAGTAAATAGTAGTTATTTTTGTCTATTTGCTACAAGAGAAAATGTACTATAGTATTAGTTGTGACGTCTTGGTAGAGATTGGCTTGGTTCTTATCTTTTTACCTCTCGCTAAGAGAGGTATTGGATTCATGCTAAAAATCGCATATCCAGATTTTATTGAATAAGCACGTTTTAAGGTCCCTACAATCCGATTTTAACATTTTTACGATGATGTCTGTGTGTGTGTGTGTGTGTGTGTGTGTGTGTGTGTGTGTGTGTGTGTGTGTGTGGATGTGTGTGTGTGGGATGTTGGAAGGACGGTTACTCAAAAACTATAAGACTTAAAATTTGTTTAACAACGTATTTCCCAATCGGACATTCATGGGAAGATCTGAAAAGGTTTTGGTAACAATTGGACAACCGGAAGTAGAAGATTCTTGAAAAAAAATCTTCTAAATATTATTTTTTGAAAATTTTTCTTGATAATATTAAAGAAAAATAAATTCTCTTTCTGATACATTTAAATATTTTTATACATATTTTATAGATTTAGAGATATAAGGAATATAATATATAAAATAATGTTGTAATTAATTTTACAACCGAAAGGATGCCATGAAAAATAGTTGCAAATTTAAATTATTTGTAACTGACAGATAAATGTCAGTGTCAGAAATAATGAGTAATGAAAGAAAAATGTATTTGGAGAATCCCTTAATTCTTGATCTGTGACTATTATGGAGATGACAAGTCTAGGTTGAAGGACTTAAATTTGTTTCAAACATTATGGGACAATGTACACCAGTACTGTAGACTAGAGTAACTTTGAATTGCGAAAAAGCTATCAAATTCTTCTCAAGTAAGTTGTAAATATTGACAAAATTACACATCGATATAAGAATAATCGGAGTGCAATCTATCCGTCACTTTATTAAAGGGAATTAAGGTTATTTAGATATAACAAGTATGAAAAAATAAAATGTAAAAGAAGATATATAAGAATAGATGCACAATCCAGATATATACATTTTAGACCGCCCAAAATTAATGTTTTTACTAGAAGAATTTTTAAGAGAAAGTAAACAAAGTTGTTCGAATTGAAAATTGCTGTTACCAGCCTAATATTTATATATGGTAAACTCTACTTTGTAATTTATTGTAACATAATTTATGGTAAATATCTTTATGTTGAGACATGCTATTATTGAATAATAAAGAAGTTTATACGTCATAGATTTATATGAATATATTATTTGTATTTATAAAAATAATCTTTGCTTTATGCATACAGCCAGGTAAAATATACGGCGAGAGGTTATATGCTGGCCACATCAGATTTTTTTATTCAAAATTATTTATTTCTGTTTTCTCATAATTTACGTTTTTCTATTAAACCTGATACCGAAGAAATTTGTATTTAATTTGAATAAAGGTTTAGGATCATATCAGTTAAAACCTGGTTCTAAATATTTCTAACTTTTATTATCGGCTGTGGCCATCACAATACCTCTTTCCCTGTCCATTGTGGTATATAAAAAGTGTTTTTTTTTTGCTTAGATAGAACTTACGAAAGGGTTAACTGTCAAACGAGCTGTCATACTACGCTCAATTTTTGACGTTTATGATCAGTATACTCTGGCAAATCATCATGAATAGACTCACGCTTGAACAACGCTACCAAATTATCCAAATTTACTTTGAAAATCAGTCGTCGATTCGCGCAACTTATAGACGACTTCGTGATTTTTATGGCGCACATAATCGTCCATCTAAGCAAGCCATCCGTCGAACTTTGGATAGATTTAATACCACATACTATCTAAATGATGCAATAACAGACTCTATTACATCCAGAAAAATGCACCGTTTGGTGCGGTTTACACGCTGGTGGCATCATCGTACCTTACTTCTTCAAAAATGAGGCCGGAGCTCGCGTTACGGTCAATGGAGATCGTTACCGCACCATGATCAATGATTTTTTGTTTGAAAATATGGACGACATTGATCCGGACGAGATGTGGTATCAACAGGATGGCGCTACGTGCCATACGGCGACCGCAACCATCGACTTGTTGAATTCAAAATTTAGAAATGGGCCTGTCAATTGGCCCCCAAGGTCGTGCGATTTGACACCTCTCGATTATTTCCTGTGGGGCTACGTGAAGTCACTGATAAACCAGCAACAATTGACGCCTTGGAGGCCAACATTGTTCGTGTTATTCATAACATACGGCCAGCAGTGCTCGAAAAAGTGGCCCAAAATTGGACGTCCAGAATGCGCTTCGTCAAGAACAGCCGCGGTGGCCATATGGCCGAAATCATTTTCAAATGTTAATGCCATGTATTGATCTTTCGAATAAATAAAAAAAATGATTAAAATTTAATTTTTTGTATTACTTTTTACAATTTGAAGTTCTATCGGGCTTAAAAAACACCCATTATAAGTATTTATTTACCATTTCTTGTACAAACAAAATATTCTAATTAAACCTAATCTTTATATTTGCATATTTTCTATAATTTTAAATTCATTTTATAGGCAAGTTTCCTCCATTTCTTCTAAATGTTCCGAGTTTCTTCCAATTCATTGACAGGATTGGCGGTATTTCTGAAGGGTTCATGTAATATACCTATAATTTTAAATATATAATTAATAATACAATAAAAAATATTAAATATCGTTCCCAGAAAAGCCTGTAGTACTATCTCTGAATTTTTGACACTGACATTAGTGACATTTATCTGTCAAATTTTAACCGAATGTTTAACTATAGATGGAACAACCGGCCCTTAATGATATAAATAAATAAATATCAGGATTAAGTATAAGTGTAGAATTTATACTGTAGATTTAAAGAAGCCATTAACGAAAAAAGTTTTTCGCTATCTTTATTAAACTGAAGTCTGTTTAAAACTTCTCCTTTTTGAATAATGACAAGGGCAACTTAATAATACAAAGAAAACATGTAATCCTATTAGCTTGTAGATTAAATTCAACCAGGAACAAACCTAATCAGTTTATATGGCTTCCATCTTAGATCGCAAAACAAGATTACCTAAAATGTTTCATTTGATACATTTTGTATACTTGAAACCTACAAAGTTACTGTTGTATTCATCATTTTATCTTGTAGTTAACACTTCTCTAAATAAGGAAGGTATATTCAGCGTAAATTAAAATGGATATATAATGTGATTCAAGGTATAATAGACTGGCTTTAATTGATTTTCACATCATGTGATTTGTTAAGAAGATTATAAGGGGTAGAAACAGAACCGTACTTGAATTATTCAATAATATTTAGTTTTAGGTTTGTGATTTTTGTATTAATATTAATAAAGTATTTAAAAAAAAATTTGACGGTCTCCAGGCAATTTACCTTCCGTCAATCCTGTGTATTATGTACAAATTACATAGGGCGCGAGCAGTCACGTGACTTTGCTGACCTTGGCGATCAGATATGGGGGTCCGTACAGAATGACAGCTATTAGTTATGTCCATAACTGACAATTGTCATTATTTTTCATTCAAAATTTCATCTTTTGGTATTTTATGATTCCTTTTCTCGGCAACTGAATTCCACACCCCTGATAATAAATAAACCACATGAAATAAGAAAATCATGAAATTTTGAATGAAAATACATTTGTCAGTTATGGACGTAATTAATAGCTGTCATTTTGACACGGGTCCACTTATCTGCTTGCCAAAGTCAGCAAAGTCACGTCACTGCACGCGCCCTACACATAAATTTTCTTGCAAAAGATCCTATAGTCACAGTTAAATTATTTCATAAACAAACTATGCGTATTGCACTTGACACTAACATCTTCTTTAGTTTTTCCCATTTGTTAGGGGGTCGCTATTTTTTATTTTCTTCTTCCACTAATTTTTGTTTTGTGTGTCGTCCTCATTCAGTTCCTTTTCTCTTCTTTCATATTATATTTGGTCTTCCTATGGTTCTTCCACCTTCTGTTATAAGCTATTCATTCTTTCAATATACTCATCTCTCCTCATGACATGTTCAAACCAATGTAACCGTCTCTCTAGAATTATTTCCCTTATTCTTTCATTCATTTACTTTTTATTGATACTGACATCTGTCAATTTGAATTACCTGAATACATTAGCAGTATCCATGGTTAAGTTGGCTGATTTATGAAATTTATTATCTTTGTAAGTCTTTAACTCTATATCTGTTTAATATGAAATATAAAATGGAATCAAATCGTATAGAGAATAATATATTCTTTAAGTTATAATAATATTTAACTGAGTTTTTCAAGAAAAACTGTTAAAATGTTCAAATAAGGATATTTCCGTTTGACCAATTATAACCAAAATCTAATCAAGTCTGCATATGGTTGTAAGGAAGAGGAATATGCAAGAATTGTAATTGTTGGAATTCTAGAAACTGCGGTCACATACATACACACACACGCACACACACACACATACAGACATCATCGTAAAAATAGTAAAATCGTATTGTAAAGACCCTAAAACGTGCTTATTCAATGAAAACTCACCACCCAATTTTTGACCAAAGACAATACCTTCCTTACCTAGAGGTGATGGAAGGTAAAAATTCTTCTGTACTGACTCAATTAAATCTTGATAGGATTCATAAGTATTTTATGTAACCGAGCAAAACTCCAGTTTAAAACGCATGAAGGAGTAACACAAACTGCATATTACAAAAATATTACTAAATGAACAAGTGTTCCTTATTTTGAAGCCAAACATTCTAATTGCAGCTTTGTAGGTAACTTCAATGCCCCATCTCCATGAATAATTTTCCAGATAATGTAACAAAAACCTTGGCGAATATTTCGTTTAAATTTGGTTCCAGTTAAATTCATAAATCTTAATCATATTTGAAATTCCCTTCTTGAATCCAAGTTGTCCTCTACTGGTTCAAAACCTAATCAGTTCTTCATGGTAGGTGTAAAAACGCATCTCTAGAACTTTGTTCAATCCAGCATTGTTCTGAACTTCCAACCCTTGCAAGAAGCGTCACAGTCGAACGGTCCAGGACAACAGGGAATACTCCTCGTGCTCGTGCCTGGACACGGACAGGACAGGACAGGATACAGGACAAGGAACACGGGACTCGGGACTTGGCATCAGCTGCACAGACTGTGTATTGTAACTTTAGAATGGAATAAACTGTTGCTTAGGGACGCTAACAGTTTGTCTTCCTGCTTTTCATTTGTTCCCGAGGTGTTTTGTTTTGAACCTGGATGTTTTGTTTTAATACGAACAACAATGACGATGAATTTTTATTGCAGTGTACAGGATAGCAAGGTTTTTGTTATTTGATTTATGGGGAGAACTGTGATATTCTTATTGTTGTCAAATCTTTTGAATTTCATGAAAATTTTACGGAATACCTAATATAATACTCTTAATAAATTAGAAGTAAAATATTGCAGAAAAATCCAATTATATCCGAATTCCTAAATTCATTTTGTTTTTACTTTAATTATTTCTATTTAATATTCAAAATTAACTTTGTAAAATAAGTATGTATGCAAGATGCCTCAAAAGTGTTGCCCATGCTTTTGGAATTTGATTCAGATGATTAAAAAAAAATCTGTTGTAGCCAGCACAATACCTTCCGTCATTCTCGTGTATAATGTTTAAATTCCATAATTTTTCTTACAAAAGATTCTAAATTTCCAGTAAAATTATTTCATAAACAAACTATTCAAATTGCACTTAACACTGGCATCTTCTTCTTCTTTAGCTTTTCCCATTCGTTAGGGGTCGCTATTTTTGCATGTCATTCTCATTCAGTTCCTTTTCTCTCAAATCTTCCGCAATACAGTCCTTCCATCTTATCTTTGGTCTTCCTCTGTTTCTTTAACGTCCTATTACTAAACTATTCATCTTGTTCCAATATAATTCTTCATTTCTCCTCATGACATGTTCAAACCAATGTAATCGTCTTTCTTGTATCTTTCTAGAAACACTAGAGTTATTTTCTTACCGTATCTTTCCGTGTATTCCCCAATATCTACTTCAACATCCTCATATCTGCCACATTAATTTACTTTTTATTGATACTGACATCTGTCAATTTGAATTATATGAATATATTACTAGTTCCCAAGTTTGGCATAGCTGGCTGAATTATAAAATTTAATTTCTTTAAAATTCTTTAACTGTATCTTTTGAATATGAAGTATAAATTGTAGTCAAATCGTATAGAGAATAATCTTTAAGTTATAATAACGATAAATGTCAATAAATCAAATTTAACTGTTAAATCTTCAAATGAGACTACTTCCGGTTGACCAATTATAACCAAAATCTAATCAGTTGTTCTTCTGGATGTAAACTTGAGGAATACGAAAAAATTATAATTTTTGGAATCGTGGTATTGAAGTTATGGAATCCGGAAGTTTTGTCACACACACACACACACACACACACACACACACATAGACACACATACATACAGACATCATCGTAAAAATGGTAAAATCGTATTGTATGGACCCTAAAACGTGTCAGTAAAAACTCATCATTGAATTTTTTGACCAAAGGCAATACCTTCCTTACCTAAAGGTGACGGAAGGTAAAAGTCGAATGGATATTTTTTACCTTCCGTCACCTCTAGGTAAGGAAGGTATTGTCTTTGGTCAAATAATTCGGTGGTGAGTTTTCAATGTATAAGCACGTTTTAGGGTCTTCACAATACGATTTTACTATTTTTACGATGATGTCTGTATGTGTGTGTGCGTGTGTTAAGCGTGTGTGTGACCGCGGTTTCGGCCCAAATTATTTTAGACAAAATACTTCAAATAAATGTTGTAGGGAATTCTGCACTCGAATTAGTAATAAGATATTATTTTTGACATTTCATAACCGAGAAAATCAATTTTAAATATTTCTAGAGATAGCTGATTTATAGCGGTAGCCATGGAACTCAAACAAAATTACGAACAATTGTATGCCATCTTAACTGTCAAAAAAAGTTTGAGTTTTGTGATTTTTGTTCAGTAACATATTTCTTTGAAAGTATGGAACAGTTTTTTCATGAAGAAAGCTTCAGATTATAAAATGGTGGACAAATTTTGTATGAGTTGCATGGCTATCGCTGTAAATCAGCAATTTTCAAAAAACTTTAAAATTGATTTTCTCGGTTATTAAAAGTCAAAAAATTTATTACTAATTCGGGTGCAGAATTTAATTCTCTACAACATTTATTTGAAGTATTTTTGTCTAAAATAATTTGGGAACTTTTGCGCAAGGAAAAACTGATTTCCCATGTTAAATGCCTATGGCCAGGTTTTTAATTAACACACTGTATATACAGACATCATCGTGAAAATGTTAAAATTGGATTCTAGGGACCTTAAAACGAGGTCATTTACCAAAATCTCGATATGCGATTTTGAGTACGATCCCTATACCTCCCTTACCTAGGGTAGCGGGAGGTAAAAAAGTAACACATCAGCGCCTCATTTCTCATTCTCTTTTTATTTCGTCGCATTAAAACAAGCGTAAATGAAATAAAATTGACTCGTATTCAAATGACAATAACAAATACTGAAATACATTTTCTACGAGTTGCAAATATGTTGGAAACAAATGAGTTCATTTGGCTATAGTTGATGTATTATAGGAGCTTATAGCCATTTGAAATATTGAAATTGAAATTCGTAGTGTGTATGGAATTTCATTCCTCGTGACATTGATTTTATTCTGTTGATTTGAATCAATTTTGCGACGTGAGGCAGTGACCTGTAATGCTCACAATCCCGTGAAAGTTGTGCAAGCTGGCAACGTGGGAAGGCTACCCTCGCCCAACCGACACGTTGTGTGATGTTAACTGTGAATAATTCACTTCAGAAAATAAAGTTCCACAAACTTTCCTACTAGAGACATTTATACTCACTTTCAAACTTTTAAAATATACTAGATCATCGTGGTTCATCATCTTTGCATGGGGCTTATCAAAGACTTACAACTCAGACTTTAAAATATTGTGATGGGGAGGTAGTTTTTTAAAACTTGCATCATATGAATCTGTTTTGGGAAAAATACTCGGGGGAGGCTGATGATGAAATGGGCTCATATTTCTGTTAAAGCAGGTGCGATCAACATTTTTTTCCGCGTAACATATACAGAGAGAAGAATATATTAGTGAATTTAAATAAATAGTGAGGCAAGTTTGGTCGTTAATCTTAATTTTTTTATTTTTTATTTAGAAATATTAGGGTACATCAACTGCTACGGTCATTAGTACCCGGTACAGTGCTATTATATAATATACAATATAGTTTAGAATATTACATTATGTTTTGTTTTGAGTTGTTTAAATGTGGTGAAGGATGTTGATGTCTTCGCAAAATTTGATTGTGTTTGTTAGGTGGTTGATATCGTTTCCTAGGGCTTTTGTCAGGGTGGTCGAATGTTGTTCAGGATTCTCTCTTGTGAATATTTTGGACATTGTATTAGGATATGCTCGGCAGTAATTTGGGTATTGCAGGTATCACAGATTTCGGGTTCTGTTTTTTGCATAATATATTTGTGGGTTAGATTTGTATGCCCTATTCTTAATCTGGTGATTTTTATCTGGTCTCTTCTATTGTTCAAATTAGCCCACCTTGAAGTATCTGTTTTTATGTTCCTAAGTTTGTTCCCTAATGTGTTTGCCCATATATTTTGCCATTGTATCTTTATTTGTTGTTTGGCTACAGTAAGGAATTTCTTGGACTGGAATAGGTATATGTGTTTCATCTTCGTGAATAGCTTCTTTCGCCGGCTTATCTGCCTCTTCATTTTCCCTTATTCCTATGTGCGATGGTATCCACATTATTGATATTTTGTTTCGCTGGTTTATATGGTGTATTTGTTCTTGGATTTTTTGTATTATTTGTTGTTTGCTATATATATTTCTTAAGAATACTATTATGCTTCAGCAGTAAAAATTGTTGTTTGACTTGGTAGGTGAAATTTAATCTTTTTACATCTCGCTAAGAGAGGTATTGCATTCATGCTAAAAATCGCATATCCAAATTTATTGAATAAGCACGTTTTAAGATCCCTACAATCCGATTTTAACATTTTTACGATGATGTCTGTGTGTGTGTGTGTGTGTGTGTGTATGTATGTAGGATGTTGGAAGGACGATTACTCAAAAACTATAAGACTTTAAATTTGTTTAACTACGTATTTCCCAATCGGACATTCATGGGAAGATCTGAAAAGGTTTTGGTAACAATTGGACAACCGGAAGTAGAAGATTCTTGAAAAAAAATTTTCTAAATAATATTTTTTGAAAATTTTTCTTAGTAATATTAAAGAAAATTAAATTCTCTATCTGATACATTTAAATATTTTATTATATATTCTATAGATTTAGAGATAAAAGAAATATAATATATAAAATAATCTGTTATAATAAATTTTACAGCCGAAAGAATGTCATGGAAAATAGTTGAAAATTTAAATTGTAACTGACAGATAAATGTCAGTGTCAGAAATCCGGAGACATTCCTGAAGACTTTTTCTGGGAAGTACATACATTACCTATATTATTTCTTAATGTATTAATAGTTAAAAATTAAAAAATAAAAGGTATACTACATATTATATCCTTCAAAAATACTGTCAATCCGGACACTGAATTGGAAACATTTCGAAATATTAGAAGAAGACAAACTTTCTTCATAAAATGAATTTAAAATTGAACAATCTAAATATAAGGAATAGATATATGTAAGTAGAATTTTTCGTGTAGCGTGTAGGTATACAAGAAATGTTAAATAAAGGCGCGAGTAGTCATGTGATTTTGTTGGCCTTGACAAGCAGATATGGGGGGCCATGTCAGAATGATAGCTAGTAATTATGTATATAGATGTCAAGTAACAAAATTTCTCATTCTGAATTTAGTGATTTTCCTCGACAAGTAAATTCCACACTCCTAGTGACAAATTAACTACGTGTATTTAGAAAATCTTGAAATACTGAATGAAAAATTGACAATTGACATCCATGTACATAATTACTAATTATCATTCTGAAACGGGCCCCCACATCTGCTTGTCAAGGCCAACAATGTAACATAACTGTTCGCGCCCTATACTTATGTAACCAAAAAAGGAAGTGGCGAGAGGTATTGTGCTGGCCACAACAGATTTTTGTTATTTATTACTACTGCTCCTCCTGTTCCTTCCGGTGTTTTTAATCCATCCGTGAATATTTTGTAAGCGTTTTTATTTTGATCGCATATTTCAATGTATATTTGTTTAATTAATTCTGTTGGAGTATCAGATTTTTTATATTTTGTTAGGTCTAGGATGTAGTATGGTAATTTTTTCTTCCATGGTGCTATATTGTCTGTGTACATTTTTTCAAGGTCAGGTAGGGGGGGGTTTGGAGGTTTGTAAAGGTTTTTTTAATTTTTTGTTGAAGAGGTGTAATGGATAGTGGTATAGTTTGATATTGGTGGCTCTTGAATATGTATTTGAAGGCAGGATTTTTTGGGTTTTTCAATAATTTTAGTGTGTAGGATATTTTAAGTTGGTTTCTACGTAGTTCTAGTGGAATAATACCAGATTCACTTAACATACTGATGGCTGGGCTAGTTCTATAAGCTCCTATAGCTAACCTGATTGAAGTGTTCTCTATTGGTTCCAAAGTTTTCAGAAGGTTTTTGCTGGCTGTTTGATAAATAATGGCACCATAGTCCATTTTTGATCGGATAAAAGCCAGATATATTCTTATTAAGATATCTTTGTGTGAGCCCCATTTGTTGTGATATAGACATTTTATAAGATTTAGTCCTCTGTAGCATTCTTGTTTTAGATGTTGTAAGTGTTGTTTCCATGTGAGTCGTGGACCTAGTATCAGACCAAGAAATTTAATTGTGGTGACGTATTCTATAATTTTGTTATTTAGTTTTATTTTTGGTTTTACTACAGGTCTAGTCAGTTTTGTAAAAAAACATCATTTTTGTTTCGTCTTCAGAGAATTGTAGGCCGGTACAGTTTGTCCATTCTTGTAGACGGTCTGTCGTTAACTGAAGTTCTTTCTTTAGTGTTGCGGTATTCTTATTCTGATGGTATATTGCGAGATCGTCGGCAAATAATGATAAGTTTATATGGCTGGGGATATATAGTTTGTTATTTGGTTCATCGCTATCAGAAATAAGGTAACACTTAGTATTTCTCCTTGTGGAGTTCCATTTTCTTGCGATTTTTCTTCTGAAAAATATCCATTATATAGTACTCGTTTGTCAAGGAAGTTCTTTACATAGTTTAAAATATTTCCATCCAAGTTGCGTTCCTTTAAGGATCTGATAATGTAGTATCTCCAAACAGTATCATAAGCTTTTGAAATATCGAAAAATATGGCAGCTGTATATTGTTTGTTATTGAGTTGATCAATGGTTGAACGCCCGTGCCTGAATCCGCTTTGTTTCTCGTTTAAGATGTTATGTGATTCTAGGTACCATAGTAATCTTTTATTTATGATTTTTTGTAAACTTAACCAAATGATATTTTTTGTAATGTTTATTAATCTAACAATAATTTTGCATATGATTCATTTTGTCCGTAACCTTTTCAGGATAACTTTGGGCCAATAATAGCCGCCAAGATATAAATTTTCAACGTTTTACTGTTATTAGGTACCCTGATCCCCTGAATTATTTAACCAAATGATATTTTGTCTAATGTTTATTAATCTAACAATAATTTTGCATATGATTCATTTTGTCCGTAACCTTTTCAGGATAACTTTGGGCCAATAATAGCCGCCAAGATATAAATTTTCAACGTTTTACTGTTATTAGGTACCCTGTTCCCCTGAATTATTTAACCAAATGATATTTTTTCTGTTTATTAATCTAACAATAATTTTGCATATGATTCATTTTGTCCGTAACCTTTTCAGGATAAATTTGGGCCAATAATAGCCGCCAAGATATAAATTTTCAACGTTTTACTGTTATTAGGTACCCTGTTCCCATGAATTATTTAACCAAATGATATTTTTTCTAATGTTTATTAATCTAACAATAATTTTGCATATGATTCATTTTGTCCGTAACCTTTTCAGAATAACTTTGGGCCAATAATAGCCGCCAAGATATAAATTTTCAAAGTTTTACTGTTATTAGGTACCCTGTTCCCCTGAATTATTTAACCAAATGATATTTTTTCTAATTTTTATTAATCTAACAATAATTTTGCATATGATTCATTTTGTCCGTAACCTTTTCAGAATAACTTTGGGCCAATAATAGCCGCCAAGGTATAAATTTTCAATGTTTTACTGTTATTAGGTACCCTGTTCCCCTGAATTATTTAATCAAATGATATTTTTTCTAATGATTATTAATCTATCAATAATTTTGCATATGATTCATTTTGTCCGTAACCTTTTCAGAATAACTTTGGGCCAATAATAGCCGCCAAGATATAAATTTTCAACGTTTTACTGTTATTAGGTACCCTGTTCCCCTGAATTATTTAATCAAATGATATTTTTTCTAATGTTTATTAATCTATCAATAATTTTGCATATGATTCATTTTGTCCGTAACCTTTTCAGAATAACTTTAGGCCAATAATAGCCGCCAAGATATAAATTTTCAACGTTTTACTGTTATTAGGTACCCTGTTCCCCTGAATTATTTAATCAAATGATATTTTTTCTAATGTTTATTAATCTATCAATAATTTTGCATATGATTCATTTTGTCCGTAACCTTTTCAGAATAACTTTGGACCAATAATAGCCGCCAAGATATAAATTTTCAACGTTTTACTGTTATTAGGTACCCTGTTCCCCTGAATTATTTAATCAAATGATATTTTTTCTAATGTTTATTAATCTATCAATAATTTTGCATATGATTCATTTTGTCCGTAACCTTTTCAGAATAACTTTGGGCCAATAATAGCCGCCAAGATATAAATTTTCAACGTTTTACTTTTATTAGGTACCCTGTTCCCCTGAATTATTTAATCAAATGATATTTTTTCTAATGTTTATTAATCTATCAATAATTTTGCATATGATTCATTTTGTCCGTAACCTTTTCAGAATAACTTTGGGCCAATAATAGCCGCCAAGATATAAATTTTCAACGTTTTACTGTTGTTAGGTACCCTGTTCCCCTGAATTATTTAATCAAATGATATTTTTTCTAATGTTTATTAATCTATCAATAATTCTGCATATGATTCATTTTGTCCGTAACCTTTTCAGAATAACTTTGGGCCAATAATAGCCGCCAAGATATAAATTTTCAACGTTTTACTGTTATTAGGTACCCTGTTCCCCTGAATTATTTAATCAAATGATATTTTTTCTAATGTTTATTAATCTATCAATAATTTTGCATATGATTCATTTTGTCCGTAACCTTTTCAGAATAACTTTGGGCCAATAATAGCCGCCAAGATATAAATTTTCAACGTTTTACTGTTATTAGGTACCCTGTTCCCCTGAATTATTTAATCAAATGATATTTTTTCTAATGTTTATTAATCTATCAATAATTTTGCATATGATTCATTTTGTCCGTAACCTTTTCAGAATAACTTTGGGCCAATAATAGCCGCCAAGATATAAATTTTCAACGTTTTACTGTTATTAGGTACCCTGTTCCCCTGAATTATTTAATCAAATGATATTTTTTCTAATGTTTATTAATCTATCAATAATTTTGCATATGATTCATTTTGTCCGTAACCTTTTCAGAATAACTTTGGGCCAATAATAGCCGCCAAGATATAAATTTTCAACGTTTTACTGTTATTAAGTACCCTGTTCCCCTGAATTATTTAATCAAATGATATTTTTCTAATGTTTATTAATCTATCAATAATTTTGCATATGAATCATTTTGTCCGTAACCTTTTCAGAATAACTTTGGGCCAATAATAGCCGCCAAGATATAAATTTTCAACGTTTTACTGTTATTAGGTACCCTGTTCCCCTGAATTATTTAATCAAATAATATTTTTTCTAATGTTTATTAATCTATCAATAATTTTGCATATGATTCATTTTGTCCGTAACCTTTTCAGAATAACTTTGGGCCAATAATAGCCGCCAAGATATAAATTTTCAAAGTTTTACTGTTATTAGGTACCCTGTTCCCCTGAATTATTTAATCAAATGATATTTTTTCTAATGTTTATTAATCTATCAATAATTTTGCATATGATTCATTTTGTCCGTAATCTTTTCAGAATAACTTTGGGCCAATAATAGCCGCCAAGATATAAATTTTCAACGTTTTACTGTTATTAGGTACCCTGTTCCCCTGAATTATTTAATCAAATGATATTTTTTCTAATGTTTATTAATCTATCAATAATTTTGCATATGATTCATTTTGTCCGTAACCTTTTCAGAATAACTTTGGGCCAATAATAGCCGCCAAGATATAAATTTTCAACGTTTTACTGTTATTAGGTACCCTGTTCCCCTGAATTATTTAATCAAATGCTATTTTTTCTAATGTTTATTATTCTATCAATAATTTTGCATATGATTCAGTTTGTCCGTAACCTTTTCAGAATAACTTTGGGCCAATAATAGCCGCCAAGATATAAATTTTCAAGGTTTTACTGTTATTAGGTACCCTGTTCCCCTGAATTATTTAATCAAATGATATTTTTTCTAATGTTTATTAATCTATCAATAATTTTGCATATGATTCATTTTGTCCGTAACCTTTTCAGAATAACTTTGGGCCAATAATAGCCGCCAAGATATAAATTTTCAACGTTTTACTGTTATTAGGTACCCTGTTCCCCTGAATTATTTAATCAAATGATATTTTTTCTAATGTTTATTAATCTATCAATAATTTTGCATATGATTCATTTTGTCCGTAACCTTTTCAGAATAACTTTGGGCCAATAATAGCCGCCAAGATATAAATTTTCAAAGTTTTACTGTTATTAGGTACCCTGTTCCCCTGAATTATTTAATCAAATGATATTTTTTCTAATGTTTATTAATCTATCAATAATTTTGCATATGATTCATTTTGTCCGTAACCTTTTCAGAATAACTTTGGGCCAATAATAGCCGCCAAGATATAAATTTTCAAAGTTTTACTGTTATTAGGTACCCTGTTCCCCTGAATTATTTAATCAAATGATATTTTTTCTAATGTTTATTAATCTATCAATAATTTTGCATATGATTCATTTTGTCCGTAACCTTTTCAGAATAACTTTGGGCCAATAATTGCCGCCAAGATATAAATTTTCAACGTTTTACTGTTATTAGGTACCCTGTTCCCCTGAATTATTTAATCAAATGATATTTTTTCTAATGTTTATTAATCTGTCAATAATTTTGCATATGATTCATTTTGTCCGTAATCTTTTCAGAATAACTTTGGGCCAATAATAGCCGCCAAGATATAAATTTTCAACGTTTTACTGTTATTAGGTACCCTGTTCCCCTGAATTATTTAATCAAATGATATTTTTTCTAATGTTTATTAATCTATCAATAATTTTGCATATGATTCATTTTGTCCGTAACCTTTTCAGAATAACTTTGGGCCAATAATAGCCGCCAAGATATAAATTTTCAACGTTTTACTGTTATTAGGTACCCTGTTCCCCTGAATTATTTAATCAAATGCTATTTTTTCTAATGTTTATTATTCTATCAATAATTTTGCATATGATTCATTTTGTCCGTAACCTTTTCAGAATAACTTTGGGCCAATAATAGCCGCCAAGATATAAATTTTCAAGGTTTTACTGTTATTAGGTACCCTGTTCCCCTGAATTATTTAATCAAATGATATTTTTTCTAATGTTTATTAATCTATCAATAATTTTGCATATGATTCATTTTGTCCGTAACCTTTTCAGAATAACTTTGGGCCAATAATAGCCGCCAAGATATAAATTTTCAACGTTTTACTGTTATTAGGTACCCTGTTCCCCTGAATTATTTAATCAAATGATATTTTTTCTAATGTCTATTAATCTATCAATAATTTTGCATATGATTCATTTTGTCCGTAACCTTTTCAGAATAACTTTGGGCCAATAATAGCCGCCAAGATATAAATTTTCAACGTTTTACTGTTATTAGGTACCCTGTTCCCCTGAATTATTTAATCAAATGATATTTTTTCTAATGATTATTAATCTATCAATAATTTTGCATATGATTCATTTTGTCCGTAACCTTTTCAGAATAACTTTGGGCCAATAATAGCCGCCAAGATATAAATTTTCAACGTTTTACTGTTATTAGGTACCCTGTTCCCCTGAATTATTTAATCAAATGATATTTTTTCTAATGTTTATTAATCTATCAATAATTTTGCATATGATTCATTTTGTCCGTAACCTTTTCAGAATAACTTTGGGCCAATAATAGCCGCCAAGATATAAATTTTCAACGTTTTACTGTTATTAGGTACCCTGTTCCCCTGAATTATTTAATCAAATGATATTTTTTCTAATGTTTATTAATCTGTCAATAATTTTGCATATGATTCATTTTGTTCGTAACCTTTTCAGAATAACTTTGGGCCAATAATAGCCGCCAAGATATAAATTTTCAACGTTTTACTGTTATTAGGTACCCTGTTCCCCTGAATTATTTAATCAAATGATATTTTTTCTAATGTTTATATAATCTATCAATAATTTTGCATATGATTCATTTTGTCCGTAACCTTTTCAGAATAACTTTGGGCCAATAATAGCCGCCAAGATATAAATTTTCAACGTTTTACTGTTATTAGGTACCCTGTTCCCCTGAATTATTTAATCAAATGATATTTTTTCTAATGTTTACTAATCTATCAATAATTTTGCATATGATTCATTTTGTCCGTAACCTTGTCAGAATAACTTTGGGCCAATAATAGCCGCCAAGATATAAATTTTTAACGTTTTACTGTTATTAGGTACCCTGTTCCCCTGAATTATTTAATCGAATGATATTTTTTCTAATGTTTATTAATCTATCAATAATTTTGCATATGATTCATTTTTTCCGTAACCTTTTCAGAATAACTTTGGGCCATTAATAGCCGCCAAGATATAAATTTTCAACGTTTTACTGTTATTAGGTACCCTGTTCCCCTGAATTATTTAATCAAATGATATTTTTTCTAATGTTTATTAATCTATCAATAATTTTGCATATGATTCATTTTGTCCGTAACCTTTTCAGAATAACTTTGGGCCAATAATAGCCGCCAAGATATAAATTTTCAACGTTTTACTGTTATTGGGTACCCTGTTCCCCTGAATTATTTAACCAAATGATATTTTTTCTAATGTTTATTAATCTATCAATAATTTTGCATATGATTCATTTTGTCCGTAACCTTTTCAGAATAACTTTGGGCCAATAATAGCCGCCAAGTTATAAATTTTCAACGTTTTACTTCCGGTTGACAAATTATATCCAAAATCTAATCACGTTTGCATATGGATCTAAACTCGAGGAATACAAAACAATTATAATTTTTGGAATTGTGGTATTCGAGTTACATACACACACGCACACTCACACACACACACACACACACGTACGCACTAACAGACATAATCGTAAAAGTAAATTCGTAATCTATGGACCCCAAAATGTGCTTATTCATTAGAATAATACCTTCCTTACCTAAAGGTCACGGAAGGTAAAAACTGTAAAAGTACTAAAAAAGATGTATAAATAAAGGTATTGTTGTTGGTTAAAAAATTCGGTGCTGAGTTTTTCAATGAATAATTTATTACATAAATATTTTTCCCTATTGTAGGAACCTATCTTTTCATCTTTTGTATCATAGTACAGTAGAACCCCGGTTAACCGAACTCGGGTCAACCGAAACCCGGTTTAACCGAAACAATTCCACGTATAATTATCAGTTCCACGAATGACTATGTAGCCCCACTTACTGTCCGGCTCCTTCATTCCACAGGCGGGCTGTAGCGACGGGGAGCTCGCACGGGGCTCGCAAATGAATACTAGAGTGGAACGTAGGTTTTTTTCTGTGTGTCTTTACGTATTGTTGGGAGATGGCATCTAAGCGGCAGCGTGATGTGATTTCTATTGCGGATAAATTAGCTGCTATCAAAGAAGTTGATAACTTATGTACATACTGTAATGTATCTAAAAACTGTAACTACATATGTATATTATGTAATGTACATTGTTTCAAAATAATTCATTTCCCCTACACACCCATTTTAGTACATATGTAGGCTGTTTTAGATGATAATGGGTTAACCGAAAAAATCGTTATCCGAAACGGCTGCGCCCCCTTTATTTCGGTTAACCGGGGTTCTACTGTACCTGAATTATAAATTCAAAACTGCGCTCTGAAATTTTAGCCCTGTGAAATCAATTTGGTAATTAGTGAAATATATGTATTTGAGTAGCAATCAATGTTAAATTTTGTAATTTTTTTCAAATTATAAATAATAAAATTATAAATAATAATAGTAAAAATTGTTCAGTGTTAAATATTCTAAATATTACACTATTTATAGTAATTTTTTTAAAGAAATTTCATTCTACACTTTACCTAATCAGTACAATCGTGTTCCTAATGAAACAAGTTAAAAATCGCAAGGTAGTAGTTTGTTGTGATACTTTGCAATGAATGGACGTACATTTTGACTAATGACTGTGTAGTGTATTAAATGATAATGCACAAATTAACATTTAAAGTGATGTATGAAAATTTGTGTAAATGTGTGTTCTTAAACAAAGGCATCAAGTATGAAGAATTTCCATTACCCGGTAAATACAATATCACCATTTAATCTATGCAGAAGGCATTCTAAAATAAGATCTTATTGTTTTTATTTATTTATAATATATATACGATGAATATCTTGAAACATCATTACATAGTCAAAATACATTAGTTTAAAGATTTTAATAGTTTTTCTTTGAAAAAAGGCTGCCAGCCATGATTGTGGCTTGAAATAAAACAATGAACTACAACAATTGTAACTATTATTATTAAACGAAATAATATCTTTTTACTTCCTTGTACGTAAGTAAAGGAAGTATTGTAATCGCGAAAAAATTCGGTTTTCAGATTTCAGCGGAAATATCTATTTTGATCAGCCCTGAATCCATTTTGACGAATTTCGTCGTGACGTCTGTACGTATCTCGCATAACTCAAAAACGGTAAGCCGTAGAAAGTTGAAATTTTGTATTTAGGACTCCTATAACATCTAGTTGTGCACCTCCCTTTCTGGTTATTACACAACTTCCAGAAGTGGCACTTTACATGAAGCCTATAATAGATTTTAATAAAAAACTGTTTTAAAATATAATCCAAAACTTTTCAAATTTGGTATACAAGACTTTTATGTCAATCGAAATAACATAATAGATTTTGGTTAAAATAGGCTAACCGGAAGTGGTACATTACTTGAAGTTGTTAACAGTTTTTCTTGAATAAAATGATTTTATTTTGATTTTAAAAATAAATGCTTCAAATAAAAGTTTTAGAGAATTAATTACTGCGTCTAACACGTATTATTAAATTAGCCCTTTGTATAAGCGAGATATGTAAATTTAAAAATTATATACTTTTTGTTTTTGTAATAAAGCTTGCAATGGATTAGGAAAAAAAAATAAAAAAAAATTCATGTCAAATTATGTTAAATACGTGCTATTTTATGATTCGTACAATAACAAATATTATATTTTAATTGTGAAATTACTCATATTCATTGTTGTAATCAAATATTTTGTTGTTGTAATCAAAACTCTCTTTAAAAAGAACCGGGTTAGATTAATGTTAATTTAAGAATGATAGTAGTAAATGAATTATTTTTTGTTCTATATCAGGCTTAAGCCTGTCAATATTTTGTAATTTAATTATTAAAAAAATATGTATAGTTTAATAATCGTACAAGGAAGTCGTGTGGTGTCCACATCAGATTTTTTGTCATAATAATACAGAGAGTAAGAATAAGGAACACTTAAAAACAACATGGCTCACTATTCTCTTTTCGACTAGGTGTATAAAAAAGTGCCCGCCATTTTACTTTTTAATAATGTAACATATAGATTATTTTACATGATTGTAAAGCAAATTTGATGTACTTTTTAAATTTGTCAAAAAATATAGTATGTTATATTTGAAATTTCAAAGTTGATATTAATTACTAATAAACCGGAAGTGGTATCATAAATGTACATCCGTCATCAAGTAGCTTACATGTTGCTGTATAAATTATGTTATATGAAAGAAATTACTAACTTAATAAATAAGCGAGATATTTGCTGGGTCCATTACAATATATAACATCCTGTATAGTTTAATAAGTATATTCTTCAAATATAGAATCGTTTGCAAGAAGTTTTCTGTGTGGAATTTGTACAAAATTATGCGTGGGGGGAGGCATTTAATTCTTTCCACAGGTACTAAAATGGTTCTCCACGGGTCTTCTGTCAAATCATAATGTAATAGTTTTATTCAAAAAATAATTCTATATAAATATCTATCTTGATTTTTCCTTGTCCCTTGTCCAAATTTAGTGACATGTGACGGAGTAAGATAACTGAAGATTTTGAGGTTAGAGAAGCTTGTGCAGGTGTAAGGGCAGGATGGATACAGATAGCATTGTAGCTCCGGAGCTTTAGTAAATCGTTTGAAATTAAATGCAGCGTATATTCACGTCTGCTTTGCAAGGCCGTTTTGTATTGCTTACCCTATCCTCCCAATGTTGTGCACAAGGAAATTACATCTTTGTACTGGAGCCATTGTGGACTAGAGGTGAATGCGAGAGTCGACAGCAAATAACATACGGTCTCACATTATGTTGAAAACCTAACCTGCCTCACACTATTATATACCAAATGTGATTATTCAATTGAATAGACTCAAAGGATATTTAAACACAGTTAACCAACCACTAAATGTTGTATGTATATGACGTAGTGCATCGAGAAATTTGGCATTTGACTCTGCGTGTTTTATGAACCACAAAATAAAAATTCGTTGTGACAAGCAATACCTCGCCACTTCCGTTTTTGGTTACATAAGTAAAGGCCCGCGAGTAGACATTGTTGGCCTTGACAAGCAGATATGGTGGCCCGTGTCAGAATGACAATTAGTAATTATGTACATAGAAGTCAAATGCCAGAATTTTTCATTAACAAGTTCAAGATTTTCTATATTCACGTAGTTAATTTGTCACCAAGAGTGTGGAATTTACTTGTCGAGGAAAATAAACCACATGGAATTGGAAAATCACTAAATTTAGAATGAAACATTATCATAATATTTGACATCTACATACATACTTACTAGCTAACAGTGTGACACGGGCCCCCATATCTGCTTGTCAAGGCCAAAAAAGTGACATGACTTCTCGCCCCCTATTGTATTTAACATTTCCTGTACATCACACGCTACACAGATATTCTATTTACATCTGTTTATTTAGATTTTTTAGTTTTAAATTCATTCTATGAAGAAATTTGTCCACTTCTAATTTTTGGAAATAATTCCATTTCATCGTCGGGATTGGCAGTATTTTCGAATGGTCTATTTAATATACCTATAATTTTAAATATTTAACTATTAATACAATAAAAAATAATATAATGTATGTACTTCCCAGAAAAAATCTTCAGTAATATTTTGGTTTCCATGACATTATTTTGGCTGTGAGGTTTATTACAACAGATTATACCTTTTATTTCTTTATCTCTAAATCTATAAAAGATATAATAAAATATATATGTGTATAGATAGAGAATTTACTCTTCTTTATTAAGCCAGAACATAAATTTGGATATGTGATTTATATTTCATCACTTCATTCTTATGCAATACGGACATCATAATATCCACTCTTGTTGTATAAACTGCTATTTTCATCCGAGTTTGAAGTGATAAGGATAGAACATCTGTCTCTCTTTATTCTATACCAATTTTAAACACAAAATTATTTGTTTCGTCATTTTTAAATAAGAAAAGTCGCCGAGTATTTCGAAATACTTTGTCAATATTTTCTACTATCTACTATCCTAATCATTGCTCCAAATTTTACTTTCAATTTCTTTGGATAAAATTTTCACTTTCCCCGTCCTATATTCTTTTAATTTCACTTTGGTAGGCAAAAGAAATCAAAATGTCGATCACGTCTATTGATTCGTTAGCGCGTTTATCAAGAACCCTCAAGTTGTACGGGTCACAACTACCGGAAGTGATAATGAACTGTAGCACCCGGGCCCCGGAAACACAACTTGTACAACGTTCGCAAGAATACGTGATAAACCGAATAGAATTTAAATGCACCCTTGAGACGAGACGATGTGGTCGAGGCTGATAATGTATTACGCTTACATAGTAACACATTCGATAACTAAGCTGCTCCTAATGGCCCGATTACTACCTCATTAGAACTCTATGTCCCAGTTAGTTACTAACCAGTTAACCTATGAAGACGATAGTGACTCGTAAACTGATATGTGAGAGGTTTCAAGATTCTGATCAATGTGTTGCTTTAATATACTTTGTTAATATGTTGCTCGACTGGAGCTATTATTTTAATTGTTGTTCTCCATAACAAATATGAGTGTTAACGAGGTGTCGTCTCGTGTTATGAACGATAGTCATTTGAAAATTATCTGAAACTAAAGATTAACGATACGTCGTAAAGTAGATTGTTTCTTAGTAATATGAGTGTTGGTATATTTGTTTCATATGTACAGTAAATTTTTTGAAAGATGTCCGATTAAGGTTATCTACGAATTGTATGAATTCAGATTTTTGCTCCGCCCATTTTGACAAATTCAGTAGTGTCATAACAACAGTTATGTTATTATAATAAAAATATATATTACAATAAAAGCATTCAAATTTCAAAAATAAGTCAACTAGTAAGTTTATTAGGAAATATAAAACCAAATATGTGAAAAATATGATACTGACACGATGTCAGTGTCAGTAACACTGACAGAAAATAATGTTATTCGTAGGGCTATGAATCAAGGTAATGTATCTGAATTAATAAGTAAACTTACGTTACAGCGAAAGTATTATCAACAACGAGCATCGTTTTAAAGTGGAATGTCCTAACTTAGTCGAAATAATATGAATTTTTGAAAGACAAGCGTGTTATATCCATCCTTATCGCACACGCTTATAGCCTTGCAAAGGAGGGAGATAAATATATGCCTATTTGTTAATTCGTTCATGATACAGATGACCTTGATCTGACATCTTTTAAAAAAATACTGTACATTATTTAAATCGCTTACATTTAAGAGGATTTTGTACACTTTATGCTAGTGGTGGTATAGATTTAGGCTGTCATAGAGACGTCATAGATAGTTTTCAGTCGTTTGTAAGTTGTGGTGAGACGACAGGATATATATATATATATATATATATATATATATATATATATATATATATATATATATATATATATATATATATATATCATTCATATATTTTATTGGCACTTTTAGATCTATTTGAAATTACGAGGGTCATTCAATAAGTAAAGAGACAAATTCTATAATTTTAAAACTATTCAATGAATGTGTACATTTTTTTCAGGGGTGTTAGTTGGCAAATTACTATGCCAATTATACCCTACAACTTTAGGTATAATATTTTAAAAGATATTTTCTTTTTTCAGGTCATCACCAAATTATTTCCACTAAATTTCATGGTAGGTAAGTCATCTTTATTTATAAAATTACTCATTTTAAAAAAATATTTCTAAAGCTAATGAAATTGCCTCTTAACCTTAAAATTATAATAAAAGGAAATACATATTCCGAGAGTAATACAAAATTACTGAAAAGGTAAAAAAGTAGATAAGATGACTCAATATATCAACCATGCCATAGGCCCTAACAATTGATATACCGCGTTAATATGCGGCTAAATAGATTGTGATTCGTCGAAAGCCGTGCGGAATTATTCCAAATGGCGTACGGAATTATTCCACACGGTTTGTTGGAATAATAATAATTCCAACATAATTTTTAGTTGTGGAATGTGTAGTTTCCAAAATTGTGTTGGAGAAAATATTTATTGTTCCTAGCGTTTGGATTATTATTATTAATTGAAAATTTATTTATTAAAATACTATTATCTTCTATTTTGTAATTATGCATTTCTTTCGTAAATTTATGCCTTTGTAATATAATAATAGGCATTTTTATTTTCAATAAGTAAAACAAATAAACATCAAATTAAGATTATAAGAAGAGTAACAACGTTACTTTACCCGTATATGTATAAATAAACATACAAGAACATTTTTTCATCTCACAAATGTTTGCAACTAACATTAATGTATGTATACATTTTTCTTCATAAAGAAAATTGTGTAATTAAAAGAATTAGTACAAAAAGGATTTTATTTTTGTGAAATACCTCTGAATTAAAATGTTGCTGAAATTTAGGTCATTCTACTGACTGTATAAAACACACACAGTTGTCGCATTTTCCGGTGTAAGTAAATTAAATTTCATCTTATTGTTAGTATGAATTTAGTTCATCCGCAGTTCTTGTTTAAATCAATTACGTCAGTAATTACTTGGTTAAAGGTGAAAATCGTAAAACAAACCTCGCGAATTTCCAATGGGATCTATTTAATTCATATTGAAGTTTTATTTTGTATTAGTTCCCGTAACTTTTTTGTGAAGCATGAAGCCGGAATGATTCCTAAATCCTGCTTCATTGGTCGATTCCTACTAATGGTCGCTTCTAGCGGTCTAACAGGAAGTAATGTCACAGTATGGTGTCAAAATGAAAGTTGTCGTATATCATTTTTACACATGAGTCATTATACATATAAATGCATCGCATAATATAAGAAATTTTGTTGTTTGATAATAACAAATATTCGCGTCTAAATGAATTTCTTAAACGTTAACAAGCGAATGAATATTATAAAAATATTATTAAAATAATTCGCAATTAATTCACTAATAAAAAAAATCTGTTGTGGCCAGCACAAAACCTCTCACCATTTTCATTTTATGTTGAATAGGGCGCGAGCAGTCATGTGACTTTGTTGGCCTTGGCAATCAGATATGTAGGCCCGTGTCAGAATGATAGCTAGTAATAATGTACATAGGTGTCAAGTATCATAACTTTTCATTCAAAAACATCATGATTTTCCAAATCCATGTGTATTATTTTCCTCGACAAATAGTAATTATTTTGGGTCAAACACAAGAATCGTAAAACAAACCTCTCAAATATCAAATTGGATTCATTTATTCCATGTTAGAGTGTTATTTTACTTCAGCATTATTCGCTCCGGCGATTTATCAACATGGCAACCAAACACATTAATTAATTAAATGTATTGGCAGTGCTCACGATGGATAGGAATTTAATACAGCATAAATCATTGCGCGTGATAAATGCAACCCGACTACTCATACTGAAACTGAATAGGATACGATGCACATTGCATTGCTGGTTAAGAGCTGCAACAGAACGAAATAGTTTTAGATTTGACCAAGTTGAGAGATTAGTTTGTTCAAGCGGTGAATGTATTTGCAACAGCGATTGTAACTGCAACAGGGAAATAACAAATTGAGAACCACATTGCTTTCTAAATTATATATTGCTATTGTGTTGAAATTTGTAATAAACTTTACATTAATTTGTGAAATATGTTGCACATTTTGTGATTAATAGTTTCCTGTATTGTTTCACTTCGTGATAAAATTACTGCAAAGCAAATACACAACAGATTTATTCTAACCCAAAATATCAGGAAATATCAGCTTTTAATATTGAGTCACTAAATTAGTTCGAGCTATTGTCATTGGTCAAAAAATTCTATGGTTTTAGGCATAGGCCTAGTTAGGGGGATACTTGGGGGTGCTTAGCACTCTCAGATTACAAACATTTGAATTGTGTAACCATGTGTATGAGTTATGTTTAAAGCACAGGCTATGGGATTAAAATTATAATTTTATAAATTTATCCATCAAATATATAGTAAAATTACTAATGCAAACCTGTAGAATATTTAATAATCTTTAATTTTTATATAACATAAATCTCGAAAAAATAACATTTAAAGTTATTTTTCGAAGAAAAACTATTTTGAGCTTCCAGCAAAGTGCAATTTTCGGTTACCTGATTTACTCCAATATCTAATCGCATCTGTCTATATAAGAGTAAGGTAGACATACAAGGTTTCAAAATTTTCTGAACGATAGTACTTGAGTTAGAGCGTAAAGAGGATCCACACACACATACATACATACACACATACACACATACGCACATACACACATACACACATACACAGACATCATCGTGAAAATGTTAAAATTGGATTATAGGGACCTTAAAACGTGGTCATTTACCAAAATCTCGATATGTGATTTTTAGCACGATCCCTATACCTCCCTTACCAAGGGTAGCGGGAGGTAAAAAATAAATTGTCAACGTTTTCCTGCAATTTTGTATTTCTTTATCCTGTTTAACGCGGTTTGAAAATTTGAATAAAATTCTTTTTCATATCGCGTATTACACGATCTTTGCCGATGAACGATTTTAATAATAATAATAAAAATAACCTTTATTGACAGGAAAAGTCAAAGGGTAAGGTTCAGCCATTGGCTGTTTTTCCACTTAACCATACATTGAGTATATTACAAATACAAAAAAAAATACATATACAAAAAAAAATAGATTAGTAGCTTGCCAACTGTGTTAAATGGAACATACAAATACAAAAATATATGAAAGTAAAACTAATAATGAAGGTATCATGTTAACATACGGTATAAATACCTTAAGACTAATATAAGAGTTTAACAGATGTCTTAACTTCTTTACTAATTACTAACAACTCAATCTCACATGAAATCCCTCTCAAATTTTAAACATCTGCAAATCAGCTTAGTTCTCCTTTTTCGTCCCAAATTTCGATACGGTTAAAGATAAATGTTATTAAGTATTAATGTGTCCAAGTGGCTCATAAAAAAGGAGAAATGCAGAGTAAATCTACCCCAGTACTGGACTGTAAGTGCCAATCAAAAATATTTATGTCATTTAAGTTTCGTTAAATTTTATTTTGTCATTAAAAAATATACCAGGATTTTTTTTTAAATCAGATAAATGCAATTTTCAAACAAAAAAGTGTTACATGTAAAAGTATTCTCATTCTCACCATTGTATCAGATTTGTGTGTTTGTATAAAAGTGTAAAGTATTCCCTATTGAATATTGTTTGACTTTTGGTTTAAAAAGAGTAATTACATGTCCGTGGAAATCTGTTATTGACCATCTTAGCAACGCATAAAGTAGTGGTAGTAATAGTGGTTGTGTATTAGTTGGAGAAGCGAAAGGCGGCGCTTCTTTCTTCAAAGGAATGTAATTTAGCTTTGTGCGCCGGATTTTGTTTGAACGTCGAATACAAAGTGCGCTCTGCTGTATAACGTATCATGCACGCAACGCGACGAGCAAATGTTCCATGTGGATTTACTTCTACCTAACCTACCACTCACCATCACACATTTTTTTCTTCTACAAAATTAAAATTCATTTCGCTACAGCGAATTACACATCTGGTTCTGTTGTTCTTATTACAAGACATGAAATTAATATAGAATTGTTTTTTTATAAGCTAATTTAACAAAGAAATACTACTATATAATTTTAAACTAGTATCACTCATCTTCCAATCTTTTTTCTCTGCAATGCAAAAAAAATCCTAATACATTTTTACCTTCCGTCACCTTTAGGTAAGGAAGGTATTGCCTTTGATCAAAAAATTCAATGATGAGTTTTTAGTGAATAGGCACATTTTAGAGTCCATATAATACAAGTTTACCATTTTTACGATGATGTCTGTATGTATGTGTCTTTGTGTGACGAAAGTTTCGGATCGCAAAACTTCAATTCCACGGTTCCAAAAATTATAATTGTTTCGTATTCCTTAAGTTTACATCCAGAAGAAGAGGTGATTAGATTTTAGTTATAATTGGTCAACCGGAAGTACCCTTATTTAAAGATTTTAACAGTTTTTCTTGAAAAACGCAGTTAAATATCATTTATTGACATTTAAGGTTATTATAAATTAATGAGAATATAATTCCTTAGTCACGTGACATGTTTTCCGCCAATCAACATTCAGAATTTCCCTAGCTACGCGTTTATCACATTGATGATAAATACCAAAGATATAAACACCGTTTTTATAGTCGTTACTAAGGCATTTGTTTTCTTTATTTATGACATTGACAGTTAATTTTGGGTATAAAAATAAATAATAACAATAATTCAAACTCCGAAATATTAAATAAAACTCGTAAGTACCATGTTTTAATACAATATGAATATGTATATCAAATGTTAGATTGCAAAAATTCATTATATTCTCTCATTAAATATAAGCTCTTGATATGATTAATAATCGAAGATATTGCTCGTGAAACCGAAGTAGCATATTTCAACTCGTCCTGCGGATTCGTGAAATCTGCAGCTCGGTTTCACTCAAGAATATCATCGATGATAATCATATCACTTGTTATATTACGTATGAATATATTATTCTCTATACTATTTATAGATAGTTATGCTAACTATGGAAACTGCTAATATATTCAGATAATTCAAATTGACAGATATCAGTATCAATGAAAAGTAAATGAATGTGGTAGAGATGAAGATGTTGAGATAGATGTTAGAAAAGACACGGAAAGATATGGTAAGGAATGAAAGAATAAGGAAAATAACTCTATTGTTAGAAGTCTCTAGAAAGATACATGAGAGACGATTGGTTTGAACATGTCATGAGGAGAGATGAACAATATATTGCTAGGCATAAAAACTGCAAACTAATATATATTCAGATAATTCAAATTGACAGATGTCAGTATCAATGAAAAGTATATGAATGTGGATGTTGAAGTAGATGTTGGGGAAGACACGGAAAGATACGGTAAGGAAATAACTCTAATGTTACAAGTGAATGAAGAATATCTTGGAGGGAGAATGAATAGCTTAGTAATAGAAGGTCGAAGAAACAGAGGAAAGCCAAAGATAAGATGGAAGGATTGTATTGCGGAAGATTTGAGAGAAAAGGAACTGAATGAGTACGACACGCAAAACAGAAATAAGTGGAAGAAGAAAATAAAAATAGCGACCCCGAACGAATGGTAATAGCCAAAGATGAAAAAAATGTCAGTGTCATGTGCAATTTGCAGTTTGTTTATGAAATCATTTTACTGGAAATATAGGATCTTTTGCAAGAAAATTTATGTATGGAATTTACACAAAATCCACAGGATTGACGGAAGGTAATGTGCTGCCCACATCAGATTTTTTATTCAGATAACCGGGTTATATATGTTTAACCGCGCAATAATCTCGGTAACCGGTATGAATAAAATACTATAGACGTGTCTGTCAAATTAAGTATTTGACATTTGTCATTTTTTTATTCATATTGTGGTACATTTAATTTAAAGCTTATTGACAAAAAAAAAACCATTTATACTTTTACTGATAATTCCATAACTACCAAAATGTTTTAGTTTTAACAACTAAAAAAGGATAGTTATAGTAACCTGGCATGTTACATATTTGACGTAACTGCAAGTAACCGTGATGCTTAATAAAATGTGGTTACTACGAGTATGTAACCGGAGGTAACCGCTCTGAATGAAAAACGTCTCTAGACTTTAATGACAGTGACAAATCCCTATTCGTTTCCACGACAACCACACTTCACAAAATATTGTTTAAATTTTCATAATTGAAAGATGACATGTGCTAAAATGAGTCGTTTTGGAACAACTCCCTTTGAAGAAATAGAAACTAAAACTAATACTAACAAGATGATTCCAATGAATACTATTTTATACAAAAGATCCATGTGGAAACAATTTCTCAGCTTCTGCGACGAAAAAAAATATGTTCTCAATTCAGAGACTCAGGTTTGTGAATTAGCGAATATTTTAACAGATTATGCATACAATATGAAAAAATGTAATGGCAAAGACTATAAAGAAAGTTGCATCAAAAGCATTTGGAATACTACAGCTAAAATGTTGCAAGAATATTATTTTGAGAAATTTCATATTACTTTTAACCCTTTTTCGGATGTAATCTTCAAAACTGCCAGAGACGCGAAAATCGCTAAGCGTAAAGAATTATTGAAAATTCCTGCCAAACAGAAAGAATGTACAGGCGTTTTAACTAAAAATGAAGTATACCAAATGGCACTTGCTTGGGATGACAACACACCAGAAGGTTTACAAAAGAGATTGTACCATATATTGGCATACGAATTGGCTTGGAGGACAACTGAAGCAATTTATTGTAAAACGCATTATTTCAAAGATGAATACACTAATGACGGACAAGCAACTGGACGAATTGAATATAATCCAAATGATAAAAACAACACGCGGAGTAAATGGGTCGTTACAAACACTGTTGATTATAGAATTTGCCCAGTGCGTTTATTGAAAAAACTTTTAGACAAACGTTCAGCTCACATTTCATCAGATCGATTATTTTTAAGAGAAAATCCATCATGGAATACTAATAAATCATTGGGTTGGTACTGGAATGTTCCTATAGGTAAAAATTTAATATCGAAATGGACGGCAGCCTCCGCGCAGAAAATTGGTCTTGATGTGAAAACAAGAAAAATTACTAACCATTCTATTCGATCTGCAGCAGTGTCTAATCTAATCAATTCTAGAGTTTTAGAGCAATCACCAATTTCTGATCACTCAAATCAATATTGGATTACACCCATTATACAAGTAAAGACTGAATGTGATCCAAGCCTTGTAAATAATGTACAAGAGAGTCCATCAGCATCTATAGAACAACCAGCGACTTCTTTGAAAGCCGGAGAAGGTATTATTACCTCAGTTTCTCAACAATCAACAAATAATTCTAATCATTCTGTTGTGTACCAAAATTGTACTTTTGTGTGTACAAATTTGTATACAAATGGTAATATGTAATATTTTGTTGTTAATTTTAATAATAAGATACAATTATGATTAGTAGTAATTTCGGTGTTAACTTATGTAGAAAATACTTTAATAAAATAAATTTCAATCATATTATTTGCAGAGTCTACTTTTACCTAATATAAAGGGTTTTTCATTAAGAGCGACGCATTTTGTTTTTTCAATTAAAAGACTTGTGGGTTAGTTATTAAAATGATTTTTATTTCAAATGAAAGTACAATCGATGCCATTATTTATGGAATACGACATCGTTTAAATGTCCACCGCGCAAGCGCTGGCACGAATGAATACGCTGGACCCAATTTTCCATGACTCGAGCAGACAAATCGGCCGAAATACCAGGAATTTTGCGTTCGATGTTGGCCTGCAGCTCTTCTAACGTTGCTGGTTTGTTGGCATAGACCAGCGATTTAAGGTAACCCCAGGGGTTAAATCGCACGAACGAGGCGGCCATTCGCGACCACCGTTGCATGAGATAACTCGCTCGCCAAACTTGATCTGCAATAATTCGATTGTGTCGTACGCCGTATGGCACGTTGCGCCGTCCTGTTGGAACCACATATCGTCCACGTTCACAGCGTTGAGCTGGACCCAAAAATACTCCGATATCATGGCCTTGTAGCGATCTCCGTTGACGGTTGTTGGCGCGCCGTTTTCATCAAAAAAGAAAAATGGACCGATGACGCCGCCGGAATGAAAACCGCACCAAACAGTTAATCTTTTCGGATAAAGTTGTGTCTCGTGCATCACTTCAGGCTGCTCACTCGTCCAAATACGACAATTTTGCTTGTTGACAAAACCATCGAGCCAGAAGTGAGCTTCATCCGAAAAGATGATTTTCTTGTGCGATAGAACTTGAATTTTGATAAAAAAGTTCAATAATTTGCAAACGTTCTTGACACGTGTATCTCTCCATGATTAAATGGCATAGACTGACGTTTCAAAATGTGAAAGAATTGCGAAGCCAACTTCACTAATATGTGAGAAGTGTCAAAAACAAAATGCGTCGCTCTTAATGAAAAACCCTTTAGATGCTTAATGCCCGGTTCCATGAAAATTGATTAAATTATTAACGTCAATCCTGTGTATTATGTTTAAATTCCATACATAAATTTTCTTGCAGATGATTCTAATAATTTAGTAAAATTATTTCATAAACAAACTATGCAAATTGCATTTGATACTGGCATCTTCTTCTTCTTTAACTTTGCCCATTCGTTAGAGGTCGCTATTTTTTTTCTTCTTTCACTCATTTCTGTTTTGCGTGTTGTTCTTATTCAGTTTCTTTTCTCTCAAGTCCTTCCGTCTTGTCTCTAAACTTCCTCTGTTTCTTCAACCTTCTATTACTAAAATTCAATCAAATCGTATAGAGAATAATATAGTCCTTAAGTTATAATAATGTTAAATGTCAATAAATGATATTTAACTGCGTGTTTCAAGAAAAACTATTAAAATCTTCAAATAAGGGTACTTCCGTTTGACCAATTATAAACAAAATCTAACCCCCTCTTCTTCTGGATTTAAACTTGAGGAATACGATAAACATTTTTTTTTTTTGGGAACACACACACATACACACACACACTCACACGGACACACAGACACACATACATGCATACATACATACAGACATCATAGTTAAAATGGTA
Organism: Harpalus rufipes; assembly: GCA_951394225.1. Lineage (NCBI taxonomy): Eukaryota > Metazoa > Arthropoda > Insecta > Coleoptera > Carabidae > Harpalus > Harpalus rufipes. The sequence continues at coordinate 63,151,119 of OX596275.1, forward strand.
AAATCGTATTATAAGGACCCTAAAACAGAACGTTTTAGGGTCCATATTCAGTAAAACTCATCATTGAATTTTTTTACCAAAGACAATACCTTCCTTACTTAAAGGTGACGGAAGGTAAAAAACACAGCAAATAGTTGTTTTACAAAAGGTAACTGTTATTTGGATTTATTCTAATGCTATTTATCTAAAGTATATTAGACTTAAGGGGAATTATATTGAGAAGAAAAAATAATTAATTGGTTAAATTTATATTTTTTCTATTTCATTTTGCGTATTTGTAGATCTCCTCTTATTTAACATACCTATGATGTAATGAGTTTTTAAGAATACAGAAAAATTCTAAATTTCGCTAAATGAAAAATGTACTTCATAATTGATTTTCTCTTACAGTGATATAAAAACATTATTACGTATTTCACAAAGATAATATGTACCTGTTTTATACGTGTGACATAATTTATAGTTAACCCAGTATTATTCTCTAATGATAGTGCATTGAGTCCGCATTGTATTAGCGCTGACAACTAGATTTGTGGAAATTGTTTCTCTCAGGAAATAATCCACAGCGTCTCTAGCGCCAGCAGCACGAACTACGAACTACGCGCTTAAAATTCATCTCCGTTCACACTTTCCATGCTTGTCGTTGCTGGCTGGGTAATTTCGCACATTTTTCACAAACTATGCATTCTTCTTAAACTAAATAAAAGATGCGGAATATTTCCCAACACCGTGGTTGTGCTGTTTTTAGCTGATCTGTATTTTGCTTTATTTTCCTAAATAAAGGTTTTATGAGCAGGTGGGTTATGAATGCATCGAAATAAAATTACGCATTAAATATTTTATTATGTTGTCAAATAATGAAATCACTGTTACTCGTATAAGTTTTACTGGTAAAACAAGCCATTATTGTGAATGCTGTATTATACATATTTAAGTACTGTTTTTATGTTGTACACAATTTATTAGTTGATGTATAAAGTATTGTTTTTATTTTATTAGGTTCATATTTAATATTCCAATTTCTGGGCAACAACCCAAAAAAATCTGTTGTGGTCAGTACAATATCTCTCGCCACTTTTTTTTTTTGGTTACATAAGTATAGGCCGCGAACAGTCATGTTACATTGTTGGCCTTGACAAGCAGATGTGGCGGCCCGTTTCAGATTCATAATTAGTAATTATGTACATAGATGTCAAATGTCAGAATTTTTCATTAAAAATTTCAAGATTTTCTAAATTCACGTAGTTAATTTGTCAACAGGAGTGTGGAATTTAATTGTCGAGGAAAATAAACCACATGGAATTGGAAAATCACTAAATTTAGAATAAGAAATTATGATATATGACATCTGTATACATAATTACTAGCTACCATTCTGACATGGGCCCCCATATCTGCTTGTCAAGGCCAACAAAGTCACATGACTGCTCGCGCCCTATTGTATTTAACATTTCTTGTATACCTATACTCCACTCCAAAAATTTTACTTATATTTATTCCTTATATTACATTCTGAAGGGTATGTGTAATAAACCTATTACATAATACATTAAGAAATAATATAATGTATGTACTTCCCAGAAAAAAGTCTTCAGTAATGTCTCCGGAATTCTGACACTAACATTTATCTGTCAGTTACAAACAATTTAAATTGTCAACCATGGCATTTTTTCGGCTGTAAAATTAACAGATTATTTTATATATTATATTTCTTTTATCTCTAAATCTATAAAATATATAAATGTATCAGATAGAAAATTTAATTTTCTTTAATATTACCAAGAAAAAAATTCAAAAAAATATTTAGAAGATTTTTTTTCAAGAATCTTCTACTTCCGGTTATCCAATTGTTACCAAAACCTTTTCAGATCTTCCCATGAATGTCTGATTGGGAAATACGTAGTTAAATAAATATAAAGTCGTATAGTTTTTGAGTAATCGTCCTTCTAACATCCCACATACACACATACATACATACACACACACACATTATCGTAAAAATGTTAAAATCGGATTGTAGGGACCTTAAAACGTGCTTATTCAATAAAATCTGGATATGTGATTTTTAGCATGAATGCAATACCTCTCTTAGCGAGAGGTAAAAAGGGTTGAAATACTAGCCTGGCAACTTCAGCATTCAGGGCCGGCACAACACAAAATATTAAACCGTGCAGACAGCAAATTTGGCGCCCTTTTACAATAAAGTTTTTAAAATACAGACTAAGATTCTAAAGTGTATTTTTTTTATATGAGGGTGAACTGAAAAAATTCCGGAATTACGGAGAATGCTTTGGATTTTGGAAAGCAATCTTATCTTCTTCTTTTATTTAACTCTTCATATGAACTGTTAATAAATCAATACTATCTATCAATTGGTCTAATCGTGGCAAGCATCTGTGTCGATCTACCTAGCGTTAAATCGGTAATGGATAAAAACGATTATCAATTATTGTAGCCCACGCCATCGTATTATTTTCAATCACTTTATCTGTATTTCATCTCATTCGCTCTATGTTTGTTATATACTCTTCTCTCTCTCTCAATTCTTCTGTGAATCGTCCTTTGTCATCGTTTTGTTGTAGGTATGTTATTAACTATTCTGGAAACGTGAGTTATGCAGTGAAATATTCCAGAGATATTCTTCATTATATGCAAATTTAATAGTAGAATTCAAGAATTCCTTGTGCAAGTATTATAAAATTCATATTATATACTTACCTGCATCATACGAGTATATATCTATATATCATGAATTACATTTCAACAATGTAAATAATCTCTCATTTTATAGATTATTGCTGCATGAGTTTAAGTATTTGTTTATTCAAATTGTTAAAATTGCTAGTGGAAGAGTAGAATTAATATACTCGTACACACCTTATGAAATATATTGGCAGCGGTTTTGATAATTCTTTTGATTCGAACGAAAATAATTTTCTATTTCTGTAAAAATAATTCCCTTGCTAGTCACAGTAAAATTTTTGAAAGATGTCCGATGAAGGTTATCTAAGAATTGTATGAATTCAGATTTTTACTCCGCCCATTCTGACAAATTTAGTAGTGTCGTTTTCTTAGTTTTTACTACTGTTATTTTATTATTATAAAAATATATGTTAGAATAAAAGCATTCAAAATTCAAAAATAAGTTAATTGGTAAGTTTATTAGCATTCTTCATCCAATATATTCTTCATTTCTCCTCATGACATTTTCAAACCAATGTAATCATCTCGCTTGTATCTTTCTAGAAACTTGTAACAGTAGAGTTATTTCCTTAACTATCTTTACATATCTTCCCCAACATCTACTTCAACATCCTCATCTCTGCCACAATAATTTACTTTTTATTGATACTGACATTTGTCAATCCGAGTATATTAACAATTTTCATGGTTAGCATAGCTGGCTGAATTATAAAATTTAATTTCTTTATAATTCTTTAACTCTATATCTATTGAATATGAAGTATAAAATGCAATCAAATCGTATGGAGAATAATATATTCTTTAAGTTATAATAACGTTAAATGTCAATAAATCAAATTTAACTGTTAAATCATCAAATGAGGCTACTTCCGGTTCACCAATTATAACCAAAATCTAATCAGTCGTTCTTCTGGATCAATACGAAAAAAATATAATTTTTGGAATCGTGGTATTGAAGTTATGCGATCCGAAACTTTCGTCACATACACACAGACACAGACACACACACACATACACACACACACATACACACACACACACATACACACACACACACACACACACACACACACACACACACACACACACACATACAGACAGTCATCATCGTAAAAATGGTAAAATAGTATTATAGGAACCCCAAACCATGCTTATTCACTAAAACCTCATCATTCAATTTTTTGACGGAAGACAATACGTTCCTTATGTGTATATATATATAAATATGAAAGGTAATTGCGACTGTAATTAGTTAAGGAAACTGGATAGTGGGTTTGACAGTCAGAAAATTGTAGGCTTAAGTGGAGTACACTCTTTTTAATTTGTCAAGCTTTCGGTTATAATTTTAACCATCCTCAGGACACTGTAATACAATAAAGACTAAGCCTACAATTTTCTGACATGGTGCCTATATTTGCTACATTAGATAAGAACATAACACTCCTTGATTGCTTAACGAAGAGGGTAAAACAATGGAATTTTTTATCTTCGAATTTATTGATTGTTTTATTTCATTTAAAAATTCTCTGAATTATAAAGAATAAAGGTACTCTTATTATCCATCAATAAAATGTATCGTTTTTGAGATAATTAAATTTAAACATTTTTGTTCATATTAATATACCGAATGTTTTTACAATATATTTTACATCAATAATGCTTAAGTTTTATTAATTACAAGTAAAATATAATAAACTAATCATTAACTATAAAAACGTAATTTATTAAAAATTTATACGAGTACATAATTATCATTTATTAAGAGATTTCTAGTTTTATTCAATATATTACATTTTAAAGGACTAGGTTGATAAATATCGTAATTAAGAATCACTAATATGACCGAAAAATTTGTTTTAACTTTCCTGTATCCAGTCAAGATCAAGAAGTGTTACGAAAAATTGAATGTTTAAAAACAATACAGTATAAAAGACACAAAAACATATGCCTAAAACCGTTTTAGTATTAGAAGCATACTTTCAAAATATAAATAAAGCTACAGGAAAGCTTTGGGATAGGAAATAAGACTGCCCTTCAAAACAAAGCTATTACTTATTTGTTGACATAATGGACAGTGCACAACATAGCGAGTGTTAAAATGCCATTTTCTATGACAGGCCCTCAAGGAAGCCTACTAAATTTAATACATTGCCTACAGCATGAATTCAAATATGTACATCAGCTAGATGCAAATAGGTAACTAGCACGGATTATTCTGTCAGGCAATATGCAATCTTGAACATATAATTATAAATAAATAAATAAAATAAATATTTCATCACGGCATATTACCCATTGCTGGGTGTGCCAATCTGCGTTGTTCACAGATATCGGTAATGATGAAATATTTGTACCGTGTGGGCGCTTACTAGGCTCATAGCTGGCGTGGAGAGTGCACCACAGGGGTCAAATTTATGCCATTAAAATTCGAAGTAATTTTTGGCGTCGGTCGGTATCGAACCCGGGTTCCCAGATTCGCAACCAGACACTCAGGCACACGGCCAGGAGACACCATACAATTATTCTCATATTAAATACATATGCTATGTCCATATAGGTATAGTTCATACTTGATGCGGATAAATAAATGGTAAATATTAGGGAACATAATAATAATGCGGACTCGCGTGCCAGAGTGTCTGATCGCGAAACTGGGGAACAGGGTTCCATCTCGACAGACGCCAAATATTTCGAATTTTAAATGGCACAAAATTGATCCCTGTGGTGCACTCTTTACGCCAGCAATGAGTGCCCTTGCGGTGACGCCTAGTAAACACCCGCACGGTACAAATATGTCATCATCATTACGGAAATCTGTATACAAAGCAGATTGGCACACCCAGCAATGGGTAATATGCCGTGATGATATATTAAAAATAGAAGTAAAAGATTATTTAAATTTTAATGTAATAGTTATTTGCTATCAAGGCTGTAAAAGCGCTTTTTAAATGAAGCTGAAGTTTTCAGCCACGGCGAAAGTAGAGGTCCACAAATCAGGTGAGGCGAAACTAAAAACCAATTTTTAATGCAAGGTACACGGAATATTATAACAAAGTTGTAACTTTTATTTAATAATATATTTTATATCTGACTGATTCATTTCATTAGCAGATTACTTACTGTAAAAATATTTTATAACCTAAAAGTGATAATAAATAACAACATTAATTAATTTGTTGAGCAAGAAAATGAGCGGTAACGATAGCGACCATGATTTTTCCAATACGTCGCCCGAAAGTAGCGCAACACTAAATTTATTTGCTATTTAAACAAACGAGTGGCTGCAGCAACCCTAGGTAAATGAGGCCATAAAGTAAAAGCGGCCGTAAAGTAGTCTAGATGCCAAAAAAAAAGAGAATTAACACTTTATGGTTGCCAAAGGATACGAAAAATAGCTATTTATGAAATAGTCTCCTACAAATTAGGTATTTTATCGTAAGTTATTATTATGACATTTGAAAACATAATGAACTGTATATTGATAAACTTATCTATTCGAATACAAAGTATTTTGATATATAAATTCATTAAAAACAAAACATAAATTACTATATTTTTACTTCTCGCTACTTTTAATAAGGGAGGTATAGGTATCTTGCTAAAAATCACATATCGAGATTTTGGTAAATGACCACGTTTTAAAGTACCTAAAATCCAATTTTTACGATGATGTCTGTGGTTGTGTGTGAGTACGTATGTATATGTGTGTGTGTGCTTGTCTCTGTACCTAAAGGTGACGGAAGGTAAAAATTCTATAACCTATTATGTTGTATTGAAATTGGTATCGCCAACGCCAATGATTCTCTTTAAATCTTTTCAATTAGTTATTTATTTATTGTTTTTGTATGAAAATTTTCAATGAAATTTAAATTGGATCTTTGATGAAACCATAGAAAAATATTTATATTATTGTTTGTTAACACCAAAATTTACTCAAATAATTTGTCGTTATAATTAAAATTAAAATTAGACTGATTATTATTGCAAATACTATATAAGTGGAAATTCAAATATTACTTTTAGTAAAGTGGATTTTGTAATTTATAAAATTTAAAATCATTAAACCGAAAACAAAATTATGATTGAAACTTTTCCGAAAATGTCTTGGTAAAATGTTGAAAATAAAGTTGAAGCCGCACAATAGAAATCACAGTCTCAGTTGGAGAAACATAAGAGTGTTGAACGCTCGAAAGAGTCCAATATTCAGTGAAGGTTTGATAAATTGATTTGGCATTATCCAGTGCGAGATAAAAAGCACTCGATCTCTCCACAACTTTGCATAACTTTCTACTTGATTCAGCCAGCGTTCAGCATCAGCACTGAACTTCACTCAATGCAATAGAATCGCATCGCGCTCGCTCTGCTCTGGTCTGGTCTGGTCTGGCCGAAACTTTATTATATCCGATGCGATGTCTTGTTCCAATAACGGCCTGTTTCTTTTATTTCTTTTGTAACTTTATTGGATGCCCCGTACGACATTTTTACATTAATCTTCCATTACGATGAAGAGGTGCTGACTTTTTTCTGTCGTCGTGCACCTTTAGTAAAGTTTAGAATTTTGATAACTTTATTGACATACAAAACTCGAATTGAAGTGTCTTATTTTTCTATTTCTGTTGGTATTTCAAGCGTTAGTCTTATGACAACAAAGAAAAATTTGATGTGGCCAGCACAATACCTTCCGTCAATCCTGTGTATAATGTACAAATTCCATACATATATTTTCTTGGATTTTTTTTAAATTTTTATAAAATTAGTTCATAAACAAACTATGCAAATGGCGTTGATCTTCTTCTTTAACTTTTCCCATTCGTTAGGGGTCGCTATTTTTCATTTCTGTTTTACTGGTCGTCCTCATTCGGTTGCTTATCTCTAAAGTCTTCCGCAATACAGCATTTCCATCTTATCTTTAGTCTTCCTCTGTTTCTTCCACTTCTATAAGTAAGCTATTCATTCTTCTTCCAATATATTCTTCATCTTTCCTCATGACATGTTTTAACCAATGTTATCGTCTCTCTTGTATCTTTCTGGGAACTTTTAATACTCGAGTTATTTTCTTTATTATTTCATTCCTTACCGTATCTTTCCGAGTCTTCCCCAACATCTATCTCAATATTCTCATCTCTGCCACATTCATTTTATTTTCATTGACTCTGACATCTGTCAGTTAGAATTTTCTTAATATATAATTTAATTTTTTAACTCTATACTCATTTAATATGAAATATAAAATGCAATCAATTCGTATATATAATAGAATATTCTTTAATAATTATAATAACATTAAATGTGTAAATAATATTTAACAGTGATTTTAAAGAAAAATTGTTAAAATCTTCAAATGAGGGTACTTCCGATTGACCAACTATAACCAAAATCTAATCAAGTCTGCAAATGGATGTAAGGAAAAGGAATACGTAAGAATTGCAATTTTTCATCTGAATCATTAAGCAAAATTAATTTTGTATGCTTGTAACGTCAAAAATTATGTATGAAAATTTCGAAAATCACCGCAAAATAGCTATAGCCATGGAATTGAAACAAAAAGTTAACAAATATTAACGATTTATCTATCAACCTAGGTTAATTTAATTTCATTATTATTTGTAAACTTTGTTAAAGTGAACAAATTTCAATTTAAATTAACAGATAATTGTTAATTGAAACAGACATTAGAAATAATATTTAATAAAAATAAATTACTCTAACGTTACAATTGTTACCGCGATTATAGTACAGTTTCTTTTTCATTTTTTTGCCGATGGAGATAGCGATAGTAAATTCGTATTCCAGAGACTATAAAACGTGCTTATTCATTAAAAATTCATCATCGAATTTTTGACTAGACAAAACCTACCTTACCTATAGGTGACGGAAGGTAAAAAATCTGTGAAATGTGAACTTAAATTTGATCCATCCAATCGAAAACGCCTTGTATAACAAATGCAGTACATTTATTGCATCCCTCGTTACAGTTTTGGCAGAATGAATAGTAATAAAATATAATACAGTCGATAAGAGCAGCTTGAAACTAAACCATTGGGGTACCCTCCCCAAGTTGCCACTTGACTGGCTCCCAATCCAGATTATGCAAAATTCAAATTCATTTTACAAAGCAGTCACTTGTTATTTAACTGAACGGCAACAGCACCAGCACAGCGCAGTCTTAGTGGTAGTGTGAGCTCACTTATTCATTCTATTTGCTTGTATAGGCATATCTCGGTTAAATTATTCTCAAAACTATCTGTGCCGTGTCGCAGTCCTGCTTAACATACAGCGAGCTTTTAAATATTCATTTTGGAGTATTTCACCCAGTAATGCCATGCAACACGAACCGAATTAAACGGAACACTTGATAATGCTTTTATTGTTGTTCCGGTTCTGCTCCGAGCGCAAAATACTAGCGAACTTGGATTCTCTAACATGTTTTCTTAGGCTACTTTACGGCAAATTAGAACAGGAAGTTTGCACGGCATCTCAAAATTGTTCTCTCAACTTCTACGTAAAGCTTTGATTTTTGTTTCTAATTATCCTAAGTAATTTTCTCAAATTTACTTCATTAGAGTAAAAAACATAGGCAAAGTTACACTTTGTACTCTTGTTTAATAAGAATATGTTACAAGTCATATATCCTCGTAAAGGATAAAGCTTAAATGAACAGAACTTGATATTCTAGGTGTGAGATAATAGTGAATGGAAGGGAAGGAAAGAAAGGGATTCAGGGTCATCAACCAAATTATGAATAATTTTGTATAAATATATTAAATAGGCACATTGGCGTCGGAGGGAGAGTTTAACAAAGTCGATAGACTAAAGTAAAGTAGTATAGGAATAAGCTATGGAAGGATACTGTCGGTGTTGCTAGAAGTATATATATATATATATATATATATATATATATATATATATATATATTTTAAATCTGTGGCCAGCACAATACCTTCCGTCAATCCTGTGTATTATGTATAAATTCCATACATAAATTTTCTCGCAAAAGATTCTAAATTTCCAGTAAAATTATTTCATAAACAAACTATGCAAATTGCACATTACCCTAACATCTTCTTCTTCTTTAGCTTTCCCCATTCGTTAGAGGTCGCTATTTTTTATTCTCTTCTTCCACTCATTTCTGTTTTACGTGTCGTCCTCAGTCAGTTCCTTTTCTCTCCTTTCATCTTATATTTGGTCTTCCTATGTTTCTTCTACCTTCTATTGTAAGCTATTCATTCTTCCAATATACTCATCTCTCCTCATGACATGTTCAAACTAATGTAATCGTCTCTCTTATATCTTTCTAGAAACGTCCAACACTAGAATTATTTCTCTTATTCTTTGATTCATTTACTTTTTATTGATACTGACATCTGTCAATTTGAATTACCTGAATATATTAGCAGTTTCTATGGTTGTTAGCATAGCTGGCTGATTTATTCTCATTCAGTTCCTTTTCTCTCAAGTCTTCCGCAATACAGTACTTCCATCTTATCTTTGGTCTTCCTCTGTTTCTTCAACCTTCTAATACTAAGCATTGATCCAATATATTCTTCATTTCTCCTCATGACATTTTCAAACCAATGTAATCATCTCGCTTGTATCTTTCTAGAAACTTGTAACACTAAAGTTATTTCCTTATCTATCTTTCCGTGTCTCCCCCAACATCTACTTCAACATCCTCATCTCCGACACATTAATTTACTTTCTATTTATACTGACATCTGCCAATTTGAATTATATGAATATATTATAGTTTCCATGTTTAGCATAGCTGGCTGATTTATAAAATTTAATTTCTTTAAAATTCTTTAACTCTATATCGATTGAATATGAAGTATAAAATGCAATCAAATCGTATACAGAATAATATAATAGTATAATAACGTTAAATGCCAATAAATCGAATTTAACTGTTAAATCTTCAAATGAAGCTACTTCGGGTTCACCAATTATAACCAAAATCTAATCACTTGTTCTTCTGGATGTAAACTTGAGGAATACGAAAAAAATATAATTTTTGGAATCGTGGTATTGAAGTTATGCGATCCGAAACTTTCGTCACATACACACACACACATACATACAGACATCATCGTAAAAATGGTAAAATCGTATTAAAGGGACCCTAAAACATGCTTATACACTAAAAATTCATCATTGAATTTTTTGACCAAAGACAATACCTTCCTTACCTAAAGTTGACGGAAGGTAAAAATTACGTTGCATAGATTCAATCATATTATCATATTTGTCGTAAAATGGATTCCAAATATGTCCAAATCTGTGTGTGTGTGACAAAAGTTCCGGATCCCAAAACTTTAATACCACGAATCCAAAAATTATAATTTTTTAGTATTCCTCAAGTTTACATCCAGAAGAACAAGTGTTTAGATTTTGGTTATAATTGGTGAACCGGAAGTACTCTTATTTGAAGATTTAACAGTTAAACTTGATTTATTGACATTTAACGTTATTATAACTCAAAGAATATATTATTCTCTATACGATTTGATTACATTTTATACTTCATATTCAATAAACATGGAAACTATTAATATATTCATATAACTAACATCTACTTCAACATCCTCATCTTTGCCACATTAATTTACTTTTTACTCATACTGACATCTGTCAATTTGAATTATATAAATATATCAGTAGTTTCCATGTTTAGCATAGCTGGCTGAATTATAAAATTTAATTTCTTTAAAATTCTTTAACTCTGTATCTATTGATTATGAAGTATAAAATGTAATCAAATCGTATAGAGAATAATATATTCTTTAAGTTATAATAATATTAAATGTCAATAAATCAAATTTAACTGTTAAATCTTCAAATGAGGCTACTTCCGGTTCACCAATTATAACCAAAATCTAGTCTCTTGTTCTTCTGGATATAAACTTGAGGAATACGAAAAAATTATAATTTTTGGAATCGTGGTATTGAAGTTATGCGATCCGAAACTTTCGTCACATACACACACACACATACATACAGACATCATCGTAAAAATGGTAAAATCGTATTAAAGGGACCCAAAAACATGCTTATTCACTAAAAATTCATCATTGAATTTTTTGACCAAAGACAATACCTTCCTTACCTAAAGTTGACGGAAGGTAAAAATTACGTTGCATAGATTCAATCATATTATCATATTTGTCGTAAAATGGATTCCAAATATGTAGTAGGTACTACATATACATTATGTAATAAAGTTTTAATAAATAAAATTATTTGTACAAAAATTACTAATTTTTACTTTTATACTTTTCGTATAAAAAATATTGTAGAAACCGCGTGCGTGAAGTAGGTATGTAATAATATATTACATCCGAGGTGGGATATGTTTCATTACAGCCTAGTGCTTGTAATGAAACAAGGCTGTATTGAAACTCCCACCGAGGTATGTATACTATTTTATTCACAATCATCCTCTTTTTAAATCAATAATTTTCAGAATAAATCATAGAGTTATAACCTTTAATTTTGTTAATGTTTTTTGACAGCTCAATAAAAAATTGTTTAGCCTACTTTATTATAAAGATTTATGACAATGTTGCTAGGCAACCCCTACATAAACATTTTCAACCCGTGGGGTGGAAGTGAAATCTGTTATTTCCAACCCAAGAGATTGTCATTGCAGTTAGGAATGACGTTTTTCCCAACCTCTAAAAGGTTAGGCGATCCCTAACTTATTACTATAACGGTTGTGAAGAAATAACTGTTTCATTTATGATGCTTTCCAGTTTGGCGTTCATATAAAAATTAAAATTTCGACCTATGCATTTTATCTCAAGTAACGATACGCCATTAAAGTTAACCGAATTCGTAACTGATATAGTTCTCGGGATTCCCATATTGGACATATTAGCATGGCCAGCTTGTATATCAAACAATACATTTACTTTCACTTTAATATGTGTTTCAAAGAAAATTTCCTATATCCGTTCTTTGAAAAGTGAAAAATTTAGAATCCGGATCTGTGTGATTGGCAATTCCGGAGAGAAGAGCTGGTTATCCGGTTATCCTACGTCGAGCAGCAAAAGATAGAGAATGCGGCAAAGCATCAGGCAGCAAGCTGTAAGCAAGGGAAATCACATTCTTTTTAAACTGTTTTGTGTGAGCAGAGATGAACATCAAAGAATCATTGCAATATGTAAAATGGAAAAGTGTAGATGAAGATAAAACAATGAAACCCAAAGAAATTTATTTATAGTCAAAGAATACTCATATAGAGGAACATAGGACATGTAAAATCATACTTTCTTATTTTCCTGCTTCCCTAATTATTTTAGGTAACAAGCTTCAAATAAAATTTTGTACGAGTATGCCTTGTAACGGCAGAAATTAGGTATGAAAATATTGAAAATACACACACACACACAAACATCATCGTAAAAATAGTAAAATCGTATTGTAAAGATCCTAAAACGTACTTATTCAATGAAAAAATCTGTTGTGGCCAGCACAATACCTTCCGTCATTCTCGTGTTTAATGTATAAATCCCATAATTTTTCTTACAAAAGATTCTAAATTTCCAGTAAAATTATTTCATAAACAAACTATTCAAATTGCACTTGACACTGGCATCTTCTTCTTCTTTAGCTTTTCCCATTCGTTAGGGGTCGCTATTTTTGCATGTCGTTCTCATTCAGTTCCTTCCATCTTATCTTTGGTCTTCCTCTGTTTCTTTAACGTCCTATTACTGAACTATTCATTCTTGTTCCAATATAATTCTTCATTTCTCCTCATGACATGTTCAAAACAATGTAATCGTCTTTCTTGTATCTTTCTAGAAAATTGTAACACTAGAGTTATTTTATTACCGTATCTTTCCGTGTATTCCCCAATATCTACTTCAACATCCTCATATCTGCCACATTAATTTACTTTTTATCGATACTGACATCTGTCAATTTGAATTATATAAATATATTACTAGTTCCCAAGTTTGGCATAGCTGGCTGAATTATAAAATTTAATTTCTTTAAAATTCTTTAACTCTGTATCTATTGAATATGAAGTATAAATTGTAATCAAATCGTATAGAGAATAATATATTCTTTAAGTTATAATAACGTTAAATGTCAATAAATCAAATTTAACTGTTAAACCTTCAAATGAGACTACTTCCGGTTGACCAATTATAACCAAAATCTAATCAGTTGTTCTTCTGGATGTAAAGTTGAGGAATACGAAATAATTATAATTTTTGGAATCGTGGTATTGAAGTTATGGAATCCGGAACTTTTATCACACACACACACACACACACAGACACACAGACACACAGACACACAGACACACATACATACAAACTTCATCGTAAAAATGGTAAAATCGTATTATATGGACCCTAAAACGTGCTTATTCAGTAAAAACTCATCATTGAATTTTTTGACCAAAGACAATACCTTCCTTACCTAAAGGTGACGGAAGGTAAAAAGGTGACGGAAGGTAAAAACAAAATTATATTGTCATAGTATTTATTATGTTCGTACCGTCGTGGTATCGTCTAATATAAATGCCTCGTGTAATTGACATACCGTCATTGTACCGTTATTGTGCCGTCATCGTACCGTCATTGTACCGATAACGTAAATCAAGCCATAGTGTTTCAATGCGAGATCATATCTAGACCAAAATACAAATCCCCATTTTTTGAAAAAATAATTTTTAATACCTACGTATAAACCTAAATCATTTCTGGTATATTTATTTACAAAATACTTCTTTTTATGAAAAGTTTTCTTTTTCGCATCCCTGGGAAGACAAAAGCTTTTGAGTATGAGGTGTACCCTCTGAAATGTTACACACTCGACTTTATTTTATTCAGCAAGTGGGGAATTCAGTTTAGCGAACAAGCGTGAGAGATTTTCCCGGCAACTTGAGAAACTAAATCAGATCTCAGTTTGCTGTTGTTTTCTGCGCCGTTGCGATTTTACGGAGTCCGTATCATAGTGTATCGAGTCTATTTTGTTTGCACCCCGCCTACCCCCGACGTAATCACTCCGGAAAGACTTCAACTAACCTCATTACACACGAATCTATTTCAAACGGATTGTATTCATTTTAAAAAAATTATACCAGTTTTATTTAGATTAAATTATTTTGGTTGTTATATTTACATCATTATAAATAACTGCAAAAACGATAAGTAATTTTATAACTAAATGAATATAATTATTAACAAATATATCAGAATGAAAATAAATAATACATTTTTAATAACATCATTTAATTCGTTATAGTCTGCATTTTCTGTTTTGTTATTTCTTAATTACATTTGTTTAATCTATGAATATAATCCATTAATCATAGAACGAAACAAAATTACTTCGAGCATAACTGTTTTACAAACTACAATTTTACAATATACATTATTTAAAAAATAAAAGTTGATAGTTATAAGTTGTATACCTGACTTTCTATAAAATATCTACATTTGCCATCAATAGTATATTTAAAATAATAAAACATTTATATGAACCTTTTTACCTTCCGTCACCTTTAGGTAAGGAAGGTATTGTCTTTGGTCAAAAAATTCAATGATGAGTTTTTACTTAATAAGCATGTTTTAGGGTCCCTATAATACGATTTTACCATTTTTACGATGATGTCTGTATGTATGTGTGTCTGTGTGTGTGTGTGACAGTACCGGATCCCATAACTTCCCACGATTCCAAAAATTATAATGTTTTCGTATTCCTCAAGTTTACATCCAGAAGAACAAGAGACTAGATTTTGGTTATAATTGATGAACCGGAAATAGCCTCATTTGAAGATTTAACAGTTAAATTTGATTTATTTACATTTAATATTATTATAACTTAAAGAATATATTATTCTGTATACGATTTGATTACATTTTATACTTCATATTCAATAGATACAGAGTTAAATAATTTTAAAGAAATTTAATTTTATAATTCAGCCAGCTATGCTAAACATGGAAACTACTGATATATTCATATAATTCAAATTGACAGATGTCAGTATGAGTAAAAAGTAAATTAATGTGGCAAAGATGAGGATGTTGAAATAGATGTTGGGGAAGACACGGCCATTGCAGGTGTGCCAATCTGCTTTGTACGCAAAAATCGGTAAATGATGAAATATTTGTATTATGTGGGCGCTTACCAGGCATCCCCTCACGGGCACTAATTGCTGTCGTAGAAAGTACATCACAGGGTTCAATTTTGTGCCATTTAAATTCGAAGTAATTTTTGTCGTCGGTCGGGATCGATTCAGGGTCATAATTAACAAATTTAACATTTCTTGTACATACAAATAATTCAAATTGTATCTATTCTTTCGTTCTATGAGGAATTTTCTCCTACTGTTCTAATATATTCTAAATTATTTATTTTCACTGACTGTATTAGCGGTATTTATTAAGGATATATGTAATATTAATATACCTATAATTTTTAATATTTAATTAATAATACAATAAGAAATTTTAAATGTACTTACTTCCCAGAAAAAGTTTTCTGTAATGTTTATAAAACTGTTGATTCTTAACACTGACATTTTACATTTATCTGTCAATTATAAACATTTAAATATCTCAACTGGTTTCCATGGAGTTGTTTGGGCAGCGAGATTTATTATAACAGATTATTCTATATTATTATATAATATATCTCTAAGTCTATAGAAGACAATATTTTTTTTAAATGTATCAGATTGATCCGAGGGCTCGATGCCGTTCGGTAATTACATCTGTGCGATCTTTTTGGTCAGCTCTACGTTCGGTTTTTAGCTCATGGAGCGCACAGAGCCCGATATGTACGCTCGTTCTCTAACCATGGAGCATTTGAGCAGTTGTCTGGCGCAAGCGCATTTAAGTGCAAATTTAAAATGTTTGCCGCCGGCAATGTAAACAGTGTCTATTCTATGAATGAATGTTGTTGTTTTCGTATATTTATCAAAAATATTTGAAATGTTTGAAATTAGTCATTTTAGGAAACATTTTTCTACATAATTTTCAGCTTTAAATTGTCCATAATCATTTCCACATTCTTAATCAGTATCATCAAAAAAAATAAAAATCTGTTGTGGCCAGCACAATACCTTCCGTCAATCCTGTGTTTAATGTATAAATTCCATACATAATTTTTCTTGCAAAAGATTCTAAATTTCTAGTAAAACGATTTCATAAAAACACTATTCAAATTGCACTTGACACAGACATCTTCTTCTTCTTTAGCTTTTCCCATTCGTTGGGGGTCGCTATTTTTGCATGTCGTTCTCATTCAGTTCCTTTTCTCTCAAATCTTCCGCAATACAGTAATTCCATCTTATCTTTGGTCTTCCTTTGTTTCTTTAACGTCCTATTATTAAACTGTTCATTCTTGTTCCAATATAATTCTTCATTTCTCCTCATGACATGTTCAAACCAATGTAATCGTCTTTCTTGTATCTTTCTAAAAACTTGTAACATTAGAGTTATTACCGTATCTTTCCGTGTATTCCCCAATATCTACTTCAACATCCTCATATCTGCCACATTAATTTACTTTTTATTGATACTGACATCTGTCAATTTGAATTATATGAATATATTACTAGTTCCCAAGTTTGGCATAGCTGGCTGAATTATAAAATTTAATTTCTTTAAAATTCTTTAACTCTGTATCTATTGAATATGAAGTATAAATTGTAATCAAATCGTATAGAGAATAATATATTCTTTAAGTTATAATAACGTTAAATGTCAATAAATCAAATTTAACTGTTAAATCTTCAAATGAGACTACTTCCGGTTGACCAATTATAACCAAAATCTAATCAGTTGTTCTTCTGGATGTAAACTTGAGGAATACGAAAAAAATATAATTTTTGGAATCGTGGTATTGAAGTTATGGAATCCGAAACTATTGTCACACACACACAGACACACAGACACACATACATACAGACATCATCGTAAAAATGGTAAAATCGTATTATATGGACCCTAAAACGTGCTTATTCAGTAAAAACTAACCACCGAATTTTTTGACCAAAGACAATAAAAACGTTCATAACTCGTGCACAGTACACATGTTAACAGTTCTTTATTATTTTCCGTTTATATTCTGGCGCAAATTAATAAATGTCAAAATGGCAGCTAAACGCTCTATCCGTTCGGTTATTCAAGCCTCAGATCGGATATCGCAGATGAATCTGTCACGTGATCAGATTGCTCAGAGTGCTCGACAGATTTAAATACCGAACGCACCCACAATCTCAAGACATACTTATTTCATTTCAATGTTTTAGTATCATGTTTTAGCAAAAATACCATGCTGTTCTTTGCTCTCTTTAAACCCAGTAAAATTTTTAGGTAGATTACTAAGCTCTTTCCGTACTTCACATTAAAGTTTTGTAATTCCTTTTATAGATGTTGTGCTAACCAACATCTTGCTTTAATTTTCTGTTTTATTTCCTGGTGAAATCTTTATCGTGTTGATTACAATTTGGAGCAGTGTCCTGTAAGAAAATGAAGAGTAAAATACTTGATGAAATATGAAATGGTTTCTTTGTCTTGTCTCATCTGCAGAAAACAATCTACGACTAATTAACATTTAATTTTGCACCATGTTTTCTCTTTTTCACTCAACTTTTCGTTTATACATAATATATTTATGCACATTTTCTTTGATCTTCTTTCAACAGTAAATTATTAATTTTTACGCATTAAAACTGGTTTATAATTTTCTATTGCACTGCAACTAAACTTTCTCAAGGAGTGCAAAGAAATTGTTAGATAATTTATAATATGGTGTATCTTTTATTTCTAAAACTATGCAAAATAGTTATTTGTGCATCAAGGTTGTAAAAATGTTTTTTTTTTTGCGAATCTGAAGTTTGCAGCCGAGGCAAAGACCGAGGCCAGCAAAGCAGATCAGGCTAAAAAAACTTATACACAATGGCTGGTACCACAAGCATGGTTTTAACTAAAACGCTGTTTTAAGAAATGTCAAATTTCATTATTTAATATTAATAATAAATAATATTAAATTCATCATGGGGTCTCGCGTGCCTGATGTCTGGTCGCGAAACTGGGGAATCCGATTCGATCCCGATCAACGCCAAATAATTCGAAGTTTAAATGGCATAAAATTAACCCTTGTGGTAAACGCCTGTATAATACAAATATGTCATCATCATTACCGAAATGTGTGTACAAATCAGATTAGCACACCCAGCAATGAATAATATGCCGTGATAATATATTTCTTTATTTAAATACATACTTAATGCTAGAAATTATGTATATTAAGTTCCTTTCCATAAAACTATTGTTCTATTTACAATTTTCCTTTTACAACGTTACTATTATTAATTTGAAATGATTTTTTTTTTGACAGTGACATTTATCTGTCAGTTCCATACATTTGAGCTGAACTATGTAACCATGGAAATGTGTTTAAAGCATAAGCTCCGAGATATAATTTTTAGATTACTTTGTAAATTTATCCATAAAATATATAGAAAAAGTATTAAAGCAAACCTGTGGAAATTGAATAGTCCTTAATTGTTATAATAACAAATTGCAAAAAAATACATTTAAAGGTATTTTTTGAAGAAAAACTACCTTGAGCTTCAAGTAAACTGCCATTTCCGGTTATCCGATTGCTACCAAAATCTAATGGATTCTTTCCATATTAGAATACATGGTTTCATAACTTTCTGAATAATAGTATTTGAGTTAGAGTGTAAAGAGGATACACATACACACACACACACACACACACACACACACAGAGACACACACACACACACATACACGTAGACATTATCGTGAAAATGTTAAAATTGGATTGTAGGGATCTTAAAACGTGGTCATTTACCAAAATCTCGATATGCGATTTTTAGCACGATCCCTATACCTCCCTTACCAAGGGTAGCGGGAGGTAAAAAGAGAGAATTCTGGTCTCATCATATGTTTCATAGAGAAACTACGGCAATGTCCAAATCCAATTATTCCCGTATAGTTTTTTCTTTGAAATGTTATTAGTTATCGAAACATGTCACTCACAGATGTCAACGCAGAATAAAGCACAAGAGTAATTTTCAACGTTGTTTTTCTTTTTCAAATTGCGAATTTGGGTCGATTCCGAAATATTGACGCTACTATGATTAATAGTAACTGCAATCTGAATTCGCTCCTCTTCAAGCTGAAAAATGGTAAACACGAATAAACGAATGAGTTTAATTTTTTTCTAGATAAAGAAAAATGTGCATAAAGTTCATTGACATTAATAATTTTTCTATTAAATTTTGGGTTATATGTTATGTTTACATGTTTTGGATTATATAGAATAATGAATAAAGAAGAACTTAGAGGTTAGGGTCTATATTAATCACTATCGATTACATTAAATTAATTGGTTAGTTGTTAGACATTAATTAACGTAATTGGTAGGTACTTGTACACATACGCCATAGATTCCAAAACTTTCTCATCTATACGAATACAGTTAAAAGGAGTTTACTTCATCAAAATATTATCCATTTCTTTTCTACAACTCATATGCGTATAATTAAATATTAAATTAATGTTATTACGCATGTTTTAGGGTCCCTATAATACGATTTTACCATTTTAACGATGATGTTGGTATGTATGTATGTGTATGTGTGTGTGTGTGTATGTGTGTGTGTGTGTATGTGTGTGTGTGTGTGTGTCTGTGTGTGTGTGAGATAAAAGTTTCGGATCGCATAACTTCAATACCACGATTCCAAAAATTATTTTTTTTTCGTATTCCTCCAGTTTACATCCAAAAGAACAACTGATTAGATTTTGGTTATAATTGGTGAACCGGAAGTAGCTTCATTTGAAGATTTAACAGTTTTATTAACATTTAACGGTATTATAACTTAAAGAATATATTATTCTCTATACGATTTGATTGCATTTTATACTTCATATTCAATAAATATAGAGTTAAAGAATTTTAAAGAAATTAAATTTTATAAATCAGGCAGCTATGCTAAACATGGAAACTACTAATATATTCATATAATTCAAAATGACAGATGTCACTATAAATAAAAAGTAAATTAATATGGCAGAGATGAGGATGTTGAAGTAGATGTTGGGGAAGAAACGGAAAGATAGGTAAGGAAATAACTCTAGTGTTACAAGTTTCTAGAAACGTACAAGCGACATGATTTCATTGGTTTAAAAATGTCATGAGGAGAAATGAAGAATATATTGAATAACTTCCTTTTCTCTCAAGTCTTCGCAATACAGTCCTTCCATCTTACTTTTGGTCTTCCTCTGTTTCTTTAACCTTCTATTACTAAGCTATTCATTCTTCTGCCAATATAATCTTCATTTCTCCTCATGACATTTTCAAACCAATGTAATCATCTCGCTTGTATCTTTCTAGAAACTTGTAACACTGGAGTTCTTTCCTTACCTTATCTTTCCGTGTCTTCCCCAACATCTACTTCACCATCCTCATCTCTGCCACATTGATTTACTTTTTATTTATACTGACATCTGTCAATTTGAATTATATGAATATATTAGTAGTTTCCATATTTAGCATAGCTGGTTGATTAATAAAATTTAATTTCTTTAAAATTCTTTAACACTGTATCTATTGAATATGAAGTATAAAATGTAATCAAAAAGTGTAGAGAATAATATATTCTTTAAGTTATAATAGCGTTAAATGTCAATAAATCAAATTTAACTGTTAAATCTTCAAATTAGGCTACTTCCGGTTCACCAATTATAACTAAAATCTAATCAATTGTTCTTCTGGATGTAAACTTGAAGAATACGAAAAAAACTATAATTTTTGGAATCGTGGTATTGAAGTTATGCGATCCGAAACTTTTATCACACACACACACACACAGACACACACATATACATACAGACATCATCGTAAAAATGGTAAAATCGTATTATAGGGACCCTAAGTTAACAACAATAAGAACATTTGTATTTAAAAACAATTCCGCCCTATTATAAATCCTGCATTTACCCTCTGTACTTGCGACTCTATTAATCAGTCATTCAGCACAATAAATCAGCCCCAACAACCCCCTAGCACTGAGACTCTCGACATTAACAAATACACATTCACTCATGAACAAATCCTAACTTCAGCCTCGTCCTCAGCTTCCCTGCACTGCACTACGTGTTGCACACATCTCCTCTTCCCCATGCGATCTCAACTTACGATAATTTCCTTCCAGACCAATTACACACTACGTGAACATTTCATTATTGCTGGCAACGTCTTAAGCCCACCTTGATTATTCCACGGATTGCCCCGGATTGCAATACGATAGAGATGGAGGCGGAGGCTCTTATGCCAAGATTTTAGATATTGCAGATAAGTTTCTTCACAAGATAATTGGAATATAGACTAAGTTTGTAGCGTAGCATGAGCACGGCTGGAATAAATTGGGAGATAATTATGAAACAGTTTGTATTGAAGGAGTTTGATTGGTTCTTGTCTTGTTGATGGATTTGTTTACGGAGTAGAAACTTAATGCTGCATTAAGTAGACGTGTTAAATGTGCTCGAATGGCATTGGTCCTTGGTCAAAGTGACAAATAAGATAGCGAATAAAAATTTCATATATGTCATGTGTGTACGACAAAGATGCTAAATAAAAGTTTAGTAATTCGTGCATCAGAAATTAATGACTTTTGCTCGCAGGCACTTTGTATTATTAACTATTATATGAAATAAAAATTTAAACATATAAGTAATGGAATCCAAATTGCTTGGGAGTCACATATTTCAATTTCAAAAAATCGCTTCCTGTCTTTTTTCATAATTTATCTATTTACCATTAATGCTAAAATTAAAAGAATTATTTTTTGTAATATTTTAGAATACTAGTGAATGTGTTTAGCATGTAATTAAACAAAATGAATAAGACTATTGATAAGACACGATGTTGCAACAATTGTTATTGTTTCGTGCAAAACACTATTTGTTAAATAAATTTAAAACATAAAAATATGTTGTGGCCAGCACAAAACCTTCCGTTAATCCTGTGTATTATGTATAAATTCCATAAATAAATTTTATTGCAAAAGATTCTAAATTTCCAGTAAAATTATTTCATAAACAAGCTATGCAAATTGTACTTGACACTAACATCTTCTTCTTCTTCTTTAGCCTTCCCCATTCGTTAGGGAACGCTATTTTTTATTTTCTTCTTCCACTCATTTCTGTTTTACGTGTCTTTCTCATTCAGTTCCTTTTCTCTCAACTCTTCCGCAATACAGTCCTTCCATAGTATCCTTGGTCTTCTTCTATTTCTTCAACCTCCTATTACAAAGCTATTCATTCTTCATCCTATATATACTCTTCATTTCTCCTCAAACCAATGTAATCATCTCGCTTGTATCATTCTAGAAACTTGCAAGACTAGACTTACTTCCTTACCTATCTTTCCGTGTGTTCCCCAACATCTACTTCAACATCCTCATCTCTGCCACTTTAATTTACTTTTTATTTATACTGACATCTGTCAATTTAAATTTTATGAATATATTAGTAGTTTCCATGTTTAGCATAGCTGGCTGATTTATAAAATTTAATTTCTTTAAAATTCTTTAACTCTATATTTATTGAATATGAAGTATAAAATGCAATCAAATCGTATAGAGAATAATATATTCTTTAAGTTATAATAACTTTAAATGTCAATAAATTAAATTTAACTGTTAAATCTTCAAATGAGGCTACTTTCGGTTCACCAATTGTAACCAAAATCTAATCAGTTGTTCTTTTGGATGTAAACTTGAGGAATACGAAAAAAATATAATTTTTGGAATCGTGGTATTGAAGTTATGCGATCCGAAACTTTTGTCACACACACACACACACACACACACACACACACACACACACACACACATACATACATACATACATACATACAGACAGACATCATCGTGAAAATGGTAAAATTGTATTATAGGGACCCTATTTATTCACTAAAAACTCAACATTTTTTTGACCAAAGACAATACCTTCCTTACCTAAAGGTGACGGAAAGTAAAAATTGCTCAAATATAGTCGTAGCTATTGTAGTCTAAATAGTATATTATGTTATTAGGAGTAGAAAGCGGTCTTTTGTGTTGAACCCAGCTATTGCGGCCGAGGCGCCTGCCGAGGCCAAGCAAGCTGAGTAAAACACAAAAAGGGTGTTCTGCTCCGAATAACATATACTATTTTTTCTTGAAGTGTTTCAAAGAAAACTGGGTTTTTTTTATATTTTTGTAGAATTGTTTTAATTATAGCGTTAGCAATTTCAGCCATAGTTGGCTGTGTACACTACAAAACACAAACGATACAACTGTCTAATAACAATTTTTCAATATGGTCTGTGTTGCTGTGACGACTGCTGCCGCCAGCGGTGAACTAAGAAGCTATCATTTTTTTACTAGTACAATAATAAACAACATTGTTGTACTAGTAATAAAATGAATATCTTCTATAGTGTGTGTATAGTAGCATAATATGAATATTATTGTACACTTGAAGAAAAAATTTATTTCTTCTTGCTGTTAATATATTTTTTCCAGAGGGTACGAATACATTTGGGGTTGGGCTCGTAGATCTCACCTCGAATTTTAAACCACAATCTCGCAACGAGACGAGACGAGACGAGATGCGAGAGTACTCTTGCCTCATCGCGTGCATCCCCATGTTTATTCATAGTGATCGTTATTTTTATTTTACAAATTAATTTACTGGTTTTTAAAATCTGTTTAATGTTCATTTACATTTAATAAACATTCATTTTAATTATTATTTTAACTGATTTCTACACTTCACCCAAATAAATAAACATTACAGTTCTTTACAAATAAATTAATTATTTTTTGTTTGAAAACTCATTACTTCCTTATTGTCTATTATGAAGCTGGTGTAATTACTAAAATTATGCAGGTGAGTAACATGATTAGCAGGTTCACTAACACCAAATCGATCATCTCAACTCAATAATACCGTTTGGATTGGCACGTGGTTCGCTATTACAGCCAGTGTTTAATACTTGGTTCCTACCCCTACTACTACTGCTACTACACTACACAACGTGTACTTAGCTCCGGCTTCACTGCTCGTCACACTGAACTGCACAAATTCGTTATTAAACAGTTTACCAAGTCTTAAACGCCGTATTGAGAACCACAACACCCCAGACGACTTACGTTTATGTTCTATATGGTACGAGCTTTATGTATTATGCTTAATTTATGTTTGGGAATGCTATAGCTGTTTTGTATATTATGTTGATGACATTTGTTTTAATGATATAGCTTAAAGCTATCTCATGAATAAATTCCTAGTTGAATTCATGGGCAGTAATAATCTGATTTAGGCAGCACATTACCTTTCGTCAATCCTGTGTATTATGTACAAATTCCATAGGGCGCGAGCAGTCACGTGACTGTGTTGACCTTGGCAATCAAATATGTGGGCCCATACCTGCATTCAAAATTTTATTTTTTACTATTGTATGATTTTTTTCTCGACAACTGAATTCCACACTAACAACAAATAAACTATATATACAAATTATGAAATTTGTCAGTTATGGACATAATTAATAGTTGTCATACTGATACGGGCCCTCATATCTGAGTGCCAAGATCAGCAAAGTCACGTGACTGCTCGCGCCCTATACATAAACAACAACAGACTATGCGAATTTCATTTGACACTGACATCTTCCACTTTAGCTTTTCCCTTTCGTTAGGAGTCGCTATTTTTATTTTTTTCTTCCACTCATTTCTGTTTTGCGTGACGTCATCATTCAGTTCCTTTTCTCTCAAGTCTTCCACAATACAGTCCTTCCATCTTATCTTAGTTCTTCCTCTGTTTCTTCTACCTTCTATTACTAAGCTATTCATTCTACTTCCAATATATTGTTCATCTCTCCTCATGTTATGTTGAAACCATGTAATCGTCTCTCTTGTATCTTTCTAGAAACTTCTAATACTAGAGTTATTTCCCTTATTCTTGCATTCCTTACCGTATCTTTCCGTGTCTTCCCCAACATTTATCTGAACATCTTCATCTCTGCCACATTCATTTACTTTTC
The DNA here is from genome assembly GCA_951394225.1 of Harpalus rufipes. Taxonomy (NCBI): domain Eukaryota; kingdom Metazoa; phylum Arthropoda; class Insecta; order Coleoptera; family Carabidae; genus Harpalus; species Harpalus rufipes. Next base: position 63,176,907 of record OX596275.1, read on the forward strand.
ATTAACATAATGACAATTTGAATTATCTGAATATATTAGCTAGCAGTTTCCATTGTTAGCATAGCTGGCTGATTTATAAAATTTAATATCTTTATAATTTTTTAACTCTATATCTATTGAATATGAAGTATAAAATTCAATCGAATTGTTTAGAGAATAATATATGCTTTAACTTATAATAACAATAAATGATATTTAACTCGTTTTTTTCAAAAAAAAACTGTTAAAAGTTGCAAATGAGGGTATGTCCGGTGGATCAATTATAAACAAAATCTAATCAAGTCTGCATATACATCTAAACTCGAGGAATACGAAAAAATTATAATATTTGTTGGAATCGTGGTATTGGAGTTATGCGAACTTACACACATACACAACCTACACACACACACACACACACACACACACACACACACACACACACACACACATACATACATACATACAGACATCATCGTAAAAATAGTAAATTAATACCTTCTTACCAAATTTGTAATTCGTTTAATATTATGTTTAAAATGTCGTTTTTCCATTTTTCACAAATTTTGATCATAATTTATATTTTCATTTATATAATTCATAAACCAATGGTTTGTACGAAATTGTCTTTGATAAACTTTCGTTATAACTTTACAGAATAAGTAAATTAAGCACGAATGATTCGTTCACGTACGTTCGATAAAAAGTTAAAGAATAAGAAAAGTCGTTCACGAACGGTTTTATTTTCTTAACGTTATAATTATTAGTTACAGAATAGGTACATAAGATTAACTAAAATAAGAAAAATCTATAACTGACTAAATTAATTGACAGATAAATAAATAAAAATTTTGTTTTCCACGGCCTACTTGGTTTTTTATTCTCAATAATTCTTACGTGACCTCGTAACAATTTATTATTAATATCTAAATATATAATGCATTAATTTTCATTGTTATACAAGAAAATTATTTCCACAAGTATTTTTCGTTGTACGGAAACACTCCAAAAACAAATAATGATCCTATCCCAACGAAAACCTTTCAATTAAAACTCTATCCGTCCATCTCATTTATTTGAAAAACAATAACAAACGTGATTAAAAGTATGCACTTTGATCAGCGAGTCGATGTCGTAGACCGCAGGTTTGAAGTACTGAGCGAGTAATTCCAGTTATAATCAGGTTAGTCTGCACTGAGGGACGTCTAGGCCCGTGGGTCCCGTTATTAAATCAAAGAACACGCTGGATGAGCTGTGATTGATTTTGCGACCGAGAGTAAATGGAAATACGATGTATGATGACCATTAGAGACTTTACAGAGATGAAGGGATCTCTCGGTAAGGGTTCGTGTGTAAGGGTTGATGTTTCTCTTACCGTACAAGACACATGTTGATGAATGACACAACGTTGTTTCGTTTTTAATTCTTGTTTGGTTATATATGATTAAAGATGCTTTAATACTTCAAATATTGATTTTACCCAACGTTTGCTTTCGTGATAATTAAATATCATCGTATTTAATAAGATATGTATTCAAAAAGGAATAATTTAAATACTTATTTTGTTGCCTAAAAGTGGAAGAAAATAAACAAGCAAATATTACTTGTAGTAAACTTTTTAATTCCCCGTATCTCGCGTTGTTAGATATAATATATTTTCATATTTTTCCCTTTTAAATTGGGAAGAGTGAATATTAGTTATTGTGGATCCATCAATCTTCAGTAGGGAACATAAAATTAATTAGCCTCTTACTATCTGCTTAATTGTACCCTAAGTAATATTCTGCACATTAGTCAATGTGAGGAAAATTTTAACACGCGAGTGATATAATTATTTATTTTTTTACCTATCGCTAAGAGAGGTATTGGATTTATGCTAAAAATCGCATATCCAGATTTTAATGATTAAGTACGTTTTAAGGTCCCTACAATCCGATTTTAATATTTTTACGATAATGTCTGTGTGTGTGTGTGTGTGTATGTATGTGTGTGTATGTGTGTGGGGAAGTTGGAAGGATGATTCCTCAAAAACTACAATACTTAATATCTGTTTAACTACGTATTTCTCAATTGAATATTACTGGGAAGAGCTGCAAAGGTTTTGGTAATAATTGAACAACCGGAAGTAGCAGATTCTTAAAAAATCTTTTAAATATTATTTATTGAAAAATGTTGTTCTTGCTTATATTAAATACATATAAATATTTTATTATATATTTTATAGATTTAAAGAAAAAGAAATACAAGGTATATAATAATCTGTTGTAATAAGTCTCACAGTCCAAATAATGTCATGAAAAACAATTGAAAAAATAAAAGTTTGTAACTGACAGATAAATGCCAGTGTCAAAAAACATTGCTGAATTTTTTTTTCTGGGAAGTACATACATTATATTTTTTCTTATATTAATAGTAACTATTTAAAATTATGGCTATATTGCATATAACCCTCAAAAATACTGTCAATCCCGACAATGAATTGGAAGCACCTCGACAAATTAGAGGAGTACAACAAAATTTCTTCATAGAATGAGTTTAAAATTAAAAAAATTAAGTATAAAGAATAGATGTACGTAGAATTTTTAGTGTAGAGTATAGGTATACAAGAAATGTTAAATACAATATGTTGCGAGCAGTCATGTGACTTTGTTGGGCTTGATTAACAGATATGGGGGTCCGTGTCAGAATGATAGCTAGTAATTAAGTACATAGATGTCAAATATAATTTATAAATAAAAAAAAATATATATATTTCATCACGGCATATTACCCATTGCTGGTTGTGCCAATCTGCTTCATACACAGATATCGGTAATGATGGAATATTTGTACCGTGCGGGCGCTTACCAGGCGTCACCTCACAGGCACTCATTTCTAGCGTGGAGAGTGCGCCACAGGGGTCAATTTTGTGCCATTAAAATGCGATGAAATTTTTGGCATCGGTCGGGATCGAACCCGGGTCCCCAGATTCGCGACCAGACACTCAGGCACACGGCCACGAGACCCCATAAAATAATATAATATAATTTATCATTCTAGATTTAGTGATTTTCCAATTTCATGTGGTTCATTTTCTTCGAAAAGTAATTTTCACACTCGGGTGACAAATTAAGTACTTGAATTTAGGAAAACTTGAAATTTTTGGTGAAAAATTCTGATATTTGACATCTATGTACATAATTACTAAACAATGTCACATAACTGCTCGCGCCAAAAACGGAAATGGCGAGAGGTATTGTGCTGGCCACAATAGATTTTTTTGTTTGATGTTTATCTGAAATATTTTTATTCCTATTTAAATTTAATTTATTTTTCCACTTTATTGAATCTTAGGTAGTTCGAATTGTTCAATTAGTGACCAAGAATTTAATTTTAAAAAAATGTTATCATATAAATTAAGTTTTAATTTCTAATCTCAAACTTCTTGAAAATGTAACAATATCATTTCTAGGCGTAATTTCGTTAGTTGTAGAATTCATTATTAAATTATAGTTAATAATCTCTCGTGTAGGCAGGCTATTTCACTTCTAAAGAATCTGATGGTTTCTTCGTATTTGATTGTTTCTTTTTCGATTGGGTCGCAGGCTCACAGGAGGACAGGCACATAAAGGACTAAAACGAGACGAGGATATTGTATAGGAAATTGGAAAAATCTTCTAAGGATTGTCCTGCATGTCTTTCTCGATTCAAGTTGGCTACGTAGGCGAGTTCATTGTTCCAAGGCCATCCAAACAGGGATGGAAATTGCAACTCCCGCGACTTCAACAGAACTCTTACTTTCAAAGTAGCTTGATGAATCTTGTTACGACACAATCAGAAGCATTATTTTCAAGATCTGTACTCATTTTTAAAAGAATAGATTAATAATATAGTTATACTTTGATTATAAAGGAGTGATTAAGGATCTAATATTTAATTACTTCCGAAAGAATCGGTGCGGAATCAAATATTGCAAGAACCAAATTAGTATCTCTGTATATTTGAAAATATGTTTGAAGGGGGCTTGAATTGTCACCTTCCGTCACCTCTCGGTAAGGAAGGTATTGTATTTGGTCAAAAAATTCGGTGGTAAGTTTTCAATGCATAAGCAAGTTTTAAGGTCTCTACAATATAAATAAGTAAAATAAATAAATATTTCATCACGGCATATTACCCATTGCTGGGTGTGCCAATCTGCTTTGTATACAGATATCGGTAATGATGGAATATTTGTACCGTGTGCGCGCTTACCAGGCGTCACCTCACGGGAACTCATAGCTGGCGTGAAGAGTGCACCACAGGGTGTGCCATTAAAATTCGATGTAATTTTTGGCGTCGGTCGGGATCGAACCTGGATCCCAGATTCGCGACCAGACACTTAGGCACACGGCCACGAGACCCCACAATATGATTTTACTATTTTTACGATGATGTCTGTATGTGTGTGCGCGCGTGTGCGTGTGTATGTGCGTGTGTGTGCGTGTGTGTGCGTGTGTGTGTGACCGCAGTTTCAGCAGCGATATCTCCAATACTAGAATTCCAAAAATTACAATTTTTATGTATTCCTCTTACATCCACATGCAGATTTGATTAGATTTTGGTTATATATGGTCAACCGGAAGTACCCTCATTTGAAAATTTTAACAGTTTCTCTTGAAAAAACGCTGTTAAATATTATTTACACATTTAATGTTATTATAAATATTAAAGAATATTCTATTATCTATACGAATTGATTGCATTTTATATTTATTATTCAGTGGATATAGATGTAAAGAATTATAAGGAATTAAATTTTATAAATCAGCCAGCTATGCTATAACCATGGAAACAGCTACTATATTAAGAAAATTCCAACATGAAAAGAAAATGAATGTGGCAGAGATGAGGATGTTGAGATAGATGTTGGGAAGACACGGAAAGATACGGTAAAAAAGAATAAGGGTAATAACTCGAGTATTAAAAATTTCTAGAAACATACAAGAGAGACGATTACATTGGTTTAAACATGTTATGAAGAGAGATGACGAATATATTGGAAGAATGAATAGCTTAGTAATAGAAGATGGAAGAAACAGGGAAAGACCAAAGATAAGATGAAAAGACTGTATTGGGGAAGACTTGAGAGAAAAGCAACCGAATGAGGACGACCCGCAAAACAGAAATGAATGGAAGAAGAAAATAAAAAATAGCGAGCCCTAACGAATGGGGGAAAGCTAAGGAAGAAGATGTTAGTGTCAAGTGCCATTTGCATAGTTTGTTTATGAAATAATTTTACTGGCAATTTAGAATTTTTGCAAGAAAATTTATATATGGAATTTGTACATAATGCAGAGGATTGACGGAAAGTATTGTGCTTGCCACATTTTTTAACAAAATTTATTAATTCCTTGCATTTTGTTCATAAATGAATAATTATAATCGTAATTCAGTTTCAGCTAAACCGATAACAAAATGATAAAATCTAAAATATATACAGTAAAATTTTTGAAACATGTCCGATCAAGGGCACCTGTATCACGAACGAATTAACAAATAGGAATACATTTATCTCCTTCTTTTGCAAAGGCTGTAAGACTGTGTGATAAGGATGGATATAACACGCTTGTCTTTAAAAAAATCATATTGTTTCGACTAAGTTAGGACATTCCATTTATAAACGATGCTCGTTGTTGACAATACTTTCGCTGTAACGTAAGTTTATTTATTAATTCAGGTACATTACCTGGATTCATAGCCGTACGTATAACGTTATATTCTGTCAGAGTCACTGACATTGACATTGTGTCAGTATCTTATTTTTAACATATTTGGTTTTACATTTGCTTATAAATTTACTAGTTGACTTATTTTTGAATTTTTAATGCTTTTCCTGTAATATATATTTTTATAATAATAAAATAACAGTAGTATCTTACGTACCCTCATAAAAACTAAGCATACGACACTACTGAATTTGTCATGATGGGCGGAGAAAAAATCTGAATTCATACAATTCGTAGACAACCTTGATCGGACATCTTCCAAAAATTTTACTGTACATATTTCTATTTTCACGTTACTACTTTCAAACTGCAACATATTTGTATTTTTATTAGTCCTTCTTTGTATAAATTCTTCAACAAACATACAATATTACCATTCAACATTTTATCTACCAATACAATGTTGCGCATCATAAAAAACTTTTTATATTTTATTTTATATCCTGAAAATTACATGCAGGCACTAAAATTTAAAATAAATTTCACTTTCTTCAATCATTTTTCTTGCAGATGTAAAGTTAACCTTTAGATTCATCTTGAGAGTTCGTTCTACTTAATTTTGAGGAAGTTGTTGTACGGAATTAGAGAAGGGTTGAAAAGGTTGCAGACCTATATAATATATTGTTGTTAATGAGCATTAGTAGGGGTGTGTAATGCTCTGAAACGAAGTTTCAAAGTAGCTTTCGAATTTATTTAACACGAAGGAACTAAATTCAAGGTTGTGCACCTTTCCTGAAACTTCGTAACTAAGTGTGAGGGTACGCACTAGGCAAGAGCAGTAGAAGACGATGTTCGAGTAGAGATACGCCTATAGAAGGGCTAAAGACTAGCAAACAGGGCAGGATTAACAAGATTTCATATTTCTGAAAGAATATAGACGATAACTCTGCTCAAATCCCAATCTTTAATCTATAAACAATTAAATTTAAATTTCTTGGTATTTTTTTACTGTTGGTATGATGTAAAGGTTAAAGATAAATAATTGGAGCTGCAGTCTTGGTGAAAAATGTTTATTAGGATTTCATCTATTTAACATTCCGACGTTTCGATTCCAAATGAATCATCATCAGGGATAGTTAATGTATAGTTGAGAAACAATTTATTACAATACGAAAATTAAATAATAAAAAATCTGTTGTGGCCAGCACAATACCTCTCGCCACTTCCTTTTTTGGTTACATAAGTATAGGGCGCGAACAGTAATGTTACATTGTTGGCCTTGACAAGCAGATGTGGGGGCCCGTTTCAGAATGATAATTAGTCAGTATGTTTCATTCAGAATTTCAAGATTTTCTAAATACACGTAGTTAATTTGTCACCAGGAGTGTGGAATTTACTTGTCGAGGAAAATAAATGGAATTGGAAAATCACTAAATTTAGAATGAGAAATTATGATACATCTATATACATAATTACTAGCTATCATTCTGACATGAGTCCCCATATCTGCTTGTCAAGGCGCCCTATTGTATTTAACATTTCTTGTATACCTACATTCTACACCAAAAATTGTACTTACATATATCTATTCCTTATATTTAGATTGTTTAATTTTAAATTCATTATATGAAGAAATTTTGTCCTCTTCTAATTTTTCGAAATGTTTCCAATTCATTGTCAGGATTGACTGAAATTTTGAAGGATATATGTAATAGACCTATAATCTTAAATATTTAACTACTAATACATTAAGAAATAATATAATGTATATGTACTTCCCAGAAAAACTCTTTAGTAATATCTATGAATTTCTGACACTGACATTTATCTGTCAGTTACAAACAGTTCAACTGGTCAACTATTTTCCATGGCATCCTTTCGGCTGTAAAATTTATTATAACGTTATTTTATTTATTATATTTCTTTTATCTCTAAATCCATAGAATATATAATAAAATATTTAAATGTATCAGATAAAGAATTTAATTTTCTTTAATATTACCAAGAAAAATTTTCAAAAAATATTATTTAGAAGATTTTTTTTCAAGAATCTTCTACTTCCGGTTGTCCAATTGTTACCAAAACCTTTTCAGATCTTCCCATGAATGTCCGATTGGAAAATACGTAATTAAACAATTTTTAAGTCTTATAGTTTTTGAGTAATCGTCCTTCCAACATCTTACATACATACACACACACATACATCCACACACACACACACACACACACACACACATACACACACACACACACACACACACACACACACAGACATCATCGTAAAAATGTGAAAATCGGATTGTAGGGACCTTAAAACGTGCTTATTCAATAAAATATGGATATGTGATTTTTAGCATGAATGCAATACCTCTCTTAGCGAGAGGTAAAAAGGATGAAAATGTCAAAAGGTATCAAGGTAATAAAAAGCGTGCATACATCAGAAAACATTAACTATCCCTGATGATGATTCATTTGGAATCGAAACGTCGGAATGTTAAATAGATGAAATCCTAATAAACATTTTTCACCAAGACTGAACTCCAATTATTTATTTTTAACCTTTAAATTAAATTTAACTTTGATTAACGATAAAATATCGGTATGGTCTGTATGGTCACAATTCGATTTATCCAATGATTTTTTAGTTATTATTATATGATACTCTGCCAATTATGATATGATAGATATTTTTTTCTACAGTCTACATAGACTTTTGTCAAAGCAAAATGTGACTTTCTTTTCTTGTAAAAGATTCTAAATTCCCAGTAAAATTATTTTATAAATAAACTATGCAAATTGCACTTGAGATTGACATCTTCTTCTTCTTTAGCTTTTCCCATTCGTTAGGAGTCGCTATTTTTTATTTTCTTCTTCCACTCATTTCTGTTTCGCGTGTCGTTCTTATTCAGTTCCTTGGTCTTCCTCTCTTCTTCTACCTTCTAATATTAAGCTATTTATTCTTCCAATATATTTTTCATCTCTTCTCATGACATCTTCAAATCAATGTAATCATCTCTCTTGTATCTTTCTAGAAACTTGTAACACTAGAGTTATTTCCTTACCGTATCTTTCAGTATCTTTTCCAACATCTACTTCAACATCCTCATCTCTGCCATATTCATTTACTTTTCATTGATACATTGTCAATTTGAATTATCTGAATATATTAGTAATTTTCATAGTTAGCATAGCTGGCTGATTTATGAAATTTAATATCTTTATAATTCTTTAACTTTATATCTGTTGAATATGAAGTATAAAATGCAATCAAATCGTATAGAGAATAATATATTCTTTAAGTTAACTCATCATCGAATTTGAAGGTAAAAAACAAATTTAGTTTTCCACGATTATCTAGCAACCTATTTTTGGCAAAACAAAAGCAGGTGTAAGATGGCCTTCTAAAGCGCATCACATGACCCATTTAACTGAAGTTAGATATCGTATATTTTCGGAGATCCCTATGGTGGCCTTCGAAATCCGGATAATCTGTATATTTTTCGGAAAAAAAAGTTCTACTAATAACAGGTTTTGTATATCTTAGAAATGTAATGTAATTTTTTTTAAATTTTTTAATTTATTTTTAATAAAAATTTAACGGTATTGAAGAAGTCTTGATCGTTTATCATAACATTTCAATAATACATTATTTCAATTAATTAATGCAGTAATAATTCCTGCATTGTTCGTGTCTGTTGTATAAACTGATTACAACGTAATGAGTTTAAAATCCTGAGAGGCTTGCAGAGCAGGGTTGTAGTGCGTAGTTGCTATAGTAAATCCGGCACTGGAACAGAAGCAGGATTGTTTATAGCAGAGGCAGTCCTCTCCTCGACCACCCTCGTGTGTTTCCGTGTGTGTCCGTGTGCGAGCTCATGAATGTTGTATGAGACTTAACCCAAGAATCCAACATCCAACAACTTGAACCATGGATCGCGTGGCTACTGAATCTCCGCGTCCGCAACTCGGCTCAGCACCTCCAACACTTCTTCTTCTTCTTCACTACGCTCGCTGCCTAGGTAACTAAGTTGTTTGTAGTTTTGTTATTTATTTGTACTCGAATGATTTATTCTCAAACCATTCACTTCGGTTTTAACTCCGTGTGAAGTTTTGTACTGTCAGTTTTATTTTTCACCAGAATAAACGCGAGAACTTTTTTATAGGGTTTAGCAATTCTCTACTTTTTTGTTATTTAACTGTGGTATTGAACCAAGATTTATTCTGCACAATATTTCAAGAAACCCGGCAATGGAGTAAATTTGTGCACTTAAATCTTAGAATTGCGCACTCCACTAACGAATTAAAGAATAGATTGGTCTACAAAATAAAAACTACTGAAACTTTTATCAAAGGAAATTGAATTTTTTACTTATGTGACCAGTTATAGTTCAGACGAAACAAATTTCAATCCGACTGATGTGAAACTTGAAAATTATATAACTTTTAATTATTCTTCTGGTAAGTAATCATAATTTTAACCGTGAATCTTAAAATCAGATTTTATAAATTTTCATTAAATTGTAATTATAATTTTTGCTAGCATTAGTTAGCATACATTTTTCTTTTTTACTGTAACATATATTTTTATAAATAGTTATTTAAATATTATGTGGCCGCAATAATTATTACGTTTTTTGCACGATCAACGCACAACATTCAAAAAAATCTGATGTGGCCAGCACAATACCTTCCGTCAATCCTGTGTATTATGTATAAATTCCATACATAAATTTTCTTGCAAAATATTCAAAATTTCCAGTAAAATTATTTCATAAACAAGCTATGCAAATTACACTTACTAACATCTTCTTCTTCTTCTTTAGCTTTCCCCATTCGTCAGGGGTCGCTATTTTTTATTTTCTTCCACTCATTTCTGTTTTACGTATCGTTCTCATTCTGTTCCTTTTCTCTCAAGTCTTCCGGAATACAGTCCTTCCATTTTATCTTTGGTCTTCTTCTGTTTCTTAAACCTTCTATTACTAAGCTATTCATACTTCATCGAATCCTTATGACATTTTCAAACCAATGTAATTATCTCGTTTGTATCTTTCTAGAAACTTGTAACACTAGAGTTATTTCCTTACCTATCTTTCCGTGTCTTCCTCAACATCTACTTCAACATCCTCATCTCTGCCACATTAATTTACTTTTTATTTATACTGACATATGTCAATTTGAATTATATGAATATATTAGTAATTTCAATGTTTAGCATAGCTGGCTGATTTATAAAATTTAATTTCTTTAAAATTCTTTAACTCTATATCTATTGAATATGAAGTATAAAATGTAATCAAATCGTATAGAGAATAATATATTCTTTAAGTTATAATAACGTTAAATGTCAATAAATCAAATTTAACTGTTAAATCTTCAAATGAGGCTACTTCCGGTTCACCAATTATAACCAAAATCTAATCAGTTGTTCTTCTGGATGTAAACTTAAGGAATACGAAAAAAATATAATTTTTGGAATCGTGGTATTGAAGTTATGCGATCCGAAATTTTCGTCACACACACACAAACACACACACATACACATACACACACACACACTCATACACACACACATACAGATATAATCGTAATAATGGTGAAATCGTATTATAGGGACCCTAAAACATGCTTATTCACTAAAAACTCATCATTGAATATTTTGACCAAAGACAATACCTTCCTTACCTAAAGGTGACGGAAAAATGTACAAAATTGTTTATTGTAAATAGGAAACTTTAACTGTTTCTACGTTTACTACTCGGTTGCTTATGCCTTCGTCACTATGACGTATAAATAATAAAATAGTGGTAAAATTATTCTTTGTATATTAAATCGAAAATAATAAATGTGTTCAACAAAGTTGTTATTCGTAACTTTAGATATTTTAAAAGTTGCCTGTATAATCTTAACCTCAAAAAGTTCGGAATTTCTTTGACCTACTGAATTTTGAGTCGAGTTCAATTAAAATTTTAAATTGCGTAAAAATATCACAAGAAAATCTTTTTAAAAGGTTGTCAAAAGTATAAACTCGTTTTAAATGGAAGAAATGTTAATAAAGTACTAAGATACTGAAGTTGTATAGGTGTGAAATACAATAGCACTTTAGTAAATTTCCTCTTCTTGGAAGTTTATAGTTAATACCTCACTAAACTGAGTAAAAGCTCGCTTGCCGGTAACGAAAGCGCAATACAATCTGAGCCTTTAGTGCAAGCGGGACACTGCAACACATTTCATTGTATTGCAGCGCCATGCACTGTTTTACTGCCAGAGTTGAGCAGAAGATGTAACGAGGGCGACAGACGTAATACCTGCGGCTGAATAAACTTACAAGTCCAAGGAACTGCGACAGTGACTTCAGTGTATTTGAATATGAACTCTATTCATGCAGATATGTAGCATTCGTAATTATTAAAGTTTGATCAGAGATCAACAATATAAATTTATATTGCACGATATATACAATTTGTGCAAGACTAAGATGGCTTAATTCTTTCGCAACGTATTTTTATTTTGTAATTTTTACCTCTCGCTAAGAGAGGTATTGGATTCATGCTAAAAATCACATATCCAGATTTTACTGAATAAGCCCGTTTTAAGGTCCCTACAATCCAAATTTAACATTTTTACAATGATGTCTGTGTGTGTGTGTGTGTGTGTGTGTGTGTGTGTGTGTGTGAGAGTGGATGTGTGTATGTGTGTGTGTGGGATGTTGGAAGTACGATTACTCAAAAACTATAAGACTTTAAATTTGTTTAACTACGTATTTCTAAATTGGACATTCATGGGAAGATCTGAAAAGGTTTTGGTAACAATTGGACAACCGGAAGTAGAAGATTCTTGAAAAAAAATCTTCTAAATAATATTTTTTTAAATTTTTTTTTGGTAATATTAAAGAAAATTAAATTCTCTATCTGATACATTTAAATATTTTATAATATATTCTATAGATTTAGAGATAAAAGAAATATAATATGTAAAATAATCTGTTATAATAAATTTTACAGCCGAAAGAATGGCCATGGAAAATAGTTGAAAATTTAAATTGTTTCTAACTGACAGATAAATGTCAGTGTCAGAAATCCGGAGACATTACTGAAGACTTTTTCTGGGAAGTACATACAATATATAATTTCTTAAGGTATTAATAGTTAAATATTTAAAATTATAGGTATATTACATATATCCTTCAAAAATACTGTCAATCCTGACAATGAATTGGAAACATTTCGAAAAATTAGAGGAAGACAAAATTTCTTCATAAAATGAATTTAAAATTAAACAATCTAAATATAAGGAATAGATATATGCGTAAGTAGAATTTTTGGTGTAGAGTGTAGGTATACAAGAAATGTTAAATACAATAGGGCGCGAGCAGTCATGTGATTTTGTTGGCCTTGACAAGCAGATATGGGGGCCCATGTCAGAATGATAGCTAGTAATTATGTATAAGGATGTCAAATATCATATTTTCTCATTCTAAATTTAGTGATTTTCCAATTCCATGTGGAGCAGAATTAAATGTTAAATATCTAAGGCATACGACAAGTAAATTTTAAACTCCTGGTGATAAATTAACTACGTAAATTTAGAAAATCTTGAAATTTTTAATTTGACATCTATGTACATAATTACTAATTATCATTCTGAAACGGGCCCACACATCTGCTTGTCAAGCCCAAAAATGTAACATTACTATTCGCGCCCTATACTTATGTAACCAAAAAAAGGAAGTGGCGAGAGGTATTGTGCTGGCCACAACAGATTTTTTTAATTTAAAAATACATCATCGTTTATTGATAATGTAGAACCAAATTTATCACAGTATCATGTTATACGATAAAATGTGATGCAGCGTAAAACAATTAGTGCACAAAGGAATATCGCACATTGTATAGATTTTTTGTTTGTTTTTGCATTTTATTTTACAAGCATTGAAAAGAATGATCCTGCTAGCTGTTATACACGTATTTTTGAGGCATTATGTTCCAGCTGTATAATAATTAGGCGTGAAAAGGTTAAACGTTTTAATATTTACATCAATTTTTACAATGGTAGTTTGATCTGCATTACGATCATTGGTATATATCGGTATTGCTGTAAGGTTATTGACTAAAGCCTTTCACCTTCATCATATGTGTATTAATACGGTCAGTAGTAACGAGATAACAGGTGTGCACGTCGCCTCACGGGTTCAGCTGCAACTTCCAATAACGTTACTGTCTCCCCGTACGGTTGCGACGAGATAACAGGTGTGCATGTCCCCTAACGGGTTCAGCTGCAACTTCCAACAACTTCGTATTCCGATAAATTATAATCGGTCAGTAGTGACAACATAACAGGTGTGCATGTCCCCTCACGGGTTCAGCTGCATCTTCCAACAACATCCGTAGTAACTCCCCGTAGTATCATTAAACGGTCAGTAGTAACGAGATAACAGGTGTGCACGTCCCCTAACGGGTTCAGTTGCAACTTCCAACAACTTCGTATTCTGATAAATTATAAACGGCCAGTAGTGACGAGATAACAGGTGTGCAGGTCCCCTCGCCGGTTCAGCTGCAACTTCCAACAACGTTACTTACTCCCCGTGCGGTTGCGACAAGATAACAGGTGTGCACATCCCCTCACGGATTCAGCTACAACTTCCAGCAACATCATACATATCACCATACTATACCACGTATGAAATTCATATCGGACATCTTGGGGCGTCTTTTGTATTGTACTGCATTTATGGTACTTTTATAAACTTCTGTAGGTAATATTAATTCAACTTATGAATAAAGAAATAATTTATTCATGTCAATATGTGACATCAACACCTGACATATGACATATCATTGCAGTCTACATAACCGCACAAAATATATTTATTATATATTTATAATCTCTAAAATTGATAGTTGTAGATAAAGTATAGTATTTGACTCGTATATAATGATTATATTACTCTCGGATGATTACAACACCCGTCTATGGCTCGTATTCTAAACTTCATCGTCGTGTAATATAGCCTACAATATATGCTCATTAAATTATTATCCGTCTATACTACGTATTTTGTACATATTCCACACAGAATACTTTTGTAAACGATTCTATAGGCCCTTATTTTTTACAGGGAAAATGAATTTATTTTATCTCGTATTAAACTGAACTGAACTACTAAAAAGAACAGTATATATTTTTAAAAGAAGAAGTAGAACATAAAAACATATATAACATTTTAATTATAACATAATAATCTGCTGAATTGGGTTGTGGCTATAATCTGTTGTATTATTACCTTATGAGATTTGTTTTTGCTACATTAAATTATTTGACTCTGACATCTGTCAGTTAATATTGTCTATTGTTTGTATGGTGCAGCTTTCAGCAGCGTAGGTTACAAGATATTTCTTTATAATTTTTTATCTCTAAATTCACTGAATATGAAGAAAAAAATATAATTAAATCGTATAAAGAATAAAATATTCTTTAACATTTATAACATAAAATTTCAAAAAAAGAGAAAAACTGTTAAAATCTTCAAATTAGCGAACCAAAATCTAATTCAACGGACGTAAAGAAATATTTTTTAAAGCGGCTATCACATAAATTGTTTTTTTACGTAACCCTTGGTAACCGTAACCGTAAAGTGTTACTTTTATTATTATTTACTTTACGGCCCCATTTATTCCATAGCCGCTTTTACACTTTACAGCCGTATTTACTTTACGGCCGCTATAGTCAGTTATTTGTCTAAATAGTAAATAAATTTAGTATTGTATTGCACATTCATATATTTTAGGCGAAATACTGGAAAAATCATTTTCTTACTCAACGAATTAAATATTGTAGTTATTTTATTTTTAAGTTATAATATATCTTGACAGAAGGCAGATGGTTTTCCAAATGGCGGCGCAGCACTCTGCAAGTGAAATGAATCAATCAAATATATGTATTTTTAAATAACAATTGATAACTTTCGCCTAGGCTGTAAACTTTGATAAAAAAGGATTACTTTTACAATCTTGATACACAAATACCTATTATTGTATCCCCTTATAAATTGATTTATCCATAAATCAGTCAAAATTCCTAAACAATGAGACAAAATTCTATTATCATTCAAATCAAATAAGCAATACAGGAACTTATACTAAAACTACAGTTTTAAATAAAATAGTTTGTAGTGGCCAATTATAATTCAGTTGCTAATATTTTAGCATTTGCGTCTGGCACATTAATTGACAAGTAAATTTGCAGCACAACGAACGCCAAATCCACATGTTATAACAACGAAAACATGAAGTCACTTGAAGCGTATTGCGGATTTAATAGTGAGCTGCCTCATTTACAGCGTTAAGAAGAAACTCACACATTGAAGTTACAATATTCTTGCATTTACTTTGTAAACTAAACTTAGAAATTGCTATTAGTGAAGCCTTGTGTGTATTTAGAGTTGCTACGAGCCGATCAATTGTTGAGAATGTGGTTTAAGACTATAGGTTACCTAATTTTCGATAGAGTGCACGGTAGGAAAGTTTATGATATTCGATCATGCAGTTAATGTCGAAGACTTTAGCTTCCTGGTACTAGAGGTAAGTTTGATGCACGTACCAATTTTATGTACGATATTCAAACTTATACTTGATATATTTTATAACTATCAAGAGAGCACGTTAATAACCAGATTATTACACCGAACGAAGGGACGTAAGTAGGAAAATTAAATGAACCAGGGAACAGTTTCAATATGTACAAGAGTATAGTGTGTTTCAATATAGGCTTCATTTGATGCTTGCAACATCAACCGATTTGGTTTGGATACATAGAAAGCAGGACCGTACTCATATTATTCAGCAATATTTAATTTATTGCGTGTGAATTGCTTCTCTGTCCAAGCAAGTAGAAATAAATGACCACGCGGTACCTGAGATATTTGCACGTGAAGAATAGAAAATAGCAAAATACACACAACATTTTAAATTGGTTGTCAAGTTCTACCTATTTATCGTATCTTCAGATTATAATTTTCTAGAGGCAATAAAATTAAATCTGGTCGGTAAATAATTTTCTAATTTTTATATAAAATCCGTTAATTTGTGTACTATACATACTAGTTTTTCGATTAAATGTCATTATGGATATAAAAATTATAATTTAAAATGTTGTGTTTATTTTGCCATTTCCTATTCTTCACGTGTTAAGAGGCCAAATTTAATTGCAAATATCTCAGGTACCGCGTGGTTAATTGTTTTAAAACCTGGAGAGCAGGTATATTATACTTCAGTTGAGATGTTCTTAAAATTTCAATTAATTCTGATATAATGGTTTCACGATATAACTACCTTAAGAAGTAAATAGATGATAATAGAGTTATGGTAAGAAAAAGTACAAATTGACAAAGTAAGAATTATTTCGCCTAGCTTCGGCCACACCGAAGCCGTCCGAACACATTTTTATCCACAGTTTTGGATATCCGTGCATCTACCGTTCATCCGCCGACATCACCGCCGTCACGACGCCCGGCCTGGTTTTTCGAAAACCAGTAATTTGACTAATTCACACACTCAGCATCTTATTTTACCCTCAGCGACCAGCATACTATTGTGTACAGCGAATTATCATACACTAATTTTTTCTTGTACCTTTTATTGTAATTGTGTTCTTCATATTTCACCCTATCTCCAAACCTGCTATCCGACCGTTGGCCACGAGCAATCTCACGCCAACTTTCTGCCCGCTATCCTCAAAATAGCGTTACAATATATGTAATATATTTCAGAATACATTGAGCACTTTTAAAATACTCACCGAACAGACCTACTATGTCAAGGATTGCGTGGGACGCCGGGTGTGTAGGTACTCGTACCTACATTTTCTTTTTCATCATATGTTGTTAATATTATTATTGTTATTACGTAAATAAAACCAGATTTACTTTATTTTTATTATATAAATATTCTTCTGTACTTTTACATTCCACATGTATTCTACATATATTATGTATGCTCATGAGTGTGTTTTTAATAAAGAAATATTAACAAAATAAATACGTATGTAAATAAAAGCTTAACAAAATTTGCATATAACGTAAACAGAAGAATAATATAAATACCTTGCACTGCATTAAAATAATAAATGCATATATTATTTTTTACATATTTAGATAAATATAAATTCCTTGGAATATCTACAAACAGATAAAAACAAACAATGATTACAATTTTTACATATATGATACTATACAAAAAATAAAATACCCGATTTTTTTTAATCGATTAATTATTTGTAGTTTACGAGAAAATAATTATTAAAAATTTGAAGAAGGAATATGTGACATTGCATGACGAACACTACATTATGATAATAGTCGTGTAAGTGATTTTAGTCAGAGATTAGCAAAAAATCACAAGATAAGAGATTGTTTTAATTATATCTGTCGATAGAATAATACAACCTTTTACCTGAAGAAGGCAATAGTCTATATTGTCGAAACGTTGTAATTTAAATAAATACAAACAGAATTTAACTAAAAAGGTTGTATTATTCTATTGAAATATGAGTTCTGAAAGATTTTATAATAATTTATATCTGTCGATTTTTAACATTTTTTTTAACTTCCGAAAAAGTATTAAAACAAACTTGTAGAGTATGGAATAATCTTTAATTTTTATAATAACAAATTCAGAAAAAATTACATTCAAGTAAACTGCCATTTCCGGTTATCCGATTGCCACCAAAATCTAATGGCTTCTTTCCATATTAGAATAAGGTAGAAATACATGGTTTCAAAACTTTCTGAATGATAGTATTTGAGATAGAGCGTAAAGAGGATCCACGCAGATACACACACACACACACACAAATACACACACACATACAGACATCATCGTGAAAATGTTAAAAATGGATTCTAGGGATCTTAAAACGTGGTCATTTACCAAAATCTCGAGATGCGATTTTTAGCACGATCCCTATAACTCCCTATCAAGGGTAGCGGGAGGTAAAAATAACAAATTTACATATTTTTGTTGCTAGGCATCTTATCTTGTACACTTTAAACTATAAAATATTTTGTGTGCTTAATTTTATTGCACAGAAGTGTACTTATGAATAGTAACTTCAACAAGTTACTTTCATTTATTTGACATTTTGTTTATTTAAAATTTATGCAAAATATACATACAATAGAAATAAATAATAGTATAAATAATTCACTATGTATTTATTAGAATAATAAATCCAACCCACAACTGTTTACTTTTATTTTCATAATTGCTATGAATTTTCTTATAGTTACACAGCAACTAAAGCCAAAACAAATATAATCGACTAGTAACATGTTATTTCAACAATTTCTCAACCTCTTTCTCTTTCCTTCCTGTTATCTGCCTGTGCTTCCATTCCAATTCGCTCTGTTTGAATGGAGGAAAATCATTCATATGGATGATTTTCCAGCGCAGGAAAACATCTGCTCGGATAAATTCCTCTGCAATAATTCATGCCTGCCAACGGTGGTATCATCCGATACAAACTGAAAGTAACTAATTCCTGTTTACTCTTCCCATGCGCCAGGATTATTATTAAATAAAATCAATCTCTGGTGAAACATATCCACGTTTATCTATGTTACGATATACGACCAGGTTTCACGGCATGCCTAAAATTATGCATATGTAAACCAAGGTCACTACACATACACATAATAGTTTGTGTTAGTATTTCCAAATATTGCAGGATAAGCAATAGTAATATTATTAAATTATTAAAAAATCTTTCAGAACTCATATTTTAATAAGACTAATACAATCTTTTTTAGTTTAGATTCTGTTATATTTATTTAATTAAAGACGTTTCGGCAATATACACTATTGCCTTTTTCAGGAATGAACATGAACAACAAATCAACAAATACAAATAAATAAATAACAAAACATTAGCAACGGGTAACTAGGGTGACAATTACAACATATTTAAAATAGGAAGCCATGCACGACTAAGATCTAGACCGTCACAATGATTGAGATTAATACTCTTCGTTTTATAAATCTCAATGGCTTCTCTAATTAACCTGTTGTTTAGGTGTGTAGGTCTCGCCAGTATTTTTGTATCTTCAAATTTTATATGGTGGAATTCTTCCAGGGCATGCTCTGCAACTAAAAGATTTTTCTGGCTGGTTCAACCTGATCGAACGCTGGTTTTCATTCAATCTTGTAGAAATGGTTCTACCATATATCCTTAAGAAATATGGCTAATACTGTCAATGAATTTGAAGAATTTTGAACATATTAGAAGAGTAGGACAAAATTCCTCATAGAACGAAAGAAGAGATACAATTTCAATCATTTGTGTATACAAGAAATGTTAAGTTCGTTACTTATAGGGCGTGAGCAGTCATGTGACTTTGTTGGCCTTGGCACGCAGATATGAGGATCCGTGTCAGAATGACGGCTAGTAGTTATTTACATAGATGTCACAATTGTCATAATTTTTCATTCAAAACTTTAAAATATTCTGATGTTTATTTGTCATCAATAGTATGGAATATACTTGTGGAGGAAAATACATAATCCACATGGATTTAGAAAATAATGTCACCTATGTACATTATTAATAACTGTCATTCTAACCCGGGCCTCTGTATCTGTTTGCCAAGGCCAACAAAGTCACATGACTGCTCTCGCCCTATGTAACATAAAATGAAAATGGCGAGAGGTATTGTGCTGGCCACAACAGATTTTTTTAACTGGACGTAAGGAGTTGTCAAAGTCATTAAACCGACATCTTTCAAAATGGTGTACTTACACAATTGAAGAAAAAGTATAAGACTAATATGAGTCCAAGATAAGGTATCGATTTTTTTGCTTCATTATTTCCCACCCAAGAGATTGTAATTGCAGTTAGTAACTCTAAAACGTTAGGTATCGTTATGTTACTGTAATGATTGTGAATAAAATAATTATAACAAATATATTTAACAGAATATAAAGGATATTTATACAGTAAGCTGTTAATAATTATCATCTTGCGACATGTGAAATTAGATTCTAATTACTGTAATAACCTAATTAATTCCATTCAATACCTTATGTCAACACTATTAATAATACCTACAATAACTAATTAATAATTTAATAGCTTTACCATTTACATACACATATGTAAACTTATACTATATTAATATCATAAACTATTATAACTAGTTGTTTATAACAAATTATTTAATCTGATTACGTGAATTTATATTTTACAATAACAGGTAAGATAAGATGTGGAGCTCGAAACCGGTCGACCCGAGAATTTATTAAATTTTTTTTTTATGATTAATACAATCAATAACAAACTACACACTAGGTAAAATAAATGAGCCGATAATTTATGCTTATTCATAAGCGAATACCGTATTCATGAGGTCCGGACCAGATGAATACGTATTCAGTCGGAATGACTGACAAAAAGTAGTGGGGATTATCCTATTCAGTATGAATTGGATTCGCTATCGCTTTCTAGTTACAAAACTGGCTGAGAATCAACAGTTATTTCATTTACATACATGTAAAATTGTCTTATAGTGTTTTATTGTATCTTCAATTATATAGGAATTATTTGAGGTAGCTCGTTAGATGTTACTCCCTGTATATTATTTTAATCTATTCTGGAGATGATTCTTGCTCAATTAATTCAATGTAATGAAAACTAATTAAATGGACAGTTGATATGATTGGCAATGGCCAATGGGTGACAAGTAGCTGACATACACGTCAAATCACAATCGAAATACCTAGGCCTAATGAAACCAAAATCCCTTTGTTGCCCCACGGACAATCAGCTTATGACAGATGATAACATCATACAATTAGCTAGATTTCGTTACATGCAGCCATAACCAAACTGATTAAACTGTAACTCTCGCCCATCATCATGTGATCATTTGCTTTATAAAAGGGCCAGTGTACGTGCTGATTAAATCCTCATGTACAAACGCAAACGGTTGCCCGACAATTATTGCATTAGTGGTAATCATATTCAAAAAATATTATTGTTGCATCGTTTGTTTGGTTTAACTGATTTGCTGTAATTTTAACTATATTTGCACATTGTGTACTATGTAACATCATGCAAGCAAATTAATAAATATGAAAAAAATCTGATGTGGCCAACACAATATCTCTCGTTTAATTTAATTTTTATTTATGTAAATACTTAAAATTTAATTTAATTTAATAACGGGTTATTGGCACAAAAATGACCCCTGTGATGCAATCTCCACGCCAGCAATAAGTAGGGTACCTATATACTCAGGGTATGGCCATGACGTGCTCGCGTTTCGTTCGCCATTAGAGGGCCACTGTCTATTCGTTGTTGTTGCGCAAATTATTATGTATTTTCGTGGCTACTTGCTTTATTTTAATGCAAAACACATTTAAATATACTTCTAATATTTATTTATAGTGTAAGTAATACTTTTATTTTATTTATTTGTATATTTTCTTGAGATACTGAGTACGATGACTGGCAATATTGAAAACACATAAAAATGACCAATATTAAGCACAAACATTTAATTTTTTAAAAGGTAAGTTTAAAATGTATATTTATTATGTAAATAATAACCACAGTTATTAAATTTGATGTGATAATAACAACCTATATCATATGCTATACATAACCTCCAAATCTGTATCATAATAATAATTGTGTATCTCTTAAATAAATGAACTTTTATTACCTTTATAGATTCATAGTGTGATTATTTAATATTCCTGTATAATATAATATCACATTTCTTACAAATAAATAGGGAAATGAATTATCAGTATGTTTGACATTGGCTCGCTTATGGCGGCGATCTTGCCTCATGGCCATACCCTGTATATAAAAATACCCTAGCAATAAGTGCTCGTGAGTGACATCTGGTGAACGCCCGCACGGTACAAATATGTCATCATTATTACTGATATCTGTGTACAAAGCAGATTGGCTCACCCGGCAATGGATAATATGCCGTGATATAATATATAATTATTATTCCATTTACTATTTTCTTTTTAAAACGCTACTATTATTATTTAAAATGGTTAGTTTGTTGACAGTGATATATATCTATCAGTTACAAAGATTTGAGATCTGAACTGTGTAACCATGGAGTTGTCTTTAAAGCGTAGGCTCTGGGATTAAAATTATAGATAATTTTATAAATTTATCCATAAAATATATGCAAAAGAAAAACTATTTTGAGCTTCTAGTAAAGTGCCAGTTCCGGTTATCTGATTTACACCAAAATCTAATGGCATCTTTCCATATTAGAAAAAGGTAGACACACACACACTTACACACACATACACACACAGACATCATCGTGAAAATGCTAAAATTAGATTCTAGTGCTCACTTACCAAAATCTCGATATAGTTTGGTTCACGAAAGATGACAATTCAAGGTCATTTATTAACCGTATGGTATAATATTACTAGCAGATAAATTCACTACATTTCGTATACATAGACGTGCAACATGAAATATTTATGGATACATTTGAACTGGAAAAAATAAGTTTAATTTATTTAAAAATTATGTTTCTTTTTGAATAATGCCTTTCTCAAAGATTTATGCTCTTAACCTATGTATTTGTAAAACCCAAAAACATATACTTGACAAAAACCATGGAATAATAATTTGATTTAAATGTCAACGTCACTGGGTAACTATTAGGACAGAGGGCAGTGCAGTACATAATTAGATATCTGTAACTCTACGACATACGTCATTGTTATTTGTAATGTGTTGGAAAGTAATGTCACCATTACGTATATCTGTCACACAAAATAAACTGTATAGACATACGTCAAATAATAATAACATAAAATGTTGCTAAGTTACTATTGTATAAAGTGCTGTGTACTCTTTCTTCGAACAAGTGACCATGAATCAAAGTATATGCGATTTTTTGCACGATCCCCATACCGCCCTTACCAAGGGTAGCGGGAGGTAAAAATCCAAATGTAATTGGTTTGATTCAATTCAAGATTATATTTGTCAAAAATTGTAACGGGCCAATTGTCTACGATTATAGACATAAATCTTCTTTTACCATGTCTTTAAATTTCGGACTCAGCCATGCGTCACGGTTTCTCGTATATTATTTAATGAATGGTAAAATATTTGTAACATAAAAATGTTTACAAAACTTTGAATATTTAATATTTGGTGTTTACGTTTAAAATATAAATATTTACTTCTGAGAATATGTATGTTGAAGTATTCAGGTGAATGGAAACTGATTTATATTAGGTCTGTGATTGGCTCGAGATGTTTCGTTCACCTGTTACGATTGGTTACGAATTTCTCGTTTGATATTCGCTCCCTCGTATTTATCCTATTCGTCAGGTTGCAGTTATTAGGATATCGGATTATCAGCATTGACGATCGAACCAATATGCAGATAGAAAATGTGTTTAACGCCCCAGATGGGAATTTATTTTGCTATAAAATATATAAATCGGTTTTCACCACAAGATTACTTCTTATAACATCAAATTGCGAATTGAAACTTTTATTTTATTAGAGGTTTCATCATATACTTATCAAGTTGGATTTTCTTTTAAATTTTCGATATAAATTGGATTTAAACATATTTAAAAAGTAATTCCAATTCATATTTGATATAAACTTTACATACATGAAAACGTAACTACATAAAATTAAAACTTTTCCAAATGTTTTAATTGACATGAATCCGTATTATACTGAGTGTCTACCTTTTTGTGAGCCATACAATGGTAAAATTTTCATATTGCTATAAATTCTGTGTTATTAATTTCAGAGCAAGAGATTCAGAATTAAAAACTGCATTTAACAATTCGAAAATTATTGTTTACAAAAATCCATATCCAAATTTTAATGATTAATAACATTTTAAGGTCCCTACAATCTGATTTTAATATTTTTACGATGATGTCTGTTATGGGGGTCTCGTGGCTGTGTGCCTGATTGCGAATCTGGGGACCCAGGTTCGAACCCGACCGATGCTAAAAATTACTTCGAAATTTAATAGCATTAAATTGACCCCTGTGGTGCACTCTCTACGCCAGCTATGGGTGCACGTGATATGATGCCTGGTAAGCGCAAATATTTCATCATTACCGATATGTGTATACAAAGCAGTTGAGCACACCTAGCAATGGGTAATATGCCGTGATGATATATTTATTTTATTTATTTATGTCTGTTTATGTGTGTTTGTGTGTGTGTGTGTGTGTGTATGTGTGTGTGTATGGATGTAGCAGATTCTTAAAAAAATCTAAATATTATTTTTTGAAAATTTTTGTTCTTGCTTGTATTAAAGAAGAGTAAATTTTCTATCTGCTACATATAAATATTTTATTATATCTTTTATGGATTTAGAGATAATTAAATATAAGGTATATAATAATCTGTTATAATAAATCTCACAGCCCAATTAATGTTACGGAAACCAATTGAAAATTTAAAATGTTTGTAACTGACAGATAAATGTCAGTGTCAAAAATCCAGAGACATAACTGAAGATTTTTTCTGTGAAGTATATACATTATATTATTTCTTATTGTGTTAATAGTTACATGTTTAAATTTATAGATATATTACATATACCCTTCAAAAATACTGTCAATCCCGACAATGAATTGGAAACATTTCGAAAAATTAGAAGAATAGGATAAAATTTCTTCATAGAATGAATGTTAAATACAATAAGGCACAAGCACTCATATGACTTTGTTGGTCTTGAGAAGCAGATATGAGAGTCGTGTTAGAATGATAGCTAGTAATTATGTACATACATATCAAATATCATAATTTTTCATTCTAAATTTCGTGATTTTCCAATTCCATGTGGTTTATTTTCCTCGACAAGTAAATTCCATCCATCAAATTATTAGTATTTATTTTGACAATCATTATTCTGACACTGATGTAATAAAACGTTACACTTTTGTTCTAATTGTTTCTAATTCCATGGCTAATACTATTAAATTGTAATTCCGTGAAATTTCAAATTTTATTTCTGCAGTTCTGAAGTAGCCGAAATAATTTTTTGTATTGATTCGGATGTAGATTTTTTTGCTTTACAACATCCATTTGAAACTTTTTTTTTAAATAATTAGGCGAGCAATGCGCACGGAAAAACAGATTTCCCTTGTTAAACGCCTATGTTTCACGTTCCGTGATACACCCTGTACATTGTTATAATAATAAAATAACAGTAGTAATTTATGTACCCTCATAAAAACTAAGTAAACGACACTATTGAATTTGACAGAATGGGCGGAGCTAAAATCTTAATTCATACAATTCGTAGATGACCTTGATCGGACATCTTTAAAAAAAATATTGTACATGCGAATAAACCATTTTTTCATCGTATTTATAAATAATAAATCTGTGCAGATATCAATATTATTTTTTGATTTGTACACAACTTGCTTGTGGTTTATAATTTATATTTATTCTTTTGCGAAAGAGCCCATTCCTTCTTTTGAAAGAATTAAACTAGTTCATTGAAAAAGAATAGTTTTATAATTAAAATTCAAAACTATTGTAAGTATAGGATGAGAATAAATGAAATAGAAAGAATTCTACTAAGCAGAACAATTACAAAGACTCAAATTTTATTTTGCAGCAAACGCGATTACTTCCAGTTGTTGCGTTGCCCAAACACAAAAGATTTCAACTAAAACGACACAATTTATTCGCCGGAATACATAAGTACAAATGCACCATCTGCCGGTTGATTTTATAATGACAAAAGACAAACGCATCACATCGCACAAGCGAGTTTGTTAAGAAACATCTGCGAGTGCGGCGCGATAAATGAAAAACGAGAAGCAGAATTTCAATCAAGCTACGACAGCGTCGCCGTCGCCGTCGCGGTGCCGTACAAAAAGCACAGTTTATTGAATCCGACGCCAATATCCTGCGACAAACTCTGCAGTTTTCTCTACGCATTTGAGGCTTTGCATTTCCTATTTTAAGGGGGAATTTCCTGCCAACCCCAGCTGAACATAAATGAGGATATTTGCAATTAAGGAAGTCGCTAAAACGAATTTTAATAATAACCAAAGCTCTGGATTTACCAGGCGTCAAATTTCCTCCTTTCCATTTGCCTAATAGCCGAACCGCCATGCTATCTCAACATCCTATGCGATTCACTCAGATTTATACCTTTATAAAAACGTAAATTAAAATTTACTCATAGTCTGCCTTTAAAATTGAGTCGAAATTTATATAAAGATTTTAACACTATGTCTCAGTTTTGCACAGTACCTATACAGGCATTTAAATTACTCGTGACAATTTTCTGTATGATTGATTTGCTTAGCATTCTATTGTAAATCAAGTAGGTTAACCAAGAAGGTAGTATCCATATGGTGGTAATACTTATTTAGTAATACAGTAGATCGTCAATAATCCGGATTAATTGGGATCAGACCCCATCCGGATTTTTGACGTGTCCAGATTTTCGAAATGAACCAATAAAATACTTTTTGGGTGTCTTTAACGTAAAATATTAGCTGCAATCGGTCATAAATTACTGTGATGTTTAGAGAAGAGGAGCGGATAAATGAAACTATTCATTATTAATAAAATTTTACGTTTTATTTAAAGGAAAAATTATAACACTTGTCAGTTATGGACATAATTAATTGCTGTCATTTTGACACGGGTCAAAGTCATGTTACTGCACGCGCCCCATGCATAAATTTTCTTGCAAAAGATCCTATATTTCCAGTAAAGTTATTTCATTAACAAACTATGCAAATTGCACTTGACACTGACATCTTCTTCTTTAGTTTTTGCCATTCGTTAAGGGGTCGCTATTTTTTATTTTCTTCTTCCACTCATTTTTGTTTTGCGTGTCGTCCTCATTCAGTTCCTTTTCTCTCAAGTCTTCTACAATACAGTCTTTTCATCTTATATTTGGTCTTCCTATGTTTCTTCCACCTTCTATTAATATATTTATCTCTCCTCATGACATGTTCAAACCAATATGTAATCGTCTCTCTTATATCTAGAAACTTCTAACACTAGAGTTACTTCCCTTATTCTTTCATTGATTTCATTTTATTGATACTGACATCTGTCAATTTGAATTACCCGAATATATTAGCAGTTTCCATGGTTAAGTTAGCATAGCTGGCTGAATTATGAAATTTATATAAAATTTATTATCGTTATTCTTCTTTAACTCTATATCTGTTGAATATCAAATATAAAATGCAATCAAATCGTATAGACAATAATATATTCTTTAAGTTATAATAACATTTAACTGATTTTTTCAAGAAAAACTGTTAAAATCTTCAAATGAGGGTACTTCCGGTTGACCAATTATAACCAAAATCTAAACAGGTCTGCATATGGTTGTAAGGAAGAGGAATACGCAAGAATTGTAATTTTTGGAATTCTAGTATTGGAGATATCGTGCCCGAAAACGCGGTCACACACACACATACACACACACATACACACACGCGCACACACACACACACACACACACACACACACACACACACACACACACACACACACACACACACACACACACACACACACACATACAGACATCATCGTAAAAATAGTAAAATCGTATTGTAAAGACCCTAAAACGTGCTTATTCAATGAAAACTCACCACCAAATTTTTTGACCAAAGACAATACCTTCCTTACCTAGAGGTGACGGAAGGTAAAAACACACAGGAGTAGAAAAAATGATATTAATTTTACATACATGGCATTTTTGTTAATTATTTATAAATTTATAATTTTGAAAACATCAGCTCAAATTTTATCTATAATAGGTAAATTTATTACGTTCTACAAACATAGAATTAATAATTGAGGATTCGGTAATTACCTCGTTAAATTAGGTTGTGTTTATATAAATAACTAATTATTAATAGATACTGTGCGTATATACGAATACATATTAACATCCATAATTTAAAAGATATCTACATAAATGTTTTCACAATGTTGTTGATGCTGTGTTATTAATAGTTTTTGCGTTTCAAGCTGAATATTTACGAGTAGCATCATCTTTCTTGATTCAATAACTGTCAATAGTAGCAACTTATGTTGACAATAACTCGTAGAGTGACAATATATCATGAGAAATAATAAGTGAGTACTCGCTCGGATATTCAAGATAAATTATGAAATATATTGCTTTGAAAAACAATATAAATCATACAATATATTCGCCATTTCTGTAGACGGAACTATGGAAAATAATTTATTATATACTGGTTACATTCATACACAAATAACGTCACTCTAAAATGGAATATCAAACAAAATCACTGAGTAAGTTGAAAATTTATGTATAGTATTGTTTTGTTTTATATTTTGTGTTCAGCTTAATTAAAAGTTAATAACTCTATATCGGAAAAGGAAATTGTGAACTGTATTTATTTTAATGAACACCAAATTGTATTTCATTTCGGACAAACACCAATTTAACATAAACAATAGTTTATAATTAATACTTTCTGTTCAAAATATTGGCTATTTATCATAAATAATTACATTTATTTCTTTGCTCTAGCAGTTTCATCAGTTTTAAATTAAAACCAAAACGAAATATAGTTCAATAACATAAACAAGACTATTATTAGAATATAAGTGTTCTGAAACGAGATAGAATGGGGTATTCTACTGTATTTCTTTTATATTTTTTCCTACATATAAAAATCTGCGAGTATTGGTAAAAACAAGATGTTAAAATTCAAGATATGATTTTTTGAAATTATCAAATTTTCTGATACTTCACGGGCTTCAGATGGATATGCTTCTCCAACAATTATTTTTAAGGGTGTCTGCATTTTCTGCATTGAGCATACATTTTCATTAATTTTTATTAAAATTTCTTCTTATCTACTTACTTAGTAATAAATAAAAAAATCTAATGTGAGCACATTACCTTCCGTCAATCCTATGTACAAATTTTATACATAAATTTTCTTGCAATATTTTCAGTAAAATTATTTCATAAACAAACAAAACTCGCTCTCGTTATATTAGATAATGTGCCGACCACATTAGATTTTTAATTAAAGGTAGATGTTTTTACCTTCCGTCACCTTTAGGTAAGGAAGTTATTGTCTTTGGTCAAAAAATTCAATGATGCGTTTTTACTGAATAAGCATGTTTTAGGGTCCCTATAATAGATTTTACCATTTTTACGATGATGTCTGTATGTATGTATGTGTGTGTGACGAAAGTTCCGGATCCCATAACTTCAATACCACGATTCCAAAAATTATATTTTTTTCGTATTCCTCAAGTTTACATCCAAAAGAACAAGTGATTAGATTTTGGTTATTTAACAGTTAAATTTTATTTATTGACATTTAACGTTATTATAACTTAAAGAATATATTATTCTCTATACGATTTGACTACATTTTATATTTCATATTCAATAGATACAGAGTTAAAGAATTTTAAAGAAATTAAATTTTATAATTCAGCCTGCTATGCTAAACATGGAAACTATTAATATATTCATATAATTCAAATTGACAGATGTCAGTATCAATAAAAAATTAATGTGGCAGAGATGAGTATGTTGAAGTAGATGTTGGGGAAAACACGGAAAGATACGATAAGAAAATAACTCTAGTATTACAAGTTTCTAGAAAGATACAAGAAAGATGATTACATTGGTTTGAACATGTCATGAGGAGAAATGAAGAATTATATTGGAACAAGAATGAATAGTTTAGTAATAGGATGTTGAAGAAACGGATGATGACTATAGATAAGATGGAAGGACTGTATAGCGGAAGACTTGAGAGAAAAGGAACTGAATGATAACGACACGCAAAAATAGCGACCCCTAACGAATGGGAAAAGCTACAGAAGAAGAAGATGTCAGTGTCAAGTGCAATTTAAATAGTTTTTTTTATGAAATTTAGAATCTTTTGCAAGAAAAATTATGTATGGAATTTATACATTATACACAGGATTGACGGAAGGTATTGTGCTGGCCACAACAGTTTTTTTTATGGTACTCGAGAGTTTACACCTTATGTACACAGTAAAAAATACTTTGCTGTAATTACTAAAATTTAGTACCAGCAGAAATTTTGTCAATCTATTTAACAGGTTGGACAATCATACAATTTTTCTTTAATTTTTGCAAAGCCACGTGGTCTACGTTTTATTACTACCGGGCCTGTAGCCCACGTTGTAATACATTTTAAAAGTATAGGACATAAAATTTGTAGGGTTGGTAGGAATATAACATAAATATCACAGTTGGTCGGACAGAAATACAATCTTTATATTTAGCAAAAATTCATGATATCTCCACAAACAGCAAAATTATATAATAATTATAATAATTAGTCGATATTGAAGAAAAAATTATGGAAAAAATATAACTAATTAATCTACTTTATACATTGTGCCGAAATATAACATGAGAGGGTGTAAGTAGTGAAATAAATATATGCTAGGGCCGAAGCAGATCAAAACGCGTGCGTCATTCGCATGCTACGTGGTAGCTAATATGTTACGGACACTATAATTTCTACTTAAAAATGAAATATGCCTTTGCTCAATTGGACCACAAATAACTATTTATAAAACTATGTTACATTACACGCCAGAATAGTGTAAAATTTGTATTGCTTAAGTTTATTTTCATTTGAGTGTATTAAATTTCAAAAATTGACTTTTGTAAACAGATGTTTCTTAATACTGTTTACACTATATTGTACCTTCAAATTTCAAAATCATATACATAAATAGATCTAGAGTAATAATGTCCATTATTCGCACTGCAGGCTTGAGGGGCACGTAAACAAACATTTCATAAATTATATGTATCCATTAGAGAAGCTACAGGTTAACAATTATTAATGTGGATGTTAGTAGATCAATAATAATAACCTATAAATAGCTATCATATGCGCCAATTAAAATAGAAATTAATTAATTATACACAGGAAGTAATTTTTTAAAGGCATACAGTACTGACGAGAATGAGTAAAAAAACTTGATCTTCAATAGTTTCCTAGATATAGGGCAATGAAAATAGTTATTTACATACTAAGTGCAGGAAGACACTCATCCCGCATGAGCGCTTATTTGAGGCACGAGCGAGCTTGCGAGCAAGCGAGGGTTTCATTTGCGCGCATGCGTGGATGAGTGTCTTCACGCAAGAAGTTTGTACAATACTTTTTGTAACGAACAAAATCATTATTAATAAAGTATAAATGTCAAGATAATTGTACAAAATTCGCAAATACACAAGTAAATAGTACAGCAGCATTTTCATAGCAACGGTTGTTAAGTAAATTGTTGATTTCGGAAACATAATTGTTTGCATATTTTTTCAGAATTAAAAGTTGTCAAAATGATTCTGATATTTCTGTTACGCCTCACGAAATTTAAGGCTGGAGACAACGAATAAACGCTTTTTACCTTCCGTCACCTATAGGAAAGGAAGGTATTGTCTTTGGTCAAAAATTCGGTGGTGAATTTTCATTGAATAAGCACGTTTTAAGGTCTTTACAATATGATTTTACTATTTTTACGATGATGTCTGTATGTGTGTGTGTGTGTGTATGTGTGTGTGTGTGTGTGTGTGTGACCGCCTTTTCGGACACGATATCTCCAATTCTAGAATTCCAAAAATTACAATTCTTGCGTATTCCTCTTCCTTACAACCATATGCAGACTTGATTAGATTTTGGTTATAATTGGTCAACCGGAAGTACCCTCATTTGAAGATTTTAACAGTTTTCTTGAAAAACTCAGTTAAATTTTATTATAACTTAAAGAATATATTATTATCTATACGATTTGATTGCATTTTATATTTGTTATTCAACAGATATAGAGTTAAAGAAGAATACAAATAATAAATTTCACATAAATTTCATATTTCAGCCAGCTATGCTAACTTAACCATGGAAACTGCTAATATATTCAGGTAATTCAAATTGACATATGTCAGTATCAATAAATTTAAATTAATGAAAGAATAAGGGAAGTAACTCTAGTGTTAGAAGTTTCTAGATATAAAAGAGACGATTACATTGGTTTGAACATGTCATGAAGATGAATATATTAATAGAAGGTGGAAGAAACATAGGAAGACCAAATATAAGATGAAAAGACTGTATTGTTGAAGACTTGAGAGAAAAGGAACTGAATGAGGACGACACGCAAAACAAAAATGAGTGGAAGAAGAAAATAAAAAATAGCGACTGGGGGAAAAACTAAAGAAGACGATGTCAGTGTCAAGTGCAATTTGCATACTTTGTTTATGAAATAACTTTACTGGGAATATAGGATCTTTTGCAAGAAAATTTATGTATAGGGCGTGTGTAGTGACATCACTTTGCTGACTTTGGTAAGCAGATATGGGGGCCCGTGTTAAAATGACAGCAATTAATTATGTCCATAACTGACAAGTGTTATAATTTTTCATTTAAAATATAATTTCTTATTATTATTTGTTTGTTATCAGGAGTATGGAATTCAGTTGCCGAGAAAGGGAATCACATAATACCAAAAATTTAGAATCTTTAGCAAGAAAATTTATGTATGGATTTTGTACATAATTCACCTGTAATTCAGTATGTAAATAAAATATAAACTAAATTAAGCAGAAGTTCTAACGCATATTGTATGTTGTAATTACCAACTTTTCAAATAATTAAATAAACAATAATATCCGGCACATGCCTCTATTTTACTGGTAATTTAATTGTCAGTGTAAGTGTAATATCTGATAATTTAAATTTTAGGTTATGTTCTATTTTGATATTGGACAAATGACAGATTGTTGTTCTCCAACAGATGGCACTGATGGTAGACAAATTTATTATTTATTAATAAATTATTTATTATTATTGGTTTTTAATGCTTGAAAATCGTTAATTTTCGAAAAATTTATAAACTATATTGTGTTATTTTAAAGATTATTTTGTTGAAGAATGCCCAGAAATTGTCAGTGTTTTTTGCTTAATTTCCTGGTGCAGTGCATCGGGAAAGTGACGTTTCCTGTTGTCTATAGCGTGTGTCAAATATCACTTCCGAGGTTGTGAGTACAAAAATGAATTTTTAACGGGGTTTTCCTCTACTCGAAACTATAAGAGTTACGACTTAGGTATGCTATTGTTTTTTAAAAAAATCAAAAGTTGTGGCGACCTTGGCCCATATTTAATTTTCAAATAACTTCGTAACTATTAGAAATTTTGTTTTTTATAGTCTATTTACAGACAGACAAAACTTTCTTCAGTCACTGTGTTTGTAAATTTTCTTTGATTTTTCGTTTTTCTCGGAAACAATTGAAGATCAAATCTATGTTTATTAAGCTTTTTTAATCATTTTGGTCAATACTATATGCCCTTAATTTTTTTTACCCTTTTTTAACACACTAGATGTTATATTCTGTATATAGTAGAATATTTGAAATTGTCATTTTATTTTGTGAGAAGGATTTGGGTAATGACGCGCAGTCTTGTTTTTGAGCAATCGTCCTTCCAACGTCCCACCCACATACACACACACACACACACACACATACATCCACACAAATACACACACACACATACATCCACACATGCAAATACACACACAGATATCATCGTAAAAATGTTAAAATCGAATTGTAGGGACCTTAAAACGTACTTATTCATTAAAAGAGGCTGATGGTGAATAAAATAGTATACATACCTCGGGGGAAGTAACATTACAACCTCGCGCAATATCTCTCCATACATACGCCCTCGACTGTAACGAAACATATCCCACCTCGGGTGTAATATACTATTATTATACATATAAACTATTTCCCATGTAATTTGTTTACAAGTCATTTAAATCGATTATGTAAAATACTCATATCTGGTATTATTTTATAGCAAACTATAAATTACTTTTATTAGTCCAATAATGTCCGATTATATCTATACAAGATTTTATTTGTAAAACTTAATTAACTTTAACATATAAAACATAAGTGAGAAGAAATTTATTGTATAATTACGGACTAATAAATCGTGTATGTCATAAAACAGGAGCTTACGTTACACACATAATTTAAACTGATAACGCTTATATTCTACATAAAACACACATGCTTGCCTGCTTGGGAGAAGGCTAGGGATGAACTATAGGACCTGTGTTCACACCCCTTTCATAAAGGAACCCGAAGCAAGGGCGGCCTTAGAGACTGACACAACCAAAACGCACAAAACATACTCGTACATCAAATGATAAAGTTTCATTGAAATATATAGTTTTTATAAATTGTTAGATAAAAAATACCATAATACCTCCCACCATTTAATTTTAATTTTTTTAAATACATACCAACATACAAAGAAAAATCTGTTGTGGCCAGCACAATATATCTCGCCACTTCCATTTTTTGTTACATAAATATTGTATTTAACATTTCTTGTACCTACACCCTACACCAAAAATTCTACTTATATCTATTTTTACCTTCCTTAACCTATAGGTAAGGAAGGTATTGTCTTTGGTCAAAAAATTCGATGGTGAGTTTTCATTGAATAAGCACGTTTTAGGGTCTTTACAATACGATTTTACTATTTTTACGATAATGTCTGTATGTGTGTGTGGACGTGTGTGCGTGTGTGTGTATTCGTGTGTGCGTGACCGCGGTTTAGGTCGCGATATCTCCAATAATAGAATTCCAAAAATTACAATTCTTGCGTATTCCTCTTCCTTAAAATCATATGCAGACTTGATTAGATTTTGGTTATAATTGGTCAACCGAAAGTATCCTCATTTGAAGATTTTAACAGTTTTTCTTGAAAAACTCAGTTATATATTATTATAACTTAAAGAATATATTATTCTCTATACGATTTGATTGCATTTTATACTTCATATTCAACACATATATGTATAGGTACAGAATTATAAAGAATAAATTTCACAAATCAGCCAGCTATGCCAACTTAACCATGGAAACTGCTAATATATTCATGTAATTCAAATTGACAGATGTCAGTATCAATAAAAAGTAAACGAATGAAAGATTAAGGGAAATAACTCTAATGTTTCTAGAAAGATATAAGAGAGACAATTACATTGGTTTGAACATGATAGAAGGACTGTATTTCGGAAGACTTGAGAGAAAAGGAACTGAATGAGGACGACACGCAAAACAAAAATGAGTGGAAGAAGAAAATAAAAATAGCGACCCCCTAACAAATGGGAAAAACTAAAGAATAAGAAGATACCAGTGTCAAGTGCAATTTGCATAGTTTGTTTATAAAATAATTTTACTAGAAATAGATCTTTTGCAAGAAAATTTATGTGTAGGGCGCGTGCAGTGACGTGACTTTGCTGACTTTGGCAAGCAGATATGTGGACCCGTGTCAAAATGACAGCTATTAATTACGTCCATAACTGACAAATGCCATAATTTTTCATTCAAAATTTCATGATTTTCTTATTTCATGTGGTTTATTTATTATCAGGGGTATGGAATTCAGTTGCCGAGAAAAGAAATCATAAAATATCAAAAAAATAAATTTTGAATGAAAAATTTTGATGTGAGGATAACCCGCAAAATAGAAATGAATGGAAGAAAAAAATAAAAAATAGCGACCCCTAACGAATGGGAAAAGCTAAAGAAGAAGAAAATGTCAGTGTCAAGTGCCATTTGCATGAAATAATATTACTGGAAATTTATAATCTGGCATGAAAATTTATGTATGGAATTTGTACATAATACACAGGATTGACGGAAGGTATTGTGCTGGCCACATCAGATTTTTTTAATACCGGGCCTTACTTTAATAGTTACATGTATGAAATATAGGGTACTTTTTATAATGATAGAAAAAATGTTACCTAATAAAACACACCACCACACCAATTAAAAATACATACTACATACACCTGTAAATCCTTTGCAAATTTCATTTCTACTCCTGTATCCGTTTTGCCGTAGGTACGTTAATTAATATATTATACATGGCCTGAAATTGGGTCGACACTAAACTTTGTATATTAGCAGTAATGTTGAAAGGTGCTTCCCACTGTGGCCGCGTTATCTGGTGGCAGCGCCAGCAATGCTAGCAAAACTGAGCGATGAAAACATTTAGTACAAATGGATTCATTAGTGCGGCGCAATTATTGATCTTAATTGAATATGTATTATGTGATGACTCCGTGCAGATGGATTGTACTGACTGAGTGACTGACTGTGTAAGCGAAATCGGACAGAATTATTCATTCCACTTGTGTGTTTCAATCACATAACAGTAATTTCAGTAATATGACCGAAATTTTCTAATATTGTCAATATAAACGTTGAGTGCACAATTAATTTCAGCGCCAAAGGGATGTAACTAGGAATATGAACGGATAACAGTCTGCTACCATAGTAACAAATGAGTGCGTGACTAATACGCCTATTCTGTAAAACATTTGCTGTACGAATCGTTATCATAACTAAATCGTTATATCTACTTAACGATAATCGTTATTTTTGTATCCGTATTCTGTAAAACATTTTAAAAACTAATAACTAATAAATTATAATTTTAAAAGAAATATCTAAAATAATTCATATCACTCACAAAACTTCTAGGTTAGATCAGTTCTGATGGGAGCTGCTGTCAATCTGACACCTGTCGAATTCTTTCTTCTTTTTCTTATGAGTTATGCTGGAGCCACTACTATCATCCGTGCACAAACTGGGAAGCTTGCGCTAGGCGCTAGGAATAAAAACTTATTAAATTATTTTAATGTTACCTCGCAAAAAACTATAATATGGCGGGTTTTTGAGATTCAACATAATAGCAATTTTATTTGGACATAAATAAAAATACTTATTTATTGAAAAAACATTTATATAACGAATGATTTTTCCTGTCGTTAAAAAAATAACGATACCGTTATCCTTTTTCATCATTGTAATATGTAAAATGTATGTACTTCCTAGAAAAAATCTTCAGTAATGTCTCCGGATTTCTGACACTGACATTTATCTGTCAGTTACAAATATTTTAAATTTTCAACTATTTTCCATGGCATTCTTTCGGCTTTTCAGATCTTCCCATGAATGTCCGATTGGGAAATACGTAGTTAAACAAATATAAAGTCTTTTAGTTTTTGAGTAATCATCCTTCCAACATCCTACATACATACATACATACATACATACATACATACATACATACATACATACATACATACATACATACATACATACATACATACATACATACATACATACATACATACATACATACATACATACATACATACATACATACATACATACATACATACATACACACACACTCACATACATCCACACACACACACACACACACACACACACACACATACACACACACACACACACACACACACACACACACACAAACAGACAGACAGACATCATCGTAAAAATGTTAAAATCGGATATGCGATTTTTGCATGAATCCTCTCTTAGCGAGAGGTAAAAATTACAATTTCGTATACCTCATTCTTACATCCAAATGAAGACTTGATTGATTTTGCTTACAATTATACAACTTAATTTGAAGCTCTTAACTGTTTTTCTTAAAAATAACAAGTGACATTTAATGGTATTATAAATATTAAAGAACATTTTATTATCTATACGATTAGAGTAGATACGAATAGAACTTATTACAAACTTAACAGAAATTTTAAAATAGAAAGAATTTCTTAAGCACATTTATTTTTAAAACCACATTACACACCATCACGACCTACCAATTCAGCTGATTTATTCTACATATTTCCAATTACTTCCCGTCCTCCTATAACCTAACCTATAATAACTACGTACACGTTCCTACCATGTTCCTCCCTAAGCGATCACACTAACCTACAGCACATTCCCATAGTTGGATGGTTGCGTCCCCAGTCAGATGCGCCCCTCGGGCGGTTCTATCTAGCTCCGGGGACCGGAGGAATCCGGGGCGATGCCTGGTTGCACGCCAGAGTCGTCGCAGGAAATCACCTTCGACGTTAGCACAGAAGAGCCAAGATGGGGCATGGGAAGCAAAATGGGGAAAAAATGGCTTAATAGTAACGGAATTGTGGCAAATGATGTATTTAGATTATGGAATGTATATTGCCATCAAGGGACACGATAGAATTATGGAGAATAAGGCACGGTTCATATTTTTTTTATAATTTTATTTTAAATAGGTAACTGACAGCTTTGTCAATTTCTAAATCACCCTGAAATTAATTTGACAGTTGTTAAGTCTCCTAGTAATAAATTTGACAAGGTTGGCAATTTGTGAGTCAACAGAAATTAATTTGACATCAGCTTTGACAATTTTTGCCGGTTGGATGCTCTAATGAACTGAAGTATGAACTCCCCTTTTACAATGAAGTCTGTGTGTGTTAGGATGTTTGAGATACGATTTCACAGGTAAAGACCTGTTTAACTACAGATTCATCAATCTAACATTAATGGGAAGAGTTGAATAGGTGTTGGTAACAATTGGACAATCGGAAGTTCTAAGTATTATATTTTGTAAACTTATGTTAATACAATTATATGTTAATACAATTAATAAAGATCTTTAAATTCTCAATTTGATACATTCAATTTTTTTATTATATCTTCTACAGATTTGAGATATATTATATAATAATATAGAATAATCTGTTGTAATAAATCTCGCTGTCCAAAAAACTCCATGGAAACCAGTTGAGATATTTAAATGTTTATAATTGACAGATAAACGCAAAATGTCAGTGTGAAGAATCAATTTTTATTAACATTACAGAAAGTTTTTTCTGGGAAGTACATTTAAAATTTCTTATTGTATTGTTAATTAAATATTTAAAATTTTAGGTATATTATATTAAATATATCCTTAAGAAATACCGCTAATACCGTTAGTGAAAATAATGAATTTTGAATATATTAGAATAGTACGAGAAAATTCCTTATAGAACGAAAGAATAGATACAATTTGAATTATTTGTAGGTACAAGAAATATTAAATTCGTTCGATCCCGACCGACGCCAAAAATTACTTCGAATTTTAAGGGCACAAAATTGACCCCTGTGGTGCAGTTTCTACGACAGCAATGAATCCCCGTAAGGTGACGCCTGGTAAGCGCTCACACGTTACAAATATTTCATCATTTACCGATATCTGAGTACAAAGCAAATTGGCACACCCAGCAATAGGTAATATGCCGTGATAATATATTTATTTATTATTTTTGTAACATAAGATAGAAATGCCAAGAGGTCAAGTGTTGGCCACATCAGATTTTTTGTCGTAAAATTCAAAACGATATCGCCGAATGCACCCTGTTCGTACGTAAGAGAGATATTAACTAATAGTCAAAGTTAGGGGAAGAAATATCTCAAATTGGCGCATTAAAGAAGGAAAAATACTAAAATGGGCAATATTTTCTCGCTTAGAGCAATAACTGAAATTTATTAAGTCCTATTCGCGAGTTAAATGAGAGAAACCAGCTTAATGTGCCCGGCATAATTAACACATTCTAATAAGGTAATAACTTCTGTTCATATTTCATTTATGCAGATCGCGGCCAATAATAATTCAATATTAAGTCCATTCCTATGACAAATTACAATGAAACATATGTGCAATTATGGAACTTACCATAAATTGATACAGTGCCCAAAATTGACGAATAGTACGCAGTTACTATTATCTATTGTCAAACCCAGAATATCGAAAAGCTATACTCATTTGTCATTCCGAACGAGCACTTGTTTGCTCTAGATTTTAATTCTAGTTAAACTAGATTTGTATAGATTTCTACCTTGTTGCACGTATATTTCACTGATAATTACAGATTAAAAAGTTTAATTCGTTTTCATTTCATCTGCACCTAACTTGCGTGATTCAATTGTTTTTAGATTTGTAATCGTATAATTAAAGGAACAATCAAAATTAAAACTACTAAAAAGTTAAAAGTTTTGAAATTTCACTTCAAACTGGGAATATTACTTTATGTTCTAAACATAACGTTTTAAATATAAATAGAAACAAATACATTTAAACTTTGTTAGAATTGTTATTTCATCATATTTTGTTACCATTATTATAAATGCATATTTAATTTTTTTAGCAAATTAATACTTTTACGAGTACTTTAATTACTGATGTTTAATAATATATATATATATATATATATATATATATATATATATATATATATATATATATATATATATATATATTCTTAGTTAGAATATGCCATTAATAGTTGAAGAGTGTAATTAAATAACGGTAATAAGTGCCAAAATACAGAAACTTCGACAATTGCATTTAAAGTATTAAAATTTTATTTGACATAAAAAATAACAATTTTTTAAGAGATAATTTATTACAAAAGACATCAAAATGATACAATATCTAGAAAAAAAATCTGTTGTGGCTAGCACAATACCTCTCGCCATTTTCATTTTATGTTGCATACGGCGTGCGTAGTTCTGACTTTGTTGGCCTTGGCAAGCAGATATAGGGGCTCTTGGCAGAATAACAGCTAGTAATAATGTACATAGGTGTCAAGTGTTATAATTTTTCATTCAAAACATCATTTTGACAATTGTCATATGTTATAATTTTTATGGAATATACTTGTCGAGGAAAATAATCCACATGGATTTCGAAAATTCGCCAAAATACCACCGCAGACGTTTCGTTGGAAACTAACCCAACAGTCAACCTAGAACTGAACCAGACTCCG
This sequence comes from Harpalus rufipes, assembly GCA_951394225.1. NCBI lineage: Eukaryota > Metazoa > Arthropoda > Insecta > Coleoptera > Carabidae > Harpalus > Harpalus rufipes. The sequence continues at coordinate 63,218,315 of OX596275.1, forward strand.
AGAAGTCCAATAGATTGGAAGACGCCAAATTCCGGGGAAGGAATCCAGTCTTCAAAACGAACGAGGAAAAAACGTGTGGAGGAGGTGATCAACCGGTGGCCATTTTAGTTTGCTACCTTGCCACACACTGAATTATAATAATTGTTAACTTTCAGTGTAACAATATTTCGGTAACGTAAGTGTTGTCATTAGTTAAATTATATCATATTTGAAGTAACTGCCACGGAACCCAGACCATTGCTCAGAGAGCGGCAGGTTACAGTTTTATAAAACTGAATTTGATCTTATGCTGATGTTGTCTAGTGTCGAGTCTTGAGCCTGTCAGAAATGCAAAACTTAAGAACAAGGAAGACACAATGATTGATTTTAAAGTAATGAGAAAATTTCAAAATTATTCTTTAAATAAATATTTTATTCATCTTTTTAAATTTAAATTAATTTTCTCTTTTCCTCCATTCTTTTATTTTGCCAATGGCAACGAAAATTAGGTAGGTTTCTGATATCCGTATTATCTTAATCTGTCTTCAGTCGATTTGATCTCGTTGTTGGAAAAGACGTGAAGAATATTTAAGAAATGACACTCATGAATCTTAACAAAAACAGTTTAGTCTTGGATGGCGAGTAGATCAGCAGACAATTGAAAAGAAATGCACAAAGGAATAAAAGAATTTAATTTAATTCTCAAACTCATCGATGTTAGATTATTTCATTTGTTCAAGTTGCGAAACGAACTTTTCCTCTTTTAAGCAGTTTAATGTGCCGTGAAAACGATATCGAGAATAATGGATATTGGATAAACGTGAATTAAATATACCTACCGTAAATCATATTATATCGGATCAACCGCCTCGACCAGCCAGCCATTTGAATTCATTTGCGAAGAGATACGCTAATCGCGTCATGTCAAATAAAATGCCGTAAACACGGCAAAGCGATCGGAATTAATTTATGCTCTAAGATTCAATCTCAGACCAATAAAGCAACAAGAGCTGCGCGGGCTACCTTTCTCGTGTTTTGCTTTCTATTCTCTATATCTACAGAACCTTCAACAACAGACACACACACCCCATAGCTATATTATTATATCTATAGATCAACTAGATTGGCTGCATTTTACTTGTGAAGCCAAAATTACTTCCTTACCTTTCGGAAAGTTAGTAAATAAAATTAAATTAATTATGAATAGAAGTTAAAAGAATACATTTTTACCTCCCGCTACCCTTGGTAAGGGAGGTATAAGGATCGCGCTAAAAATCGTATATCGAGATTTTGGTAAATGACCACGTTTTAAAGTCCCTATTATCCATTTTTAACATTTTCACGATGATGTCTGTGAGTATATATGTGTGTATGTATGTGTGTGTGTGTGTGTGTGTGTGTATGTGTGTGTGTATATGTGTGTGTGTGTGTATGTGTGGATCCTCTTTACGCTCTAACTCTAGAGCCATTAGATTTTAGTGCATTCGGATAACCGGAAATGGCAGTTTATTAGAAGCTCAAGATAGTTATTCTTCAAAAAATACCTTTAAATGAATTTTTTTTCAATTTAAAGGTTATTCCATTTATATCGATATCCTTTTACCTTCCGTTGCCTTTAGGTAAGGAAGGTACTGTCTTTGGTCAAAAAATTCAATGATGTGTTTTTAGTGAATAAGTACGTTTTAGGGTATGTATGTGTGTGTGTCTGTGTGTGTGTGTGTGTGACGAAAGTTTCGGATCGCATAACTTCAATACCACGATTTCAAAAGTTACAATTATTTCATATTTCTCAAGTTTACATCCAGAAGAACAACTGATTAGATTTTAGTTATAATTGGTGAACCGGAAGTAGCCTCATTTGAAGATTTAACAATTAAATTTGATTTATTGAAATTTAACGTTATTATAACTTAAAGAATATATTATTATCTATACAATTTGATTACATTGTATTCATATTCAATAGATATAGAGTTAAAGAATTTTAAAGAAATTAAATTTTATAAATCAGCCAGCTATGCTAAACATGGAAACTCCTAATATATTCATATAATTCAAATTGACAGATGTCAGTATAAATAAAAAGTAAATTAATATGGCAGAGATGAGGATGTTGAAGTAGATGTTGGGAAAGACACGGAAAGATATGTAAGAAAATAACTCCAGTGTTACAAGTTTCTAGAAAGATACAAGCGAGATGATTGCATTGTTTTAAAAATGTCATGTGGAGAAATGAAAAATATATTAAATAAAAAATGAATATGAAATATGAATAATAGAAGGTTGAAGAAACAGAGGAAGACCAAAGATAACATGGAAGGACTGTATTGTGGAAGACTTGAGAAAAAAGGAACTGAATGAGAACGACATGTAAAACAGAAATGAGTAGAAGAAGAAAATAAAAAATAACGACCCCTAACAAATTGGGAAAGCTAAAAAAGAATATGTTAGTGTTAATGCAATTTGCATAGTTTGTTTATGAAATAATTTTACTGGAAATTTAGGATCTTTCGCAAGAAAATTTATGTATATACATAATACACAGAATTGATGGAAGGTATTGTGCTGGCCACAACAGATTTTTTCGTAATGTAGAATTAAATTATTTTTTACAGAATAACACTTTAACGATTATCGTTATAATAACGATATAACAATGCACAATGTCATAACGAACGTTTACAGAATAACCCCATTAAACGATTTTCGTTATTATTTTAACGATATAACGTTTTAACGATTCGTTATGTCATAACTATGCTTACAGAATAGCCCTGTAAGTCACAATTTTTCATTTCACAATAGATGCTAAGGTTGAAACATCTGTTGTCTAAATAAATAAATACCGTGCAGTTCATCTCATCTGTAAGAGAAAAGCCATAATTTATATTGATATACGGACTCTTATAGTAACGCAAATACAATACAGCAATCCAAAAGATGAAAGAGCAAGTACAAAAGTATTTCATCTTTCTTGCCATTAAGTTGTATTGAAAATATTACAGAATACCACCGTTATTTTTTTTAAAGTTTGTGTTAAGATGATGTACGGACTAATAACGAATTTATTAAATTACACGAATTAAATTCATAAATACAGATATTACGATTATAACATCCAAATAGCTTTTATCCTCAAAAAACAATGACGTTCGTGTGTAAAATATCAAATGTCATTCGATTTCAATGAATTATAAAATTTGCGGAGGAATTAAAACTGTGTGACGTTATAATATCACGCAGCGAAATATTGTCCGATAAAAAATATCAGTATGTGACAGAATATTATTTTTGATATTTGAGACAACAGATAACGTTTTTAAACCTATCATATTCAGCTAGAAAATATTTTTGCAAATTTAACAAGTATGGGTTAAACAACGGTTTTTAAAACAGTTAACGAAACAAATTATTATTTAATATGAGCAAGTAATTCATATACGAGTAATGAGAAAATTTAAAGTGTTCTCAATTTTCTAACTTCTGACATAAGAAAAGAATATTATTTGGAAGCTTTTAAAAAATGGAAGGAAAGAATGGTGAAATGTATTATTGTCGAAGGGAACTACTTTGGATATATTTAAAATAAAATTCTATAAAATGTGAACCATGTATCTTATTCCAATAATTCTGGCGAGTTAGGGGCGGATTTAGGCATGAGCTTTATGGGCTGCGGCCCGGGGCCCCGCAGATAAAAAGGCCCCCTGCTCTTATTTATTTGAGAATTTTTTGCTTCGTTTTTACCTTCCGTCACCTATAGTAAGGAAGGTATTGTCTTTGGTCAAAAAATTCGGTGGTGAGTTTTCATTGAATAAGCACGTTTTAGGGTCTTTACAATACGATTTTACTATTTTTACGATGATGTCTGTATGTGTGTGTGTGTGTTCGTATGTGCGTGTGTGTGTGTGTGTGTATGTGTGTATGTGTGTGTGTGTGTATGTGACTGTTTTTTCCTGCACGATATCTCCAGTACTAGAATTCCAAAAATTACAATTCTTGCGTATTTCTCTTCCTTACAACCATATGCAGAGTTGATTAGATTTTGGTTATAATTGGTCAACCGGAAGTGTCCTCATTTGAAGATTTTAACAGTTTTTCTTGAAAAAATCAGTTAAATGTTATTATAACTTAAATAATATATTATTGTCTATACGATTTGATTGCATTTTATATTTGATATTCAACAGATATAGAGTTAAAGAAGAATAAAGATAATAAATTTGATATAAATTTCATAATTCAGCCAGCTATGCTAACTTAACCATGGAAACTGCTAATTCAAATTGACAGATGTCAGTATCAATAAAATGTAAATCAATGAAAGAAAAAGGGAAGTAACTAGTTTCTCGATATAAGAGAGACGATGATTACATTGGTTTGAACATGTTATGAGGAGAGATGAATATATTAATAGAAGGTGGAAGAAACATAGGAAGACCAAATATAAGATGAAAAGGCTGTATTGTAGAAGACTTGAGAGAAAAGAAACTGAATGAGGACGACACGCAAAGCAAAAATAAGTGGAAGAAGAAAATAAAAAATAGCGACCCCCTAACGAATGGGAAAAACTAAAGAAGAAGAAGAAGATATCAGTGTCATGTGCAATTTGCATAGTTTGTTAATGAAATAACTTTACTGGAAATATAGGATCTTTTGCAAGAAAATTTATGTATGGGGCGCGTGCAGTAACATGACTTTGACCGTGTCAAAATGACAGCAATTAATTATGTCCATAACTGGCAAGTGTTACAATTTTTCAATCAAAATTTCATAATTTTCTTATTTTATGTGGTTTGCTTGTTATCAGGAGTATGGAATTCAGTTGTCGAGAAAAGGAATCACATAATACCAAAAATTTATAATCTTTTGCAAGAAAATTTATGTATGGAATTTGTACATAATACACAGGATTGACGGAAGGTATTGTGCTGGCCACATCAGATTTTTTTTCAAAAAAGTGTCCGTACGATAATATTTTTAATCTATTATAGAAATGGTAGTATAAAACCCAATATTTTTTTTTCAAAATTAAGTCCAATTGAGCAAGTTAGGAATTTTTTAATCCAAAATGAAAAGCATTATGTTACGTATTATACAAAAAAAAAAAACAAATAAAAAAATCTGATGTGGCCAACACGAAACCTCCCGCCATTTAATTTTTATTAATTTAAATACATATACCTATGAGGTTTCATGGCCGCGTGCCGGAGTGTCTGATGGAAAATGTGGGGAACCGGATTCAATTCCTACTATCAAATATTTCAAATTTTAAATGACACATAACTAACCCCTGTGATGTACTCTCTCTGTGTATTAGCACATCCAGCAATGGCTAATATGCTGTGATAATATATTTATTTTCTTATTTAAATACATACCTACATATTTACTAATACTAGAAATTATGTATGTTCCATTTCCATTTAATTATTGTTCTATTTGAAATGATATATAATAAGTTCCTTTCCATGTAACTCTAGTTGTATTTACAATTTTCTTTTGAAAATGTTAATGTTATTAATTTGAAATGATTATTCTTTTGACAGTGACATTTATCTGGCAGTTACATACATTTGAGCTGAACTGTGTAACCAGGAAGTTGTGTTTATAGCATAAACTCCGAGATATAATTTTTATAGTATTTTATAAATTTATCCATAAAATATATAGAAAAAGTATTAATTCAAACCTGTAGAAACTGGAATAATCTTTAATTTTAACATTTAAAGGTATTTTTCGAAAAAAACTATTTTGAGCTTCAAGTAAACTGCCATTTCCGGTTATCCGATTGACACCAAAATATAATGGCTTCTTTCCATATTAGAATAAGGTAGAAATACCAGATTTTAAAATTTTCTGAACGATATTATTTGAGTTGGAGCGTAAAGAGGATCCACACACACACACATACATACATACATACACACATACACACAGACATCATCGTGAAAATGTTAAAATTGGATTGTAGGGACCTTAAAATGTGGTCATTTACCAAAATCTCGATATGCGATTTTTAGCACGATCCCTATACCTCCCTTACCAAGGATTGTGGGAGGTAAAAAGTTTCATTTGTATCCCAAAATACGATTAAATCTATTTTTTCTCTATTTTCAAATTAATTTTAATTATTTTATAATATTTATAGAGCAAAGAACGAACCATTGCTGAAACCACATTATTTGTTACACCGCACTTAAGTTTTAATGGTAGTACATTTTACATGCAAAATTTTATTTTTGTCAGATATTTTCACCCATTTACCAGTTGACCGAATAATTAATTTTTCATATGAAATCGTGAATACCAGAAAGTTTCAGAACAATAGTGTGTATTGTTTGATGTAATCGACGCAGGGGTGTTGTGTTGCTTAATTGTAAATTTAATTGTTGGTAATTTAATGAATTAGGGGGACAATAAAACCCATGTTTGAATATAGGTCCAGTATTAAGCTCTATACGTATGCATGAGACTTTGCTTGGTGCGCGGTGCTGAGCACACTAGTCGCTAGTCGCTTTCTTCATTTGCCGGGCTTTGTATTCCGTGCGGCAAGGATTCCAGCCTCCTGGTCACGTGATATTCTCGTCACGCCAGCCACTGTTATTTTTTTATCCGCCCTCAATTTTCCAATCCATTCTGTTTTTATGGGTACAATTCGAGTATCCAATGTCTTCGTTCTCACTTCAGGGCCCGAATCGTGTCTTTGTTCCACACCTGAGTGTCGGCGTTTTGTGTCTTCGTTTCGGACTGCGTTCGTCTTTTTCTCGTATCGATGATATCCCGCACACGTGAAACGTTTATCGCTCCAACTTTTCCTCTAATTTTTCCCTTCGTAGTTCCATGCCCCGACCATTTTTTACTGGGCCTAATTTGGATTTTGCAAACGGGCAAATTTCATCACGTTCTGTGTTCTTAATTCTGAAACACTTTAAAATTGAAAACTTTAAGAGTGCATTTCGAATTCACGTATACACCTATATATTTGTCTCATTATGTCTTTAAGGTTTAAAACGAATTTAAATTAAATTTATGCATATACACTAGTTTTCATCTCTCCCTAAGAGAGGTATTGGATTCATGCTAAAAATCGCATATCCAGATTTTATTGAATAAGCACGTTTTAAGGACCCTACAATCCGATTTTACATTTTTACGATGATGTCTGTGTGTGTGGATGTATGTGTGTGTGTGTGTATGTGTGTATGTGTGTGGGATGTTGGAAGGACGATTACTCAAAAACTATAAGACTTTATATTTGCTTAACTACGTATTTCATTCATGGGAAGATCTGAAAAGTTTTGGTAACAATTGGACAACCGGAAGTAGAAGATTCTTGAAAAAAAATCTTCTAAATATTATTTTTTGAGAAAATTTCTTGGTAATATTAAAGAAAATTAAATTCTCTATCTCATACATGTAAATATTTTATTATATATTATATAGATTTAGAGATAAAAGAAATATAATATATAAAATAATCTGTTGTAATAAATTTTACAGCCGAAAGAATGCCATGGAAAATAGTTGAAAATTTAAATTGTTTGTAACTGACAGATAAATGTCAGTGTCCGAAATCCAGAGACTGAAGTTTTTTCTGGGAAGGACATACATTTTATTTCTTATTGTATTAATAGTTAAGTATTTAAAATTTTAGGTATATTACATATATCCTTCAAAAATACTGTCAATCCTGACAATGAATTGGAAACATAGATATAAGTAGAATTTTTGGTGTAGAGTGTAGGAGTACAAGAAATGTTAAATACATTAGGGCGCGAGCAGTCATGTGACTTTGTTGGCCTTGACAAGCAGATATGCAGGCCCGTGTCAGAATGATAGCTAGTAATTATGTATATAGATGTCAAATATCATAATTTCTCATTTTAAATTTAGTGATTTTCCAATTCCATGTGGTTTATTTTCCTCGACAAGTAAATTCCACACTCCTGGTGACAAATTAACTACGTGAATTTAGAAAATCTTGAAATTTTTAATGACAAATTCTGACATTTGACATCTATGTACATAATTACTAATTATCATTCTGAAACGGGCCCCCACATTTCTTGTCAAGGCCAATACTTATGTAACCAAAAAAGAAAGTGGCGAAAGGTATTGTGCTGGCCACAACAGATTTTTTGAGTCATGGAATGGAATAAAAATCTATTTGAAAATATTTTATTTTTCGTTTAATTTCATATTCATGTTACAAAAAGACAAATAAGGGGGGGTGGCAAATCTTGGTTCAGCTTAGGGCGCAATATACGGTTGATCCGCCTCATGCGCAATGAACAAAACCTTTGTAAATTTATTTATATTTTCATATGTTAACTGTGCAAAAGTAGAATTATCAGGACTAGTCTAGTAAAGTGTTACTGGTGAATTCAAAAATTGTTCCGAAAAAGTCTACTTTCCAGTCGGATTCAAATAAAAAGAATTAAAAATTTATTTGTTCTATAACGTTTGCCATATCAGGCAAGTCGGTTGAAGATATTGTAACATTATACCAACTATAAAACTGTCTTCATTTCCTATTCGATGATACGAGTAGTATATTAGAGTAGATAGAGCAACAGTCTTGGAGTAGTATATCTGTCAATAGATAACCGTTTCAGATAGTTCTGCAACCATGTATGTCGATACTAGCAACATACACGTTCCCGATATGTTTAGATTACTGCATCGTGTCTTACATTACGGCTGTCATGGGCGGGTTTGTGGGGCACAGTGGCAGGGGCTCGGACAAATGAGAACAAATGAACGTTTCTCCGGTAACGGTGCAAGAACAAAAACTAAGCGAAAACAAATTACATGCTCCGCCTAGTCAAGGTTTAGTGAAGAATGTGCACTTTAATTTCGTTCAATTTGTAGTCTATTTCCTTCAACTATACTTACTTACTCTGATTAAAAGAAATGTGGTAAACTGGTAACTACCTACTAGGACAGTTTATAGCCTGCTTTGACTTTTATAACTAATAATTCAACTGCAATTCCAGTTACCAGTAATAGTAGGTTTATATTTCCACTGATTTGTGAGTTCAAAATAATAGCATGTATGGCTACGACTACTATGATTTTATAAGGTACAACTGAAAAAACCTAATAATAGATTATAATTTGTTTATTTTTATTGCTAATTTCCTATACATATACATATATATATATATATATATATATATATATATATATATATACATATATATATATATATATATATATATATATATATATATATATATATATATATATATATATATATATTCGCGACCAGACACTCCGGCACAGGACTCCAAGACCCCATTATTCAATTCGAAATTTGAAAAATGTTTCAGCACTGTATAAATTGGAAATATTTAATAATGAAAATTAATAAAATAAACTACAAAGCAAAATCTGATAATTCATAATGATGATTTCATTTGTTTCATTATCAATATCATTGTTTTCACATTCCACCCTAAAATATTTATAATTGTTATATTTTTGCTAGTGTTTCGTCTCGTCTAGAAAACAATTTAGTCTCGTCTCGATTTTTTTTCGTCTCGAACAATGGAGTCCCGTCTCGGCCGAGAATCTAAACGAGGTTACTCGATCTTTTTTTAATAAATTCAATATGCAATTTATTTTGATATATTATATACAAAGTGTATCACGGCAAGTGAAACATAGGCGTTTAACATGGGAAGTGTCACGTTTTATTACGTCAGTGTCAAAATAATGATTGTCAAAATAAATATTTTATGTAGTAAAATGAATTTTCGGAATAGAAATTTAATAATAATACGCTTTTGTTCGTCTCTTGTTTCTAATTCCATGGATAATACTATTAAATTGTAATTTCGTGAATTTTTAAATGTTTCTTCTGCCGTTATGAAGTAGCCAAAATGAATTTTTATTATCGATTCGGATGTAGCAATTTTTGCTTTACAACATCCATTTGAAACATTTTGTCTACAATAATTAGGGGAGCAATAGGGATACACCTGTACAATCGTAAACACATATAAATAATATACAGGGTGATTAAAAAAATTAAAGTAAATAGCTATTTTCTTCACTATCAATTTTATTTTAGTACGTCAGGAAAGTGGGAGATAGTTTTAAAATGCATTTTTTTAAAGGACACTTTTTTTTTATATTATTATAACACAAGCACACAATGTAAATTGCACTTGACACTGACATCTGTCAATGAGAACTATCTAAAATCTGAATATAGTAGTACTTGTCTCCATGGTTATAGCATAGCTGGCCTAGTATATGAAATTTAATTTTTTCCATTGAATATGAAGTATAAAATGAAATCAAATTGAATAGAAAATAAAATATTTTTTAATATTTATAATAACAAAGTGTTAAAAAATAATATTTAAATGCATATTTTCAAGAAAATCTATTAAAACTTGCAAATGAGGAGACTTCCGGTTGAACAATTGTAACCAAATTCTAATCACCTCTTCGTTTGTATGTAAACTCAAAGAATATGAAAAAACAATAATTTTTGGAATTATGGTATTTGAGTTATGCGATCCGAAACAATGATCACATACACACACACGCACACACACACAAACACGCACACACTCGCATACAGTACAGATATCATCCTAAAAATAGTAAAATTGCATTGTAGTCATCATAAAACGTGCTCATTCATTAAAAACTCGCCATCGAATTTTTTGACCAATTCCTTATATAAGGTGACGGAAGATTGTACAAAAAAAACAATATTTATATTTTTGCCTGTATTTCGGATAAACAGCACACCGATAAAATGGCCCTTAATATGACAATTTTGGCTAATTTGCCAACTTCGTATCTCCCTTAGTTCTTGAAATGAACATGATTGGTATTTTTGACACTGTATATTGTCAATGTTATTTCGTCATCATCTAAATTAATATTTTTATTTTGTTTTAGATACAGACTACTGCAATTACTTTTGGAAATAAATTACTTCAGTAAGTTACTAAATTTATTATACTCGTATATTTATCTCCAATTTTATTCATAGATATTAAATTGTACAATTTTTTCCGTAGAATGGAAGTCTAAATCACATTTATATATTATTTTCTAAAATTCTACAATATTCTATAAATTGTCTAAATTTCACATAAAATTTTTAAAAACACATTCATACTCGTATATCGGAAATATTTTTTATCATTTTGATTGACTACATTCATAAAAATTTTACTACGTCGGAAATAGCGGACTATAATATTTTTAGTATTTTCATTTTTAATTTAATTATATAGACTCCACGAAGCTACAAAATAAAATCGTGAATATTTAACTTTTACATTTATTTGAGATACATATAAATATCACTTCCATCGTTTATGTGGAATTTTATATTTTACCGTGTAACCACAAAATTATTAATCTAACAAAAGTGACTACAGTAATTTTTTTTAAAGATGTCCAATCCAGATCATGTGTATCATGAACGAATTAACAAATTGGCATATATTTATTTCTCTCTCTCTCTCTTATTTGCTATGCCTACAAGCGTGTGCGATAAGGATACATACGTTTGTCTTTCAAAAATTCATATTGTTTCGAATTGAAAACGATGCTCGTTGTTGATAATACTTTCGCTGTAACGTAAGTTTAATTATTAATTCAGAATGTTATTTTCTGTGCCACACTGTGTCATTATCTTATATTTCACATATTTGGTTATATATTTGCTAATAAACTTACCAGTTAACTTAGTTTTGAATTTTGAGTGCTTTTATTGTAACATACAGGGTGTATCACAGAAAGTGAAACATATGCGTTTAATATGGGAAATCGTTTTTCCGTGCGCATTGCTCCCCTAATTATTTTAGACAAAATGTTTCAAATGGGTGTTGTAAAACAAAATTTCTGAATTTGACAGAATTCGTAAATGACCTTAATCGGACATCTTTAAAAAAAATACTGTACTGTTGTGCACTCCTAATAAAATACATGCAATTGTTTCGTAGCTTACTCATACTAGTGCAGCTAAACTCTTAATCCGTGCGACAACATTTGATTACCATGTTATTAAGACAACAGCGGATGTGCTCTAATTCAACCCTAACTACTTACATAAACATATTTATCTCGACCGAGTGTGATCAATGTTTGATTGTCTGGTATATTGACATTTTACGAGTACACACTTAGCCGGCCGATAGATTCAAACCGTGGTACCTCACATCCGGTTACAACATGCAGAATCCCTGCGGTTTAATGCGTACGGCTTTCTACATTAGCATTACTGAAATCCGCTAAAAGCTAGCAAAAATTTGAAAATTATTTATTATTTTTCGGTCAGCATGCGATGCAAAGTGAAACAAACTAATTCCTATTTCATATTTTTCAACTATTGAGGCTGTAAGCTTAAAATTTTCATCTGTAAATTTTGATCATGTTCATAAATAGTACTGTTTTGTTAACGTCCTTTATCTAAGTATCTAAAACAGGCTCAATTTTTTTTAGCATTTTCATCCCCCCCCCCCATAAATTATCGAGTCGTTCAGGTATTTTCATAATAATTTGATCCAGTAGCAATAACAATGAAACAATTGTTTTTGATAAATGTGAGTTGTCAACTTTTTCAAATAAATTTTGACAAATAAATCGAATAATAATTATAAAAGTTATAATCAGTAAATATGCTTGCCTTTACGGATAGTGAGTATACAGACTTTATGCTGGCCTGTGGTAAAGCTTAAAGGACTCATGATCTCGGAGATTTATTTATTTTATTTACGTATATGTACAAAAGTACGAACGTTTAGCAGAGGGCGTTTCGGAAAATATTCCAAATAAATTTTCCAACCTTGGGCAGCGTTTCCCTAAGCTTCACCATAGGCTAGCACAATGTTTGTATACTCGCTATTCGTAAAGGCAGGCATTTTTACTGATAATAACATTTACAATTTTATTAATCGATTTATTTGTCAAAATTTATTTGAAAAGTTAACAACTCACATTTGTCAAAAACAATTGTTACATTGTTATTACTACTGGATCATATTGTTATAAAAATATCAATGTCATCTGTATCATGAATGAATTAACAAATTGGCATACATTTACCCCCCTCCTTTACAAAGGCTTTAAGCGTGTGCGATAAGGATGGATATAACACGCTTGTCTTTCAAAAATTCATATTGTTTCGACTAAATTAGGACATTCCATTTTAAAACGATGCTCGTTGTTGATAATACTTTCGCTGTAATGTACGTTTATATATTAATTCAGATAGCCGTACAAATAACGTTATTTCCTGTCAGTGTCACTGACACTGACATTGTGTTAGTATCTTAATTTTCACATATTTGGTGTTACATTTGCTAATAAACTTACCAGTTTATTTTTTTTTTGAATTTTGAATGCTTTTATTATAACATATTTTTATAATAATAAAATAACAGTAGTATCTTATGTACCCTCATAAAAACTAAATAAACGGCACTACTGAATTTGTCAGAATGGGCGGAGCAAAAATCTGAGTTTAAAGAATTCGCAGATACCCTTGATCGGATATCTTTCAAAATTTTTAATGTACAGTAAAATTTTTGAAAGATGTCCGCTCAAGGTTGTCTACGAATTGTATGAATTCAGATTTTTGCTCCGCCCATCCTGACAAATTCAATAGTGTCGTTTGCTTAGTTTTTATGAGGGTACGTAAGATACTACTGTTATTTTATTATTATAAAAAAATGTATTACAGGAAAAACATTCACAGTTCAAAAATAAGTAAACTAGTAAGTTTATAAGCAAATGTAAAACCAAATATGTTAAAAATAAGATACTGACACACTGTCAGTGTCAGTGACTCTGACAGAATATAACGGCTATGAATCCGGGTAATGTATCTGAATTAATAAATACTTACATTACAGCGAAAGTATTATCAACAACGAGCATCGTTTATAAATGGAATGTCCTAACTTAGTCGAAACAATATGAATTTTTGAAAGACAAGCGTGTTATATCCATCCTTATCACACAGTCTTACAGCCTTTGCAAAAGAAAGAGATAAATGTATGCCTATTTGTTAATTCGTTCGTGATACAGGTGCCCTTGATCATTCAAAAAATTTACTGTAAACGACTCGTTAATTTATGGGGGAGGGGAGGGGGATAAAAATTATAAAAAAATGAGATTTCGAAAAAAAGTTATTAAGAAATATTGTTGCTCTCGACGAGTTTTATCACTGGTTAAATTTAATGTACTTATTTCTGTTACACCCTGTATATCTATCGTTGGGGGTGTTTACTAAGCGTGACCTGAAGAGTTCTCAAAACTTTCAGGGTTCACTTTTGTGCTATTTGAAAATTGGAAATAATTTTAAGTTTCAAATTTGTCGTCGGTTTGACTTAAACTCGCGCCACTCATATTACAATTTAATTAATTACTTATCGGTCCTCAACTCATAGCTAACTAATTGGAGATTCTAAATTTATTAAACATAATTATATGTGAAATGCTAGTAAAGGTAAATTTAATGTAATACAAACTAAGACCTTCCAATAATTCGATTGTGGCGAACCCCGTGAATCAGTTATGCCAACATCAATATCCAACAGCCGCAACAATGTATCTCCGCGTGTCTAGCGCGTCATGGCCGGTACATAATGACTGTTTATCTTGTTGGTCTTGGTATTTGGCGGGTGTAGTGTGAAATTAAATTCCTGGGGTGCGATTTCCGGCAGCATGCAACCGTCTATGACACTTTACGATACCTGCCCGAGCTCGGAGTCATCGCTCCGGACCCGGACTCTCCGGACCGCCTCCAGGCCGGATCCGGAGGTGGCGTCTTGGCCTCAACATGAGTTTAATTACGCGCCCAAGGCAAGGGCGTACGTGATTGAGTTGTTTTCTCTACAATTCAATAGTGATACTTCTCAGTAATAAGGAAACATGCTTTCATATACAAAACCGTATTCATAGAAATGTATAAATAGTATTTATTCGCAATATGACATATTCATCTCTGTATAAAATTCAAAAAATATAAAATTTGTGTCAAAATACTTTGTTGAAGAAGACATATTTTAAAAACTACTGATATATTTAAAGTAATGACAGCGACATGTTAATTTATGGTTTTATAATTATACATAATCACTGTAACATTAGTATATATCGATTTCTATTTATATTATATGAAGAGTACTTCTTTTATACTAATCCAAAGTGTATTGAGCACTTTAATATCATATTGTGCGCTCAACAGAAATGTTCAATCGTTTTATACTCCATTAAATTTTTATCTTTTCCTCTCAATTTATTTCTTAGGTTTATTTATTTATAAAATATAGGATTATAGAAAATCTATAACAATCAGTAATGAATACAGTGAATTTTATGTGTACTGAAATACCGTGGTATTCGCAGTTCGTATCTTGAAAATAAGTTATCACGAAAAGTTCGCATGTAGAGCGGTTCGTAAGTAGAGGTACCACAGTACGTAACTATTCTGATGTGACCAACACAATACCTCCCGCCATTTACTTATGGGGTCTCGTTGCCGCGTGCCTGATGTCTGGTCGCGAATCTGGGGAATCCGACTCGAACCCGATCAACACCAATTAATTCGAATTTTAAATGGCATAAAATTAACCCTTGTGGTAAACGCCCGCACAATACAAATATGTTATCATCATTACCGAAATGTGTGTACAAATCAGATTAGCACACCCAGCAATGAATAATATACCGTGATAATATATTTATTTGTTTCTTTATGTAAATATCTGCATATTTACTAATGCTACAAATTATGTATATTAAGTTCCTTTCCATAAAACTATTGTTCTATTTACAATTTTCCTTTTAAAACATTACTATTATTAATTTGAAATGATTATTTTTTGACAGTGACATTTATCTGAGCTGAACTATGTAACCATGGAGATGTGTTTAAAGCATAAGCTCCGAGTTATAATTTTTATATTACTTTATAAATTTATCCATAAAATACATAGAAAAAGTATTAAAGCAAACCTGTAGAAAATGGAATAATCTTTAATTTTTATAATAATAATTAGCGACAAAACTACATTTAAAGGTATTTTTTGAAGCTTTGAGCTTCAAGTAAACTGCCATTTCTGGTTATCCGATTGCCACCAAAATGTAATGGCTTCTATTCATATTAGAATACTGTATATATATATATATATTCACTTAAACAAAAACTGCGTAGGTTAATAGCACTCACGGTGTAATAAAATATATTATTGGCTTTTCAGTGCTAGTAATACTAAGAAATTCTTTTAAATCTGACAAGTTTTTGATATTTTTTATGTAATTATTTATGTTACGTTATATATCTCATAGTTTATTGAAACTGGACAAATATTAGTAGCGTCCAGCACATATTTGAAATTCTTATTTTACTATCACTACCCTTAAATATTGAGCAAATACTATGCGGAGCTCCTGCTAGTGTATTTTCAATTTCTAAAGAATTAACCGTTTCAATAAAGTTTAAATATCCCCAAATTAAATCTATCGTACTCTTTCCCATAGTGCTTAAAAACGTATACGCACCTGGGATGTCCCCTCGAGTATAGCTATTAAGTACGAACAGCCCTGCACCTTTCATTAAATCCACTAGTTTTAATCCTCGATTATTAATTTCACTGCTGCAAGAAATTCTATTCTCATATACATTTCTATTCAAAAATATCATTTTCCATTTGATTAAGTTGTCCAGTCTTACTATTGAAGTCACCTGCAATTATAATTTTATGGTTATTATATAAAGAAGAATTAACAACATCTTCATAAAACTTCATCTTCTTCGATAAGATTTTAATATGTTTGGTAAACAGGTAGCACCAACTCTATGCTATATGTACATTACAGAATCAGGAATTGAAATAGTAATGCAATGTGATGCAGGAAATAGCACAGACACGACTAAATAAATAACAAATTAATTATCTCCTTTATAAAATACTCATGCTGCGCCACTGTCCATCTAAAACGAAGCACTTGTTTAATAAACCTCGACCGCATAGAAACCATGATTAAATGCATATCTTTGCTCCCAACTACCTCACTCGATATAACCTTCCCTTGCCTCCTAAACCCGAGTAAAACTTCCAAGCTTTATTAAGCTCTAAGCACCAGTGGCCGGTGGAGACAAAGCTCGCGTTACACGTCATTGAAAATTCCTGCCATTGATCGGCGATCGAGTGGAATCAATTCAGTTGCTTGGCATTGGCATACCATGTCGTGCAGTGTTGTGATTTTATTACAAAGCGGCAGGGCAGATAACGAAAGTCTAAAGAAGGTGTGATTTACAAGCTTTTAATTAAAGGCAGGAATATCAAGTGTGAAAGCAGGAATTTAATTGATTAGGTTGTTTTTCAAGTAAATTAACGCAGTCTTGATGGAATTTGAATTATGCGTAATTTATAGGAAATATACAGGATGACAACATACTTGGGAAGTGTTGGTATTTGCATTACACACTTTGACGTCCTGGTATGAGACACTCAAGTGTAAATATATACGGACTTCATTGTTAAGAATGTGACGATACGTACCCCGTCTCAGTATTGTTGTGAAACAATTTTAGTCAGCCTTAAACGATGTAATATCGTAAACAAATCGTAGCATGCTGGAATTATAACTAGTCCGAGATTTGCAAATAAATGTATGTTTGACTTACCTGTAATGTAAAACCATGATACCAAGCGTGTACATTGTTGTATATTATTGTTATACTGCTTATTGGTTGTAGATAGGATTTGTTACACATTTATTTGATCGTTAGAATTGTCAGTTTTTTCTAGGTTATGATTCAGTGCCGTGAATAGAGTGGCATGTGTCAATGGCATGCTCAATTCTTATTATTGTAAATTTTATAATATTTTTTACGTTTTTATTGTATATTACGACAAACTGTGACTGCCTGAAATTATTACAATTTCTATTAAATAAGTTTTTGTTAAAAGAGCGTTCGCAGCGCCATCAGTCTTATGTTAAAGTTTAAAGTTTCTCCCCTCTTAAAAGTACGCGAGATTTTTCCTGATGTACCAAATCTCGGGTATCAAAGACCGCACATCGTCCAGAGAAAGGAGTTTTTCAGTTCGTCCGACTGAACCTAGTGGCTGGGTTCCGGACTAGAGCTGCAGCTTAGAACGACTTGGTCGTGCTCTGAGAAGAACGCATGGGTCGTATGTCCGATACCTTATGTAGAGGAATCCGTTTTGTACTTTATCTTTTATTAGATAATTTCAATTTTACTTACCGCAGTCAGAGACTGTTGCTGTATTGCGGGAGCACAGCCCCCTGGTAGATTAAATACAGTCCGTCGCAGTTTTCACCAAGGGTCTTCATTCTTTATTTATTTATTTGTGTTACATTTTAATTTTACATTACGTTGAGAATAATAAAGTAGTTGGTTAAGCTAACTACGTGCTTTTCTGAGACAAACCCTAACCCACTTCCGCAGATAGCTATCCAGCAATACTCCCTCTCTTTCAGCATCCGCCGCTGAAGGCGCCCGAGCAAACCGAACCGTGCTGACAGAGAGGAATACGACAACATGGCCTCGCCACAACCAACCGGGCTACCGTCACAAATGGCGCCCGAATAGGGACCGTCACAATAAATACCGGGTGAATACGTGAATACCCATTAGCGCCCAAATTATTTTTTCTTGGAATTTTCAATCCTCAATATATATTGTTTATTACGGTAGGAAGTTCATAAAACCGAGCGAAATTATGAAATTGATCCAAAGGGTCTTTAAATATGACCCGTCTACATTTGAGGACGCTGGGCTGTTGTGGTAGTAAAATATACTGGAAATCATATTAGGAGATATTATTCATGTGAAGGTACTGCCATAAAAAAATACGATTAAATACAGGAGAGAAGAGATTGATCCTGTAATTCATGATTATTTTGAAAGCAGTCAGCATTCCAAAAGAAGATTGGTTGGGTGCTTTTAATAAGTGGGCGGAAAAAATGATGAAATGAATTATTGCTGAACGGAACTGCTTTGAACAATTTAAAATAAAAATCTAAAAAATCTGTTGTGGCCAGCACAATACCTTCTCTCAATCCTGTATATAATGTATAAATTCCATACATAATTTTTCTTGCAAAAGATTCTAAATTTCCAGTAAAATTATTTCATAAACAAACTATTCAAATTGCACTTGACACTGACATCTTCTTCCTCTTTAGCTTTTCCCATTCGTTAGGAGGTCCCTATTTTTGCGTGTCGTTCTCATTCAGTTAATTTTCTCTCAAGTCTTCCGCAATACAGTCCTTCCATCTTATCTTTGGTCTTCCTCTGTTTCTTCAACCTCCTATTAATAAACTACTCATTCTTGTTCAAATATAATTCTTCATTTCTCCTCATGACATGTTCAAACCAATGTAATCGTCTTTCTTGTATCTTTCTAGAAACTTGTAACACTAGAGTTATTTTCTTACCGTATCTTTCCGTGTTTCCCCAACATCTACTTAAACATCCTCATCTCTGCCACATTAATTTACTTTTTATTGATACTGACATCTGTCAATTTGAATTATATGAATATATTAGTAGTTTCCATGTTTAGCATAGTTGGCTGAATTAAAAAAATTAATTTCTTTAAAATTCTTTAACTCTGTATCTATTGAATATGAAGTATAAAATGTGATCACATCGTATAGAGAATAATATATTCTTTAAGTTATAATAACGTTAAATGTCAATAAATCAAATTTAACTGTTAAATCTTCAAATGAGACTACTTCCGGTTCACCAATTATAACCAAAATCTAATCACTTGTTCTTCTGGATGTAAACTTGAGGAATACGAAAAAATTATAATTTTTGGAATCGTGGTATTGAAGTTATGGGATCCAGAACTTTTTTCACACACACACACAGACACACATACATACAGACATCATCGTAAAAATGGTAAAATCGTATTATAGTGACCCTAAAACATGCTTATACACTAAAAACTCATCATAGAATATTTTGAACAAAGACAATACCTTCCTTACCTAAAGGTGACGGAAGGTAAAAATACGACCTATGTGTCTTAATCTTAATAATTCTAGCGAAAACCTCATAAGTACGTAATACTTAAACGATTCTTATTTTATAGATACGCCTTGTACACGGTCTTCACCCGTCCTGAGTTACGCAAGTTAGTGAGTAAATACACAGTTATATATGGGTTATTCGGAGTCAAGTATCGATTCCGTTTGATATAAGGGATGTCTGATTTCCACGCCAGTACACTTGGCTGCCAGGGAACCGTCACCCATTGCCGATCCTTCCTATGGCGTATGTTGCCGGAATGGAATATCAAGATAAACAACCCGTCGCGAATATATCAATATTGTTCGCAGTTTATACACCGTAGCCAAACCATAGCCTTGCAGACCGACGCGGTGGCGTACTCTACGTGGAACAATGTAAATAAAACTTCCAAAGAGATTGAGAAGAAAGAACGTTTTGCATGCCGGGAAAAACTGTGGAAATCTTAAGTTTTAACATAGATAAATATGTGCAGGATATGGACTGTGAGAAATTCAATGTTTATTCTGAACGGAACCAGAGATGCAGACTATGAAAATATTTCGCTATATACCGCACCAAGCCAAATTGCTCCCTATCACTGTTAAATGATTTGAAAAATTATCGATTGAGATCTCGCACACCTGGTTTGCTTTTTATCTACCAAGTTACTATTATAGATTTACTCACACACACACTTTCTCATAACCAATATTGATTTAGATAAAGAAAGTGATATTTTTATTAATTTTTACCTCTCGCTAAGAGAGGTATTTATTCATGCTAAAAATCGCATATCCAGATTTTAGTGAATAAGCAGATTCCGCTTATAACATTTTTATGATCATGTGTGTGTGGGTGTGTGTGCGTGTGTGTGTGGATACTCTTTACGTTCTAATTCAAATACTATCAGAAAATTTTGAAACCTTGTATTTCTCCCTTACTCTTATATGGAAAGATGCCATTAGATTTTGGTGTAAATCAGATAACTATTGATATTGACAAATATGTACATCTATAATGTCAAACCTACATTTGACATATTTCACACATTTTGCGACACGTAAACAGTGTGAACCATAAAGGTAATTCCATTAATTTCGCCTGAATTTGGTGGCGAACAAGCATGCAAAAATATTAAGTATCAATGCTGCCAAATGTCCTATTAAAAATTCTCTAAATAAATTACAAAGAACAAAGATAATGCTATTAGACATATGTAATGAAGATATATTGTAGGAAGCCATAAATAAATCAATGACGTTAAAAATCGATGTATATTAAAAAAAAAACTGCGCTAAACGTGTTAATTGAACCTACATTGAACAAATAATATTTTGTGAACACGGGTCATGTTATAATCTTTTATTTATAATTCGATTGAAATAAAATAATTATTAATCATATTTAAGACACTAGGCACGTTTCACAAGATTTCAGTGTCTGAATCAACCACTCATTTATCAGAGACTGGCCCGCTCAACCAGAACCAGAACTATTCTGATAGCCAAACTCGCGGATTTCTCGATAGGTGGCTCTGCATGTGGTTTATCATCCGTCCGGTCAACTGGTCTCAGCGCAAGAGGCGTCAGTACACCACACTGAAGAGCTCCAATAAGAGCGAAACACGTCTGTGGTTCTGGTTGAGTGGCCCATTCTCTGATAAATGACCGTGAGGTTTATTCAGAGACTGAAATCTTGTGAGACATTCCTAGTGTTTTAAATATTATTATTTACAACAGTTTCACCATGTGTCGCACAATTGTACTTTATACAGTTTTTTATTAAAATAATTATTGTTACAAAACGATATTGATTGCATATGTTGTAGTAAAATGTTGGAATGTAGTTTAGATGAAACTACAGTTAGGAGCATATTGGTAGGAATCTGTTTTGTTTGTTTTCGTATATGCGAGTGTGTGCGCTGGTGCAATTGATTTGCTTGCGGTTTACAGAGGAAGACGCAGTGGCCGTCTGGAGTATCTACTAGATTTCAAGAGGGCAGTGAACACCATAAGGCACAACAGCAAACATTAGTTTGAGTTACGCACTAAAGTTAGTGAATATACAGTAGTATTATTTAGATTTTGACATTTATGCCGTTTGTGAATTGATTTACACCATATTTTGTTTTCAAAAATACCTACCAACATTATTTATTGTTTATTTCATAGGTATGTAAAAGGAAATGATACAGCCAGCGTAATAAAGTTGCAAAAATAAACACAAGGTTAAGGTTATAGTTTACCACATTACAATTAAGTGCTTAATCTTTTTACCTCTCGCTAAGAGAGGTATTGGATTCATGCTAAAAATCGCATATCCAGATTTTATTGAATAAGCACGTTTTAAGGTCCCTACAATCCGATTTTAACATTTTTACGATGATGTCTGTTTGTGTGTGTGTGTGTGTGTGTGGATGTGTGTGTGTGGGATGTTGGAAGGACGGTTACTCAAAAACTATAAGACTTAAAATTTGTTTAACAACGCATTTCCCAATCGGACATTCATGGGAAGATTTGAAAAGGTTTTGGTAACAATTGGACAACCGGAAGTAGAAGATTCTTGAAAAAAAATCTTCTAAATATTATTTTTTGAAAATTTTTCTTGATAATATTAAAGAAAAATAAATTCTCTTTCTGATACATTTAAATATTTTTATACATATTTTATAGATTTAGAGATAAAAGGAATATAATATATAAAATAATGTTGTAATTAATTTTACAACAGAAAGGATGCCATGAAAAATAGTTGCAAATTTAAATTATTTGTAACTGACAGATAAATGTCAGTGTCAGAAATAATGAGTAATGAAAGAAAAATGTACTTGGAGAATCCCTTAATTCTTGATCTGTGACTATTATGGAGATGACAAGTCTAGGTAGAAGGACTTAAATTTGTTTCAAACATTATGGGCAATGTACACCAGTACTGTAGACTAGAGTAACTTTGAATTGCGAAAAAGCTATCAAATTCTTCTCAAGTAAGTTGTAAATATTGACAAAATTACACATCGATATAAGAATAATCGGAGTACAATCTATCCGTCACTTTATTAAAGGGAATTAGTGTTATTTAGATATAACATGTATGAAAAAATAAAATGTAAAAGAAGATATGTAAGAATAGATGCGCAATCCAGATATATACATTTTAGACCGCCCAAAATTAATGTTTTTACTAGAAGAATATGAAGAGAAAGTAAACAACGTTGTTCGAATTGAAAATTGCTGTTACCAGCCTAATATTTATATATGGTAAACTCTACTTTGTAATTTATTGTAACATAATTTATGGTAAAATATCTTCATGTTGAGACATGCTATTATTGAATAATAAAGAAGTTTATACGTCATAGATTTATATGAATATATTATTTGTATTTATAAAAATAATCTTTGCTTTATGCATACAGCCAGGTAAAATATACGGCGAGAGGTTATGTGCTGGCCACATCAGATTTTTTTTAAAGTATTGTGAATATCCGTAGTTACACAGGTCTTTAGTCTTATAGAATTTGAGAAATCGTACCTCCAAAATCCACTGTTTAAATTATGAAAATAAGTCGTAGATAGAGTTATATCGAAGATAAACGACAATACGGAATTGAAGTGGATATATACGTTAACATTCTGGAGAGTAACAAATAATACCATCGCCATCCCGGGTAGCTGTAGCTCATTTGATAAATTCTACGTACTCAAATATACAAGAACACAAGACCGGAAGAACATTTATTTACTTGTCCAGGCTACAAGCGTGCAACCGCCAATGTAATTCCTGCTCTCTGTTGGTTTTTATCATTTGTTCTAGCACATATCAAAATACTTGTGTAATCTTCCTTTGTCAACATTTTACTTTGTTCTCCTTTTACTTTAATTGAAAAAATAGCAAAATAAATAGAAATGTGTTTGTTTTCAATCATCAAATTCTAAAACTATTTTAGGACCCAATTTAATTAATACTTTTTTGTCAAAATATTTTTCCTATTTTACGATTTACGATTTTATTATTTTTATAATAATGTCTGCATGTACTCGTATGTATAGTATGTGTGTCTGTGTGTGTGTGTAAAAAAAATTCTCCTTCGATAAGTCTTACACTATAATTTCAATAATTTTAATTCTTTCATACACCCCTTAGTACGTCCGCATGAAGAGTTGATTACAATCGCTGGATTGGTCGAGGTAGACCTCACTTATGGCCTGCTCGATCCCCGGATTTAAACCCCCTGGATTTTTTCCTATGGGGCCATCTAAAGTCATTAGTTTATTCTACTCCATTGGAAAATTTGAAAGATTTAAGACATCGGATAATTGCTGGGTGTAACTCCATAAGAAACGACCCTGGTGTTTTTGAAAGAGTTCGGCAATCAATGAGAATAAGATTGGATTCTTGCATCGTAGCTGGAAGTAGTCATTGTAGATTAAGAAACTTTACATGTAATTTTTGGTATTAAATGTTCTTATTGTCGAAATTTTTTTTCGCCCTGTATCTTCGAAACAAAGCAGCTTTTCAAAAATCATCAAAGGACAAAATATTCTTAGAATAGTCCAGGGAATAACCCCTTGAATTTTTGCCGTATGTTTAATAAACACCCTGTATATTGTTTATTCCCCGAAGAAGGCAGCAGTTCATGCTGCCGACACGTTGGTTTTTTATATCAATAAACAGAAGTAAAACTAAAAAGGTTGTATCATTTTTACAACTAAACATCTATATAATATTACTGAATATTCAAAATAAGTATGTTTATTTAGAAAAGTCTTATAATATAAAACTTGTTACTTATGAAACTCCGGCAGTACTAATTATATAATGAATTATTGCTTTAGCTTTTTCACAGAATTGCTAATATAAAATCGTTATAAATGCAAAAGTACAAAGATAGATTCTGCCGGCATTTTGAAAGCTAATAATCACTCGTCTAGACATACTCAAATAAATAAATCATACAAAAATATAACGCCCTACCCTTTGTGGTTCATTTTTCTTTCAAAATAATGACAAAAAACTGTCTACGAGTATAGAGTGGCATATAAAATTGCGATATGAGTAGCAGTAGCGTTTGGAGTGTTGTAAACAATCCGTGTAGTTGATGTTCATCTGTTACCCAAGCGAACAAGGCCCACTTAGCAATTACACAATTTGCGTATTTGTATACGTGATCAGTTCAACAGCCGCAAATGATACGACATGAATCAAATACGAATCGTGTGCAAATAAGCTCTATTTACGGTATAGGTGCATATTTCGCTTAATTCACTTGATGGGAATTGTCAAACAAACCAAGAAAATCATAAATCAACCATATGAATTTCTATTGTATATTAAATAAAGTTGTAGTTTTTTTTTTTTTAATTTGTTTGCTCCGTAACAAATTTAGATTCTAAAAATTGATAATTAATTTTTGAATTGTACAAAACAAGAAATCATATAAGAATATATTTCGCTGCACAAAATTGTGAAGATGATAATACAAGGTGGGGCAGAGAAAGCTTATCATTTTGCCACCGCTACTACTCAGGCGCAGATAGTAGTGGCGGGAGCCTAATTGCGCCTTCCTTGCCGTTCCAGTTGTAATTATGGCGTGGAGTTCTGTGCGTCGTTCATGTGAGATGTATTTCAAAAATACTGACTCTGGTATCACTACTCAGGGTGGCGCACATAAAACTCCCCATTCGTACTTAGCGATTACCAGGCGGTTTACTTTTCAAAACCGAACCTGGTACTCTGAAATTTGCAACCCATGATGATATAGTCTTCCTGTTGGGAACCTCTGCATGGCGAGCTAGTCCGAACAGCGTACGGAATAACCACTGTGTAGTGATGGCAGTCAACATTTTTACCTCTCGCTAAGAGAGGTATTGGAGTTATGCTAAAAATCGCATATCCACATTTTAATGAATAAGTACGTTTTAAGGTCCCTACAATCCGATTTTAATGTTTTTACAATGTGGATGTGGATGTATGTGTGTGTGTAATATACTTACTATATATTTAACTACGTATTTCTTAATCGGCCATTACTATGGGAAGAGGTGAAAAGATTTTGGTAATAATTGGACAACCGAAAGTAGCAGATTCTTAAACAAATCTAAATATTATTTTTTAATGGGAAGAGTTGAAAAGGTTTTGGTAGCAATTGGACAACCGGAAGTAGCGGATTCTTGAAAAATTCTTCTAAATATTATTTTTTGAAAATTTTCTGTTCTTGCTATTATTAAAAAAAAATCAATTCTCTATCTGATACATTTAATTATTTTATTATATCTTCTATAGATTTAGCGATAAAAGAAATATAATATATGAAATAATCTGTTGTAATAAATCTTATAGCCAAAATAATACCATGGAAACCAATTGAAAAATTAAAATGTTTGTAACCGACAAATGTCAATGTCTGAAATTCGAATGCATTACTGGGAAGTACATACATTATATTATTTCTTATTGTATTAATAGTTAAATATTTAAAATTATAGGTATAGTACATATACCCTTCAAAAATACTGTAAATCCCGACAATGAATTGGAAACATTTCGAAAAATTAGAAGAGTAGGACAAAATTTCTTCATAGACTGAATTTAAATTTAAAAAATCTAAATATAAAGAATAGATATAAGTAGAATTTTTTGTGTAGAGGAGTCATGTGATTTTGTTGCCTTGACAAGCAGATATGCTGGCCGTTTCAGATTGATAGCTAGTAATTATGCACATAGATGTCAAATATCATAATTTTTCATTCTAAATTTAGTGATTTTCCAATTCCATGTGATTTACTTTCCTCGACAAGTAAATTCCACAATCATGGTGAGAAATTAACTACGTAAATTTAGAAAATCTTGAAATTTTTAATGAAAAATTCTAACATTTGACATCTATGTACATTCGGGCACGGACCCCCATATCTGCTTGTCAAGACCAACAATGTCACATGACTGCTCGCGCCCTATACTTATGTAACCAAAACGGAAGTGGCGAGAGGTATTGAACTAACCAGAACAGATTTTTAAAAGGTGGTAACCCTATATAGAAAATAAAATTCTCTGTAATGCCTCATCTTTTTATCTGTTTCTATTTATATAAAGTAGGTTAGTAAGTTCTTACTGAGTGGTTGGTAACTTGTAAACTAATTATTTACAACACAAACATTGTTGTTATCTTATTCAATTTAGACCGGAAAACTCATCAGTATTCCGATCACGAGAATTGATTCATTATCGAATTTAATTGAAGCGGCAGAGGCTGTACTGGCTCGCAATAACCACCGACTGGTTTCTGGCCTGGCCCAATTCCAAGGGGAATTAAACAAAATATTCGAACAGTAACCTACCCCGTCCTGAATAAATATTTTATTATATTATTCCTCTGATAACACAATTATTTGCCAACGATAGCCAAAATGCAGCAAATTATAATATGCCAACAAATAACTCTGAAATAGTTATGAGGTTGATCAACATTATATTAATAGATATTATACAGTATACAGTCTATTTATTAAAATAGTTGCAAATACATTTTCCCGAACTGTTAATTATATTTGTAATTTATCGTACAATTTAATTAAATTAACTAGTTTGTTTATAACATGGTAAACTTGTATATAGATTTCGAATAATACATAGGGATGTATTTCGTTTTAAATATCTGCAAATATGTAAATTAATAATGTAATAAGAAAATATTATAATATACGATATTAAAAAATTTACTATAAATTTACTTGCAATGGCAAGAGGAATTATACTCAGGGCCGGTGGAAGGGGCGGGCGTACCGGGCGATAGGATGTATTAGGAAAAATCTCATATTTATTTTTTGAATATATTTCAATGAAGTATTGGTTTGACATACACCCAAACAAAAAAAAAATCTCATTCTGTAGAGTTATCATAATTGAATAGTCAAAAAAGTACGCCGAGAGAAGCATAAAATCATAAATACTTAGATAGGTACAGATACAAAACACCTCTAGTAAAATAGTTATTTTCGTAACATGTGCGGGAAATTAGTGTTTCTGAAACGAAAGCAAGTTCTTCGAAACAAGCACAGCGAGTTTTGAATTTTGTATGGAGTTATGTGACATTATTGGCATTGACAAGCAGATATGACAATTAGTAATTATGTACATAGATGTCAAATTTCAGAATTTTTCATTAAAAATTTCAAGATTTTCTAAATTCACGTACTTAATTTGTCACCAGGAGTGTGGAATTTACTTGTCGAGGAAAATAAACCACATGGAATTGGAAAATCACTAAATTTAGAATGAACAATTATAATATTTGTTATCCATGTACATAATTACTAGCTATCATTCTAACACGGACCCCCATATCTGCTTGTCAAGGCCTATAAAGTCACATGACTGATCGCGCCATATTGTATTTAACATTTCTTATATACCTACACACTACACCAAAAATTCTAGTTACATCTATTTTTTAAATTTAAATTTTTTAAATTTAAATTCATTCTATGAAGAAATTTTGTCCTCTTCTAATTTTTCAAAATGTTCGGGATTGACAGCATTTTTGAAAGATATTTGTAATATACCTATAATTTTAAATATTTATCTATTAATAAAAGAAATACTATAATGTATGTACTTCTCAGAAAAAAATCTTCAGTAATGTCTCTGGATTTTTGACACTAACATTTATTATTTCAATTGTTTCCATGGCATTATTTGGGCTGTGAGATTTATTACAACAGATTATTATATAGCTTATATTTCTTTATCTCTAAATCTATAAAAGATATAATAAAATATTTGTATGTATCATAGAGAATTTACTCTTCTTTAATACTATCAAGGACAAAAAAATTCAAAAAATAATATTTAGAAGATTTTTTTTTAAGAATCAATTACCAAAAGCTTTTCATCTCTTCCCAGTAATGTCCGAATGAGAAATACGTTGTTAAACATACACACACACTCACTCACACACACACACACACACATCCACACACACACACACACACACACACACACACACACACACACATCATCGTAAAAATATTAAAATCGGATTGTACGGACCTTAAAACGTGCTTAATCATTAAATCTGGATATGCGATTCTAGCATGAATCCAATACCTCTTTTAGCGAAAGGTAAAAAACAGGTTCCTGCAAATTTCAGTTTATTATAAATTTATGTTTATGAAATTTATTTTTATTTAGATATTTTCGAGGATATTTTCATTGTTTATCTGCATCTAAAATATAAAAATATTTAAATGCTAACGCAATAAGGAAATATTGTGTTGTGCGCGAAGTGCCTGTAATTTGATATTTGAGCTTGCATTCGTACTCACTGTAATAGAAAATGAAAAGCTTAGCTCCTTGCATCCTAGGCGCTCTTGGGAAACATACGCGTATCGCAAAGCATCGGAGGAGCTTAAGTGCAGCAAAAAGTTTGAAAGGCCACGTACACATATTTTTCTAGATTTTCTTTATTGTTCGACATCATAAAATAATTTTATGTGACGGAACATAATGTTTATAGTCGCCATGCCATGTACGAGTATGTATATAAGCTACAGATCGTAAAGCTGCATATGCGATAATATGAATAATCCATGAGATTTCGACACGGCCATCATAAACGGCGGATATGTGAGCGTTATTAGAAATTTCATTTAGGATTTTAATTTTTAATGCGATACTTAAACAAAATACGCGCGTCGCCTTGTAATTATATCATTATAAAACGACGACTACTTTCAAAGCACTCTTTTATTGCGCATCATTCCGCCATGAATGTAGATTCCATTATAATTGCTAAATTAAAACACGATTTGCCGGCAGAATCCAAAATCAAGTGCCCAAAAACTACTAACTTTTGTTTCCATAATATTCAATAAACTATGTACATTGTGATTTGTGACCATTTTTACCTCCCGCTACCCTTGGTAAGGGAGGTACAGGGATCGTGCTAAAAATCGCGTATCGAGGTTTTGGTAAATGACTACTTTTTAAGGTTCCTAGAATCCAATTTTAACATTTTCACAATGATGTCTGTGTGTATGTATGTATGTATGTATGTATGTATGTGTGTGTGTGTGTGTATGTGTGTGTGTGTGTGTGTGTGTGTGTGGATCCTGTATACGCTCTAACTCAAATACTATCATTCAGAAAGTTTTGAAACCATGTATTTCTACCTTATTCTAATATGGAAAGAAGCCTATGAAATGAAGCCATTAGATTTTTGGCAATCGGATAACCGGAAATGGCAGTTTACTTGAAGCTCAAGATAGTTTTTCTTGAAAAAATACCTTTACATGTATTTTTTTCGCAATTTATTATTATAAAAATGAAAGATTATTCCATTTTCTACAGGTTTGCTTCTATACTGTTTCTATATTTTATGGATAAATTTATAAAGTAATATAAAAATTATATGCCGGAGCTTATGCTTTAAACACATCGCCATGCTTACATACACGATGATGTCTGTGTGTATGTGTGTATGTATTTATGTGTGTGTGTGTGGATCCTCTTTACGCTCAAACTCAAATACTATCATTCAGAAAGTTTTTTAACCATGTATTTCTACCTTATTCTAATATGGAAAGAAGCCATTAGATTTTGGTGGCAAACGGATAACCGGAAATGGCAGTTTACTTGAAGCTCAAGTTAATTTTTCTTCAAAAAATACCTTTAAATGTAATTTTGTCGCAATTTGTTAATATAAAAATTAATGATTATTCCATTTTCTACAAGTTTGCTTTAATACTTTTTCTATATATTTTATGGATAAATTTATAAAGTAATATAAAAATTATATCTCGAAACTTATGCTTTAAACACATCTTAAATATATGTAACTGACAGATAAATGTCACTGTCAAAAAAATAATCATTTCAAATTAATAATAGTAACGTTTTAAAAGGAAAATTGTAAATAGAACAATAGTTTTATGGAAAGAACTTAATATACATAATTTCTAGCATTAGTAAAAATGCAAGTATGTATTTAAATAAAAAAATAAATAAATATATTATCACGGCATATTATCCATTGCTGGGTACGCTAATCTGATTTATACACACATTTCGGTAATGATGATGACATATTTGTATTGTGCGGGCGTTTACCACAAGGGTTAATTTTATGCCATTTGAAATTCCCCAGATTCGCGACCAGACATCAGGCACGCGGCAACGAGACCCCATAGGTAAATGGCGGGAGGTATTGTGTTGGTCACATCAGATTTTTTATAATTCAAGCTTTACTGTGAAATATAACGACAAATATTAAATGCAGATTTATAAATGCGGCTGAATGTTTCCAAAATTAATCTCGATAAGTGAACAAAATAACTTTCTGTTTGTCTTAACTGAAGTATAAAATTTATAGTTAAATAAGGAGCAATTGAAGTAAGAGACGATTTATTTTAACATAATGAAATCGCTCCGGTTTGAAAGTGGGTTGTTTTTGTTCTTTAAACTCCCGCATATCCGCAATTTATCCACAATTACAAATTACTGAAAGCATTGACGAGTGAATAATTCCGAGAAATTGAAAGGCGGTGCCAAATTCAATTTATCTTTTCAAGCTTTAAGCTTGAATATCCTTTCAAAATTAATGTTTTAGAGAACAAAGAACAAAATAACTTTATATGTAATTTTTATTCCGTAAAGTTATTCGGCGCTTTGTTAAATGGCATGAATTCATTTCACGAATAACGTGCACTTTTTAATTTACAAAACAAAAAGCCTTGATTGCGCGGTGGAACTTGAAATGCAAGCTGCGAAAAGAATTTAAAATAAAAATATCAAAGCAAGCTGTGGAAACAATGGTGCGATTTTACGTGGTTGTGATTGTGAATGAGGCAGTCGTACTCCCATACGATTCAGGATCAAAGTGAATTTTATTGCATTTGTATTTAGTGCACCTACATTTACAAACTTACATAAATACACACCCTTGATTTCTGGCCTGTAAATTTTTCAATTGCTGTTTCATTTTCACCTAGATTGCGGTATACTGGTTTTGTGAAACAATTTACAAACGTAGCAATTTCTCACTCCTAAGTGGTAAGTTGATTTGCATCTATTCAAATTTCGAACCACATCGTTCATAGTCAGACACATTAAGTATACGTTTGTAGTTTTGACAACCTGACTTCGAATCCAGCCAAAGTTAATTGTAAACAGAATGAAAGGGTTACAAAACGTTCTTTTTTCACCACACATCCTCTTTTTTAGGGGTAAAGGTACTCTCGCTAAGAAAAATATTGGATTGATGCAAGAAATAGCATATGTAGATTTTAATAAATAAGCATGTTTTAAGGTCCCTTCAATCCGATTTTAACATTTTTACGATGCTATCTCCCTCTCTCTCTCTGTATGTGTGTGTGTGTGTGTCTGTGTGTGTGTGTGTGTGCGTGTGTGGCTGTATGTGTGTATGTGTATGTGGATGTTGGAAGGAAGATTACTCAAAAACTATAAGACTTAATATTTGTTTAACTACGTTATTCCCAATCGGACATTCATGGGAAGATCTGAAAAGGTTTTGGTAACAATTGAACAACCGAAAGTAGCAGATTCTTGAAAAAAAATCTTCTAAATACTATTTTTGGAAAATTTATCTTTGAAATATTAAAGAAAATTAAATTCTCAATCTGACACAAGGACAAAATTCCTCATCGAACGAAAGAAGAGATACAATTTCAATTATTTGTGTGTACAAGAAATGTTTAGTTCGTTACTTATAGGGCGCGAGCAGTCATGTGACTTTGTTGGCCTTGGCACGCAGATATGAGGATTCGTGTCAGAATGACGGCTAGTAGTTATTTACATAGATGTCACAATTGTCATAATTTTTTATTCAAAATTTCAAAATATTCTGATGTTTATTTGTCATCAATAGTATGAAATATATTTGTGGAGGAAAATAATCCACATGGATTTGAAAAATTATAATGTTTTAAATGAAAAATTATGATACTTGAAACCTATGTACATTATTACTAGATGTCATTCTAACACAGGCCCCCATATCTGCTTGCCAAGGCCAACAAAGTCACATGACTGCTCGCGCCCTATGCAACATAAAATAAAAATGGCGAGAGGTATTGTGCTGGCCACAACAGATTTTTTTTTTTGTAATAATCTCGTGATGGTAAGCATTATTTATTATAGTATAATTATTTCTGGGCTATGCTGTTTTTTATTCTGTAACATTTTTATTCTTCCTTGTCCTCCAGCATTGAGGATGGATTAATAAAATCCGAAACGTTTGCAACAAGGAGTATATTATTTTATTTCCTTCAATTTATCTATCATCCGTCGATATTCTTCTACTCATTTGGATGCGAACTATTTATATATCGGATTAGTGGGAAGATTTGAAAAGGTTTAGGTAGCAATTGGACAACCAGAAGTAGCAGATTCTTTTAAAAAAAATTCTAATTATTTTTAGAAAAAAATTGTTCTTGCATACTAAAGAAGATTAAATTCTCTATCTGATATATTTAAATATTTTATTATACTTTTATTGATTTAGTGATAAAAGAATATAATATATAAAATAATCTGTTGTAATAAATCTCACAGGCCAAATAATGTCATGAAAACCACATGAAAAATTAAAATGTTTGTAAATGACAGATAAATGTCAGTGTCAGAAATCCGAAGACATTACTGAAGACTTTTTCTGTCAAGTACATACATTATATTATTTCTTATTGTATAAAGAGTTAAATATTTAAAATTATGAGTATATATATATAATATATAATGAATTTGGAAACATCTCAAAAAAATTGAAGAGTAGGACAACATTTCTTCATATAATGAATTTAAAAGTAAAAAATCTAAATATAAAGAACAGATATAATTAGAATATTTGGTATAGAGTGTACACTGCTTGTGACGTCCAAAAAATAAG
The DNA here is from genome assembly GCA_951394225.1 of Harpalus rufipes. Taxonomy (NCBI): domain Eukaryota; kingdom Metazoa; phylum Arthropoda; class Insecta; order Coleoptera; family Carabidae; genus Harpalus; species Harpalus rufipes. Next base: position 63,252,229 of record OX596275.1, read on the forward strand.
CAAATACAAAATACACAGATGGAGCGCTTAAGACGAGCCATCCTTAATAAGTTGGAAACGGATTGTGATAGGCATACCCGGTTTACGCTGTATGTTTTAACGTCAAAAAAGTAGGTACTTTTTATCATAAATTTGTTTAATTTTTCGCTTTTTCTATTTTTTTTTTATAAAATTACAGAATTCATTGTTATTAAAACACATACGAACAAATACTTCTCTGTATTAAATCCTAGGTTAACCTATTTTCCCGCCATTATGATCTCCCAGTCGTCAGTGGTGCAACCTCATCGCACCTGGCTTTATTAACCCACATCGTGGTTGCACGGTGCAGGTTGACGGGACGGAGTGCGACGCCTGTCACGTGGCCAAGCCTTCGCGTCGTAGTGTCTCGTGCAGCCTGAAGTCCCTCGCCAGCTGACTTCTTAACGAGGGTTCAAACTCCAGTTTAATTACCGACCACTGTTGTTAAATCCCTTAACATGTCCGCTTCAAGCCCAACCATCACCTACATCGCGTCTATTTGTCCCTGCTGAAGAGACGGAATTGCATAGTGCTGATTTGTCCTAAAATAAACGGGGGTTTTGTAATGAACGAAAGAGTATTCCTAATTTACTATTAGGAACGTATAGTATATTATAAAAATCTGATGTGGCCAGCACATAACCTCTCGCCGTATATTTTACCTGGCTGTATGCATAAAGCAAAGAATATTTTTAAAAATACAAATTATATATTCATATAAGTCTATGACGTATAAACTTCTTTATTATTCAATAAGAGCATGTCTCAACATAAAACAATTTTCACATATATTTACAAAATCTATAGGATATTTTACCATAAATTATGTACAATAAATTACAAAGTAGAGTTTACCATATATAAATTTTAGGCTGGTAACAGGGATTTTCAATTCGAACAACGTTCTTGTTTACTTTCTCTTCATATTCTTCTAGTAAAAACATTAATTTTGGGCGGTCTAAAATGTATATATCTGGATTGTACATCTATTCTTATATATCTTTTCTTTAACATTTTATTTTTTCATACATGTTGTATCTAAATAACACATTAATTGCCTTTAATAAAGTGATGGATAGATTGCACTCCGATTATTCTTATAAGGATGTGTAATTTTGTCAATATTTACAACTAATTTGAGAAGAATTTGATAGCTTTTCGCAGTGCAATGTTACTCTAGTCTACAGTGTTGGTGTACATTGCCCCAAAATGTTTGAAACAAATTTAAGTTCTTTAACTTATACTTGTCACCTCCATAAGAGTCACAGATCAAGACTTAAGTGATTCTCTAAGTACATTTTTCTTTCATTACTCATTATTTCGATGAGATACAATTTTTCTATATTTTACGTCGCAGAGTGAAGACCATCTTCACTTTCATCTTGTGTTTATAACATTTAAATATCGTCTTCCTTCGAGCTGTATTCTCGCTTATATCTCTTCTTTACATTTAGATTTTTTATATATAAATTCATTCTAGGAAGAAATTTTGTCCTACTCTTCTAATCTTTCGAGATGATTCCAATTCATTGTTGGCATTAACAGTATTTCTGAAGGGTATATGTAATATACCTATAATTTTAAATAATTAACTATTAATACAATAAGAAATAATATAATGTATGTACTTCCCAGAAAAAATCTTCAGTAATGTCTCCGGATTTCTGACACTGACATTTATCTGTCAATTCCAATCATTTTAAATTTTTAACTATTTACCATGGCATTCTTTCGGCTGTAAAATTTATTACAACAGATTATTTTATATATAATATTTCTTTTATCTCTAAATCTATAGAATATAAAAAAAGATATTTAAATGTATCAGATTGAGAATTTAATTTTCTTTAATATTACCAAGAAAAAATTTCAAAAAATAATATTTAGAAGATTTTTTTTTCAAGAATACCGGTTGTCCAATTGTTACCAAAACCTTTTCAGATCTTCCCATGAATGTCCGATTGGGAAATACGTAGTTAAACAAATATAAAGTCTTATAGTTTTTGTGTAATCGTCCTTCCAACATCCCACACACATACACACATACATACACACACACACACACACACATACACACATCCAGCCACACACACAGACGTAATCGTAAAAATGTTAAAATCGGATTGTAGGAACCTTAAATGGTGCTTATTGAATAAAATCTCTTAGCGAGAGGTAAAAATAAAACATAAATGTCATTCTTTATTTTACGGACAAATTTTCGACGGTGGAATCGTGTATGTGGCAGGTCGGTTGGTATGGTAATTTGTTCGGCTGGAGATTAGCCACGGACAAAAACGGAGCACAAGAAAAACTGCAGATTTGATTGAGATTAGTTTCGTCGGCCGGAACATGTAGGTTCAAAGGGTAATTGCGGTTTTTATTCTGCAATTTCGACCAGCGTCCACCTCGCTGTTTTTGCCTTCAGGATAGATGTGCACTTTGCGAATAGTTGCAGGGATACTAATTTATTACTAAAGTTTCCATCATGCAAGAAAACTAGTTGCCAACGACTTTTATCACCTGCTGCCTGCTCGTATCCAATCAGATTACGATTCTGCAAATCCGAAAACAATTTGTATGGACGTAAAAATATTATTTTTGCACGATCGGGTTATTTTTAAACTTTACCGATAGGGTTTCCAAGGCAGTAAGTTTTGTTTACAAATTACTGAACAGTAAGTGATGTGGTACTGATCAGTAAGTAATGTGACTGACCGGTAAGTGATGTGACTACCTATCTGGAGGCGGTGAAAATTACATAAATAAAAAATCTGATGTGGACACCACACGACTTCCTTGTACGATTATTAAACTATACATATTTTTTTAATAAATAAATTACAAAATATTAATTTCAACTTCAAAACTTTAAGATATATATAGCGACCATAATCTAACCCGGTTATTTTTAAAGAGAGTTTTGATTACAACAAAGAAATATTTGATTACAACAATGAATATGACTAATTTCACAATAAAAATATAATATTTGTTATTGTACGAATCATAAAATTGCACGTATTTAACGTAATTTGACATTTTTTTTATGTTTTTGTCCTAATCCATAGCAAGCTTTATTACAAAAACAAAAAAGTATATAATTTTTAAATTTACATATCTCGCTTATGCAAAGGGCTAATTTAATAATACTTTAATATATATATAATAATTTAATAATACTTTATGTGCGTACGTACGTACGTACGTACAGACGTCACGACGAAATTAGTCAAAATGGATTCAGGGATGATCAAAATGGATATTTCCGCTGAAATCTGAAAACCGAATTTTTTCGCGATTACAATACTTCCTTTACTTACGTACAAGGAAGTAAAAATAAATGTACAAATTCTATAGCTTTAACCATAGCAAAACAACAATCATAGCTTAAAAATAACAACTAATTATTTTAAAATATCAAAATAATTTTTAAATAATTCTAAACTTTAATTTGTTATTATTGGGACGATCCTGCAAAAAATTTAATAAGCATTGCGGGCATTAAGTGCTTCTTACCGGGATCGGATGTATTGGAGATCTCGACTTCGTCTCGATCTGCAAACTAATCCTCAAACGGTAAGGTGCACTTACTGTTCTTAATACTTAAATAACTATTTATTGGTATTCTTTCTTGGGAAAATATACTCGTTTGACACGTCTAACTAGGTTAGAAATAAAAAAACTTACTTGAACAGAGCAAATGATGTAAACGCGAGTAAAATAAGAAGAATGTTCGTTCCTTTGAAACAAGAAATGTTTACTGACTGGTGGATATATTCAAACAATTTCAAATGAAACAAAAAGTTAATTAACAATTAACACTACACATTTTTTACTTTACCTGTTTTGAGGTTTAATTTACTTTCTTTGTATACGACTAGATTTTTACCTCAAAGCTCTTTGTTTTGTTTTTCCTGATTTTTCAAACAAACTGTATTCAATTTATTTATAATAAAAAATTAAATTTATATATGAAATATATAGGAATATACCCCATATTTTAATAATTCAATATATTTTCAAATTTCTTATAAAATGTAAAGGTTACAAATTTATAAAATCTTATAGACGTTAAATAAGTAATAAAAAAATATTGCACTAAATTTCATATGTACTTATTATTATTATTGTTATCATTGAACAATAAGATTTTACTATTTTTACGATGATGTCTGTAAGTGTGGATGTGTGTGTGTATCTGTGTGTGCGTGTGTGTGTGTGACGAAATGTTCTCCGTGAATAACCCCAAAATTACAATTCTACAAATTATAATTCTTGCGTATTCTTCTTCACTACATCCATATGAACCGAAAGTACCTTCATTTACAGTTCTTAACAGATTTTCTTGAAAAAACGCAGTTAAATATCATGTTTTGACATTTTATGTTATAAATATTAAAGATTTTTACCTTCTGTCACCTTTAGGTAAGGAAAGTATTGTCTTTGGTCAAAAAATTCAATGATGAGTTTTTACTGAATAAGCATGTTTTAGGGTCCCTATAATACGATTTTACCATTTGTACGATGATGTCTGTATGTATGTATGTATGTGTGTCTGTGTGTGTGTGTGTGTGTGTGTGTCTGTGTGTGTGTGACAAAAGTTCCGGATCCCATAACTTCAATACCACGATTCCAAAAATTATATTTTTTTCATATTCCTCAAGTTTACATCCATAAGTACAAGTGATTAGATTTTTGTTATAATTGGTGAACCGGAAGTAGCCTCATTTGAAGATTTAACAGTTAAATTTGATTTAACGTTATTATAACTTAAAGAATATATTATTCTCTATACGATTTGATTACATTTTATACTTCATATTCAATAGATACAGAGTTAAAGAATTTTAAAGAAATTAAATTTTATAATTCAGCCAGCTATGCTAAACATGGAAACTAATATATTCATATAATTCAAATTGACACATGTCAGTAACAATAAAAAGTAAATTAATGTGGCAGAGATGAGGATGTTGAAGTAGATGTTGGGGAAACACGGAAAGATACGGTAAGAAAATAACTCTAGTGTTACAAGTTTCTAGAAAGATACAAGAAAGACGATTACATTGGTTTCAACATGTCATGAGGAGAAATAAAGAATTATATTTGAACAAGAATGAGTAGTTTATTAATAGGAGGTTGAAAAAACAGAGGAATACCAAAGATAAGATGGAAGGACTGTATTGCGGAAGACTTGAAAGAAAATTAACTGAATGAGAACGACCCGCAAAAATAGGGACCCCCTAACGAATGGGAAAACCTAAGGAGGAAGAAGATGTCAGTGTCAAGTGCAATTTGTTTGTTTATGAAATAATTTTACTGGAAATTTAGAATCTTTTGCTAGAAAAATTATGTATGGAATTTATACATTATACAAAGGATTGACGGCAGGTATTGTGCTGGCCACAACAGATTTTTTTATTCTCCATACGGTTTGATTTCACTTTTTCCTTCATATTCAACAGATATAGAGTTAAAAATTTATAAAGAGATTAAATTTTAATTAACCAACCTATGCTACAACCACGTAATCATGGAAAATATGTTCATAAGACGCGGAAAGACAGGATAAGAAATGCGAAAATAAGGGAAATGATCAAAGAGAAGTTAGGAGGACTGTATTGCGGAAGACTTGAATGAAGACGATACGTAAAATAGAAATGAGTGGAAGAAGAAAATCAAAAATAGCGATCTCTAACGAAAGGGAAAAGCTAAAGAAGAAATTCGTGTAATAATTTTACTGGAAATAAAGAATCTTTCTCAAAGTACTATCTGTATATATTTTGTACAAAAAAAATCTGTTGTGGCCAGCACAATACCTCTCACCACTTCCTTTTTTTGGTTACATAAGTATAGGGCGCGAACAGTAATGTTACATTTTTGGGTTTGACAAGCAGATGTGTGGGCCCGTTTCAGAATGATAATTAGTAATTATGTACATAGATGTCAAATGTCAGAATTTTTCATTAAAAATTTCAAGATTTTCTAAATTTACGTTGTTAATTTATCACCAGGAGTTTAAAATTTATTTGTCGTATGTCGTATGTAACTTTTAATTCTGCTCCACATGGAATTGGAAAATCACTAAATTTAGCATGAGAAATTATGATAATATTTGACATCTATATACATAATAACTAGCTATGTATCCGACATGGGCCCCCATATCTGCTTGTCAAGGCCAACAAAATCACATGACTGCTCGCGCCCTATTGTATTTAACATTTCTTGTATACCTACACTCTACACCAAAAATTCTACTCGTACTTACGCATCTATTACTTATATTTAGATTGTTTAATTTTAAATTCATTTTATGAAGAAATTTTGTCCTCTTGTAATTTTTCGAAATGTGTCCAATTCATTCTCAGGATTGACAGTATTTTTGAAGGATATATGTAATATACCTATAATTTTAAATATTTAACTATTAATACATTAAGAAATAATATAATGTATGTACTTCCCAGAAAAAGTCTTCAGTGATGTCTCCGGATTTCTGACACTGACATTTATCTGTCAGTTACAAACAATTTAAATTTTCAACTATTTTCCATGGCCATTCTTTCGGCTGTAAAATTTATTATAACAGATTATTTTACATATTATTTTTCTTTTATCTCTAAATCTATACAATATATTATAAAATATTTAAATGTATCCGATAGAGAATTTAATTTTCTTTAATATTACCACGAAATAATTTCAAAAAATATTATTTAGAAGATTTTTTTTCAAGAATCTTGTACTTCCGGTTGTCCAATTTTTACCAAAACCTTTTCAGATCTTCCCATGAATGTCCGATTGGGAAATATGTAGTTAAACAAATTTAAAGTCTTATAATTTTTGAGTAATCGTCCTTCTAACATCCTACATGCATACACAAACATATACATCCACACACACACACACACACACACATACAGACATCATCGTAAAAATGTTAAAATCGGATTGTAGGGACCTTAAAACGGGCTTATTCAGTAAAATATTGATATGTGATTTTTAGCATGAATCCAATACCTCTCTTAGCGAGAGGTAAAAATAAAACTGACGGAAGGTAATATGCTGACACATCAAATATTTTTACAACTTTAAATTGATAAGTAAATTTTCCAATCTATTCGCTATTAAGTTATTCTAACTCATGTTCATGTTTGTCGTGTCATATCTCCGGTAGAATAAAATAACAATAACCCCATTCACAAATCTGTAGTTCAGGTGAGTTGTCTGCATGCAGTGTTGTACTTCGCTTGATATTATGCTTAGCAGTTGTATTCTCCGGGCCTGAGCTATTCTGTAGATCTACACCCGACACTTATCATTCTAATGCCCGAATTCAATTGCACGGCGACCGGCGGATATACAGCCTCGTAAATATTTATGATGGCGCTGCATGCAACGCATATCATACGTTTCATGTGTTTTGTTACACAAAATACTTAACCTCACAATTCAAATCAGGACAAGAAAAGTGATTCGCAAGATTTGATGCAAAATGTTACTAATTATGACTGTTCTACATTGAGATTAAAATGAAAAATAAGTTTGTTGAACATTAACATAGCATTGGCTGGAAAAACTTCTTGACTGGATGGGGATGATGTGGAAATAATTTTTCTGGATAGCAGTCAAAACATTTAAATTTTATTTTTCGGCCTCAACTAGTTTCTGCACCGCATGTGCCTTCTTCAGGAGATACAAAAAAAAAAAAAAAAAATTTAACAATTACCACATTTTGTTAAAAAAAATATGGAAAAACTTACATGAATTTTTTTTTTTTTTTTTAATTAGTTTAAAAACATTTATAATGAACAACACGAAAATAAATAAAGTACAGTAAAATTTTTGAAAGATGTCCGATCAAGGTTGTCTACGAATTATATGAATTCAGATTTTTGCTCCGCCCATCATGACAAATTCAGTAGTGTCGTTTGCTTAGTTTTTATGAGGGTACGTAAGATACTACTGTTATTTTATTATTATAAAAATATGCCGCCTCGGTGGTCGAGCGTGTTGAAGCAGTGTCCAGTAGCGCTCAAAGCGATCTTCACCGCTCGAACCCTGGGGTCGTGGGTTCGATTCCCACCTGGGGCTTGGATGTTTGTAAGTGTCTTTCAAATACAATAAATATGTAATGTAAAAATTGTAACAATGAAACAAATAAAGTATTTGATTAGGGGCTATAACTCACAGAGTTGAAAAGCCGACAAAATATTATTTTATTGTTATAAAAATATATATTACAGGAAAAACATTCAAAATTCAAAAATAAGTCAATTAGTAAGTTTATAAGCAAATGTAAAACCAAATATGTTAAAAATAAGATACTGACACAATGTCATTGTCAGTGACTCTGACAGAATATAACGTTATACGTACGGCTATGAATCCAGGTAATGTATCTGTATTAATAAATAAACTTACGTTACAGCGAAAGTATTATCAACAACGAGCATCGTTTATAAATGGAATGTCCTAACTTAGTCGAAACAATATGAATTTTTGAAAGACAAGCGTGTTATATCCATCCTTATCACACACTCTTACAGCCTTTGCAAAAGAAAGAGATAAATGTATGCCTATTTGTTAATTCGTTCGTGATACAGGTGCCCTTGATCGGACATCTTTCAAAAATTTTACTGTACACATATGTGGTCGTCAAAAATGAAACAATAAATAAATAAGTACATTAAAAAACTCTAAAAGTCGTCAAAAATTAAAACTGTATGAAAAAATATATTTTATGAAATTATTTTCACCGGGTGCACACGTTTGTTCATAAAATATATTTTAGGTATAACTAATGTTTCTAGAAAGATATAAGAGAGACGATTACACGAGTGAGCGATGAAGAATATATTAAAATAATAATGAATAGTTTAGTAACAGAAGGTAGACGAAACAGTGGAAGAACAAAGATAAGATGGGAGGACTGTATTGCGAAATAATGAGAGACTTATGTATGGAATTTGTACATAATACACAGGATTGATGGAAGGTATTGTGCTGGCCACAGCATATTTTTTTTAATAGTCGAACATTTAGTAATTTCATATAAATTCTGAAATTGCTGAAATGCTATTTTATCTGCGGTAATTTATTCAGAATTAGTACTGAAATCTTGCACAGAAAATAACAAAAGTTTGCACATTTTATTGACTAGTTATCGTATTGTTTTGAAAGATTTTATAGTACTAGTCTCATAAAAAGAATATTCATGACTAGCCTGTTAAAATTATTTTTTTATTAAACAATTGTCAAAAATATTTCTAATCTAAAAGCCTAATGGCTTACAGTTTGTTTCAATAGTTGAACTCTTTTAATTTCCAGTCTAAGGATGTTCATATAAAATGCATATTACTGCCAATGAAACAGTTTCTTTCGTGTTGACGCTATTTGTATAAAAGCCAAAGTATTTGAAAGAATATGGCAGTGAAGGGACTAATGAACACAACATCATTATAGAGAGAGAAGGTATTTAAATTAGGTGCGGACAAGAAACCAACATTTCGCCATTGTATTTCCGAAACAATGTAAATGTTCACAGCCACGGCAGGGCGAACAGGCCAGAAGAGACACTGAAATAAGATGATGTCTTCCTTTTATTTAACCTCTAAGATCTCTTGTTATTTTAAAAGGAAGAAAAAGAATAACATTTGTATTCTGTCGTGTTGCCCTTTTGTTGTGTGTTGTTTAGCGAAGACGGTAATTTGGTCAGATTTGCTCAATTCCCTGAAAGCTGAAAGAGACCAATAAGGTAATTCTGATTTAAAACCCTAAGTTGGTTTTATCTAACTTCAATCAATGCAAAGGTATATAAATATACTCGTTAAGTATTTAAAAGTTTAACTTACTGAAAAATTAAATTATTTCCTGAAATAAAATAACGGATACAATAATTTTAATATAACTATAACGACAAATAAAATAAGATATTATTTCAAGTTTTTTCCAATAATTCAATATGATATAATATAGTTATGGAGTCTCGTGGCCGTGTGCCTGAGTGTCTGGTTACGAATCTGGGGACCCGGGTTCGATCCCGACCGACGTCAAAAATTACATTTTAATGGCACAAAATTGAACCCTGTGGCGCACTCTCCACGCCAGCAATGAGTGCCCATGACACGGTACAAATATTGCATCATTACCAATATTATTACCGATATCTGTGTACGAAGCAGATTGGCACACCCAGCAATGGGTAATATGCCGTGATGAAATATTTATTCTTACTTAAATTTTAGAGGAAAGTTGAAAATACAAAACTTTTACAGAATTAAAAATCCGTTGTGGCCAGCACAATAACTTTCGCCATTTTCATTTTATGTTGCATAGAGCGCGAGCAGTCATGTGACATTGTTGGCCTTGACAAGCAGATATAGAGGCCCATGTCAGAATGATAGCTAGTAATTATGTACATAGATGTCAAATATCATAATTTTACATTCTAAATTTAGTGACTTTCCAATTCCATGTGGTTTATTTTCCTCGACAAGTAAATTCCACATTCCTGGTGACAAATTAACTAGAAAATCTTGAAATTTTTAATGAAAAATTCTGACATTTTACATCTATGTACATAATTACCAATTATCATTCTGACACGGGCCACCATATCTGCTTGTCAAGGCCAACAATATCACATGACTGCTCGCGCCCTATACTTATGCAACCAAAAACGGGAATGGCGAGAGGTATTGTGCTGGCCACAACAGATTTTTTACCTCCCGCTACCCTTAGTAAGGGAAGTAGAGGGATCGTGCTAAAAATCGCATATCGAGATTTTGATAAATGACCACGTTTTAAGGTCCCTAGAATCCATTTTTAACATTTTCACGATGATGTCTGTGTGTATGTGTGTGTGGACCCTCTTTACGCTCTAACTCAAATACTATCATTCAGAAAGTTTTGAAACCATGTATTTCTACCTCATTCTAATATGGAAAGAAGCCGTTAGATTTTGGTGGCAATCGGATAACCGAAAATGGCAGTTTACTTGAAGCTCAAGTTAGTTTTTCTTCAAAAAATACCTTCAAATGTATTTTTTTAGCAATTTGTTATTATAAAAATTAAAGATTATTCCATTTTCTACAAGTTTGCTTTAATACTTTTTCTATATATTTTATTGATAAATTTATAAAGTAATATAAAAATTATATCTCGAAACTTATGCTTTAAACACATCTCAAATGTATGTAACTGACAGATAAATGTCACTGTCAAAAAAATAATCATTTCAAATTAATAATAGTAACGTTTTAAAAGGAAAATTGTAAATAGAACAATAGTTTTATGGAAAGAAACTTAAAATACATAATTTCTAGCATTAGTAAATATGCAGGTATGTATTTAAATAAAGAAATAAATAAATATATTATTTGATTTATACACACATTTCGGTAATGACGATGACATATTTGTACGGGCGTTTACCACAAGGGTTAATTTTATGCCATTTAAAATTCGAATTATTTGACGTTGACATCAAGCACGCGGCAACGAGGCCCCATAGGTAAATGGCGGGAGGTATTGTGTTGGTCACAACAGATTTTTTATCTTGCAGTGACATTCAAAGTGTTAATATTTACCAAATTTCTGTGTATTGATTCCTTTACAGAATCTAATCTAAAGTTAAATGTTAAAATATGAATATTAATATTATTACTGAAACAAGAACTTTGTAATCCTTTACAATGTAGTTGAATATTTTGTGGAACAGAGCATAAGCAGAGTAGAAAATATCTGCCTTAGGCGAAACCCGGTAACGAAGAAACGTAAAAGTTAAACGGTGTAGATTTGCACGATAGTCCAAAGTTCGTGAAGAAATAGTTCCGAGAAAGTTTTATATTAATTATCGCCGTGTTTTATCTGGGAAATTAACAGAAATAAAACAAAAATGACTCGCAGGAATTCGTTTCGTGCGGCTAAACGACTGAGTTGGAAAGTTGTCGCAGTCGCAGGCTCGCAGGAAATCAGGAAAGCTCAGCAGGAATGATCAGCAGGAATCGAAACGAACTAATCTGAAGGTGAATGGCTTGCGGACTGAGCTGACAAAGCGTTGAATTTCTTTCAAACCCCTAGTTATGTTTAAACTTACCGAGGACGTCTTTTCTATTCAATCTGCTCAAATTCACGGAAACTTTGCCAGCGAATTTTCTTAGAAATGATCTAATTTCAGGTGATATTCTTTCCTAATATGCTAGACCTTGAAACTTCGTTTCTATTTGTCGATTTTTTATTTTCTTTTATTAATAGGTAAAAAACTTGAAGATAAAAGAGAATAACTTATATTTTTACCTTCCGTCACCTTTAGGTAAGGAAGGCATTGTCTTTGGTCAAAATATTCAATGATGAGTTTTTAGTGAATAAGTACGTTTTAGGGTCCCTACAATCCGATTTTACCATTTTTACGATGATGTCTGTATGTTTATGTGTGTGTCTGTGTGTGTGTGACTAAAGTTTCGGATTTCATAACTTCAATACCAGGGTTCCAAAAGTTATAATTTTTTCATATTTCTCAAGTTTACATCTAGAAGAACAAGTGATTAGATGTTGGTTATAAATGGTTAACCGGAAGTCCCCTTATTTGAAGATTTTAACAGTTTTTCTTGAAAAAACGCAGTTAAATATCATTTATTGACATTTAACGTTATTATAATTTGAATAATGTATAATTCTTTATACGATTTGATCGCATTTTGTACTTCATATTCAATAGATATAGAGTTAAAGAATTATAGATAATAATTTTCATGGGGTCTCGTGGCCGTGTGCCTGAGTGTCTGCTTGCAAATCTGGGGACCCGGGTTCGAACCCGACCGACGACTAATATTACATCGCATTTTAATGGCACAAAATTGACCCCTGTGGCGCACTCTCCACGCCATCAATGAGTTCTCGTGAGGTGACGCCTGGTAAGCGCCCGCACAGTACAAATATTTCATCAAATATAAAATATAAAATGCAATCGATTCGTATAGAGAATAATAGATTCTTGATGTATAATAACGTTGTGTCAATAAATCATATTTAACTGTTAAAATCTTCAAATGAGGCTACTTCCGGTTGACCAATTATAACCAAAATCTAATCACTTGTTCTCATAAACTTGAGGAATACGAAAAAAATATAATTTTTGGAATCGTGGTATTGAAGTTATGCGATCCGAAACTTTTGTCACACACACATTCAGACACACACACACACACCCACACACATACATACATACATACATACATACATAATCGTAAAAATGATAAAATCGTATTGTAGGGACCCTAAAACATGCTTATTCACTAAAAACTCATCATTGAAATTTTGACCAATGACAATACCTTCCTTACCTAAAGGTGACGCAAGGTAAAAATTGAACGGAATTAGCAGAAGGTAATGTACCTACTAATCTAGATTTTTACAAATTATCTTGCAAATAAATTCTGGAAAATGTTGGAAAATTTGAATATACTCGCGAAAACATCTTCTCAAAACAATCTTCGCATTCTGAACTTCTTCTCGGGCTATAAATTACAATTGATCAGATAAACAATTCGGTGGGAAAATGTGGGAGTTTGCAGCAATAAATTGGGCGCTAAGTGACGTTAGCAAGCTCTAATGTCCAATAGGAATCAGATAGGGGGTTATTAGATATAATTACAAGTAGATGCAGTGTCGTATCACTAGAAGGACATCTTCTACATACGTATTACGCCTGTGGTAATCGGATTTGAGCGTGGAAGGCGGCCTTGCCTGGAGAAACTGCGGTCGCCGTCAAATGCCCTTCCATTAATTTCTGCAGGGATGTATGACTGATATAGCGAAAGCGATGCAATTTGCTGTGCTGCACTATTGCTACAAATTTTCTCAAAGCGAATGTGTTCTACTGTTTATGAGAGTACTTTGCAGCTATTATTGCCAGAGAATAAGCTATATTTTTCATACAGGTACATTAAAGTTAGCTTCAAATTTGTTGCAATTAACATTAAATTGTTTTGGGCGTTTAATTTCGCAGTTTGTCATTAAAACTTATGTTTTTTACCTCTTGCTAAGAGAGGTATTGGATTCATACTAAAAATCGCATGTCCAGATTAATGATTAAACACATTTTAAGGTCTCTACAACCCGATTTTAATATTTTTACGATGATGTGTGTATGTATGTGTGTGTGTGTGTGTATGTGTGTGTATATGTGTGGCGAGATTGGAAGAACGATATCTCAAAAACTATAATACTTAATATCTGTTTAACTACGTATTTCTCAATCGGATATTACTGGGAATAGCTGAAAAGGTTTTGGTGGAAGTAGCAGATTCTCTAAAAAAAAATCTAAATATTATGTTTTGAAAATTTTTGTTCTTGTTTGTATTAAAGAAGAGTAAATTCTCTATCTGATACATTTAAATATTTCAGTTCTTTTTCTCTCGAATCTTCCGCAATACAGTCCTTCCATCTTATATTTGGTCTTCCTCTGTTTCTGCATCCTTTATTACTATTCATTCTACTTCCAATATATTTATCTCTCCTCATGACATGTTCAAACCAATGTAACCGTCTTTCTCGTATCTTTCAAGAAACTTCTTACACTAGAGTTATTTCCCTTATTTTTTTCATTCCTTACAGTATCTTTTCGTGTCTTTCCCAACATCTGTCTCAACATCCTCGTCTCTGCCACATTCATTTACTTTTATTGATACTGACATCTGTTAATTTGAATTATCTGAATATATTAGTAATTTCCATGGTTAGCATAGCTGGCTGATTTATGAAATTTAATATATTTATAATTCTTTATATCTGTTGAATATGAAGTACAAAATGCAATTGAATCGTATAGAGAATAATATATTCTTTAAGTTATAATATTTTTCAACTGAATTCTTTGAAGAAAAACTGGTAAAATCTTCAAATGAGGGTACTTCGGGTTGACCAATTATAACCAAAATCTAATCACCTCTTCCTTTCGATGCAAACTTGAGGAATACCAAAAATATGCGAGTTATGCGTCACACACACACACACACACACACACATACATATAGGCATCATCGTAAAAATGGTTAAATCGTATTATAGGGACCATAAAATATGCTTATTCACTAAAAACTCATCATTGAATTTTTTGACCAAAGACAATACCTTCCTTAATCCTTCAAATTTAAAAGGAGTATGAACTTCAATGACGAGAAGATCGTATATTTAAATAACTGCATCACTGAAAATATTGGATGTAAAATTTAATATATGGGTACGCTAACATAGTTGCAATTTCAAAATAATAAAACTCTTCTTTGTAAGGCTGTTTAAAAATTATACCACGTAGCAGAATGTAACTTATTATATTCCATGACCTACTTTATTAATATTTGAATGCATACAAATTAAAAGGAAGAAGAGATAGTAATTTGCATCATTTAGTTTACATACTCGTCGTGTTTGAGGAACACAGTCATAAATTTGAGATGTAAGATAACCTATATTAAATCCCCGTCCTCTTTAAGTTGGAATAGTGTCGGAATTAAATTCCTAACTATCCGCAGGTATGGTAGAGCTGTGTCAGTAATAAAAAGACAAAATTTATTTGTAATTTAATTTTTTTTACACAAAAAATTTTGAAGTTAATGTATAGGATAGAATATGATATGTAAATTATATCAAACTGGCTCCAGGTTCTTATAGATACGCTATTTTCCGTAAGTTTATTTTTATTGCTGCTATTTAGAATGCTCATATTACACTTTTCCAAAGTTGTTTGTAGATAATAATTATTTGTGTAATTCCATTTTAAAAAGTTGAATTTTACCTAACTTTATGACTTTACAAAATGTTACTTTTTACATAAATGATACGAGTTTGTAAAAATCTTTTCCTATTTTACACAAAAGTTTTTGGGGATTTTTTAAATGGTGAAATTTGTAACTTAGTGTCAAATAAATATCTTTTTCTTCAAACGTCATAAAAGTAGCATCTTTTATGACTTGATTCACAAGGAAGAAGTTTAATTTCTACGCCGCCAGAGTAGAAGTAGCTAATTTCAAAAAAATTTCAAGATTTTCTAAATTCACGTAGTTAATTTGTCACCAGAAGTGTGGAATTTACTTGTCGAGGAAAATAAACCACATGGAATTGGAAAATCACTAAATTTAGAATGAGAAATTATGATATTTGACATCTATGTACATAATTACTAGCTATCATTCTGACACGGGCCACCATATCTGCTTGTCAAGGCCAACTAAGTCATATGACTGGTCGCGCCTTATTGTATTTAACATTTCTTGTATACCAACACTCTACACCAACAATTCTACTTGCATCTATTCTTTACATTTAAATTGTTTAATTTTAAATTCATTCTATGAAGAAATTTTGTCCTACTCTTCTAATTTTTCGAAATGTTTCCAATTCATTGTCGGGATTAACACTATTTCTAAAGAGTATGTGTAATATACCTATAAAATAAAAAAAAAAAAATATTTCATCACGGCATATTACCCATTGCTGGGTGTGCCAATCTGCTTCGTACACAGATATTGGTAATGATGGAATATTTGTACCGTGTGGGCGCTTACCAGGCGTCACCTCACGGGCACTCATTGCTGGCGTGGAGAGTGCGCCACAGGGGTCTATAATGTTAAATTATAACTATTAATACATTAAGAAATAAAATAATGTATGTACTTCTCAGAAAAAGTCTTCAGTAATGTCTCCGAATTTCTGGCACTAACAATTATCTGTCAGTTACAAACAATTTTTAATTTTCAATTATTTTCCATGGTATTCTTTCGGCTGTAAAATTTATAAATATTATAATTCTTTTCTCTAAATATATAGAATATATAATAAAATATTTAAATGTATGAGATAGAGAATTTAATTTTCTTTAACACACATATACACACACACACACACACACACACACACACACACATACTTTCACACACACACACACACACACACACACACACACTATGAACTCTCAAGACTCAAGATAAACAAAAAATAACTAGTACTACATTATTTGTTTCTAATGATTACAAATTTTTAACATGCTGTTAAAATTATCATAGTGGTAGGAAACAGAATACACTCCATATCTTGAAAGTACTCTAAAAAATTCCCGTAAAATCAAATTGTGTCTACTTAGGACACAGCTTATTTAATATTGCATCTTAGTAGCATTTAAAAATATCAATTCCGTTGCATTTCTTGAGCTGGTGGATTTCACTTAGTCCGTTTTAGTTTTATTCGATCCGCCGCATTCCACTTTATTGCTTGATTTCAAGCGAGCATTGCACAGAAACACACCGTCGTAAATTTCATTTGTAGTTACATTGTACCGCAACGAACGTGACTCAAAACCGACGACGTACCGAGACGCGATTCGACGCTCGACGCCTCCTGCATAACCTCACATTCCGAAGGCCTGCGACGACATCTGTTGACAACTATGAGAGTTAGACTGCTACTCCCTTGTTTTATGTCACACGATGCACTAGATCAATTTTTAAAACGAATTTATCGCAGTAATTTTTTTAAACTTCAACGAACAAAACGAATTAAAGAATGATGCTTGACAACTAAAATTTGCTGATTACAACAAAGTTTTTTCAGAGTTCTGTTCGATGTGATTGAGCCGATAACAGAAGTTGTAAAATGGGGACAAGAAACTTAATAATTATAAAATATTGTTATAATTTCAATTATCAAGAAACGGTGAATAATAGTATATTATATAACAAGGAATTAAAGTGCATCATTTAATCCAGAGAGATTGAATACACTTTAGTCCTACGGTATATAAGCAATTTACAAGTCTATTGTTTCGCACTCCCAAATCATTTGGAACCATAATAGGGTAAAAAAAATATGTGGCCAGCACATTACCTTCCGTCAATCCTGTGCATTAAGTATAAATTCCATACATAAATTTTCTTGCTAAAGATTCTACATTTCCAGTAAAATAATTTCATAAACAAACTATACAAATTGCACTTCATACTGACATCTTCTTCTTTAGATTTTCCCATTTGTTAGGGGTCGCTATGTTTTATTTTCTTCTTCCGCTCATTTCTGTTTTGCGTTTCGTCCTCAATACAGTCCTTCCATCTTATCTTTGGTCGTCCTCTGTTTCTTTCGCCTTCTATTACTAAGCTGTTCATTCTTCATTCAATAAATTCTTCATCTTTCCTCATGACATGTTCAAACCAATGTAATCGTCTCTCTTGTATATTTCTAGTAACTTCTAACACTAGAGTTATTTCCCTTATTCTTTCATTCCTTATAGTATCTTTCCATGTCTTCTCCAACGTCTATCTCAACATCCGCATCTCTGCCACCTTCATTTACATTTCATTGATATTGACATCTGCGAATTTGAATTATCTAAATATATTAGCAGTTGCGATAGTTAGCATAGCTGGCTGATTTATGAAATTTAATATCTTTATAATTATTTAACTCTATATCTATTGAATATGAAGTATAAAATATAATCAAATCGATAGAGAATAATATATTCTTTAAGTTATAATAACGTATAAATGTTAATAAATGATATTTAGTTCCGTTTTTCAAGAAAAACTGTTAAATCTTCAAATGAGGGTTCTTCCGGTTGACCAATTATAACCAAAATCTAATCACCTGTTCTTCTGGATGTAAACTTGAGGAATACGAAAAATTATAATTTTTGGAATCGTGGTATTGAAGTTATGCGATCCGAAACCCATGTTTCATCAATAGCGACTATTTCTGCGACGTAAAGTTTCGATCTCGATGCACGACCTTTGACCTTCAAGAGGCATAATACCCAAGACACGTGCAGGCTCCATTTCTAGCTGACGTTTTGAAAAACATTACGCTATAGTTGAAAACAAAACACACGCTATTTCCCCAAGTCTTCTACTACAATGACGGAAATGTCACTATTGTTGCATCATTCAATTCGCAGTGTTGCCAACCTGTGCATATTAAATGACCCTCATATATTCAATATCTTATTTCAGTTAAACTTTTATTTATGCAAATTTGTACATACCTACAGTAAAAAAATTGAAAGATGTCCGATCAAGGTCATCTGTATCACGAACGAATTAACAAATAGGCATACATTTATCTCTTTCTTTTGCAAAGGCTATAAGAGTGTGTCATAAGGATGGATATAACTTCAAAAATTCATATTGTTTCGACTAAGTTAGGACATTCCACTTTAAAACGATGCTCGTTGTTGATAATACTTTCGCTGTAACGTAAGTTTATTTATTAATTCAGATACATTACCTTGATTCATAGCCGTACACATAATGTTATATTCTGTCAGAGTCACTGACATTGACATTGTGTCACTATCTTATTTTAAACATATTTGGTTTTACATTTGCTTATAAACTTACCAGTTGACTTGTTTTTGAATTTTGAATGCTTTTACTGTAATATATATATATTTTTATAATAATAAAATAACAGTAGTATCTTACGTACCCTCATAAAAACTAAGCAAACGACACTACTGATTTTCTTAGAATGGGCGGAGCAAAAATCTGAATTCATACAAATCGTAGACGACCTTGATCGGACATCTTTCAAAAATATTACTATACTTACCTTACTTTCCTGAGAGCTTATCATGGATATTTTGCTGACAAATCCCCGTGTCTATATCTGCATGTAATTATACGGAAGGTCCAATTTGACCCATTCCCGGCCCTAAGGCGTCGAGCAAAAGTGAAATGGTAGGAAAATAATAAAGTGTCACGGGTTCTTTACGAAAACAATAGACTTGTAAGTGTGCAGTGCAGTCCCTTTGTCATCTTTAGGCTTTGCATTTTTCTAAATTCCATTTCCTGTTTCCGAATCCTTTATACGAGGAGTTTGTTGCCGCTGTTTCGCACGCCATTTAACGTTTTCTCTTTACTATCGGTGCAGCCATTCCAGTGGCGGAACAAGAAGTTTTCTAAAAAGACAATTCAAAATAAAACAAGTCATAAGATACAACGAAAACTTTTGACTTCTTGGCATAGGTTTTCGTGGATAAAAATTAAATATTAATGTTCGTAAAATAAGCAAAATTCAAACCGTTCAGTCCTATAAATAGTTACAAAATGATCTTTGATTTTTATTTTATTTTTGTACCTAAACACTAGCGATAAACGCCCGGTTGCAGAAACGTTCATCAACGCTTTGTTTGATTAACGGATCATCAAAACGAACAAATGCAACGCGATTTTTGACAGCAATGATTTAAATGTCATAAGAACAAGAAAACTGATTCGAATTTGTTCGTTTTGATGGTCCGTTAATTAAACAAAGCGTTGATGAACGTTTCTGCAACCGGGCAAAAGTCATTAAATTTTTGTAATAATAAACATTTTTCTACAAACATTATTAAAAATTAAATTTTTAACAAAAGAAACGTATTAATAGCAGCACATGTTTAATTCCAATGTTAAAAGTAAAATAAATTAAGAAAGTGTGAAAAGATAATGTTAGCCACATGGATTTGAACCATGGACCATTACTTTGCCGGAGTAACGCTTTACCAAATGAGCTACGGCCAACCTATCCAATGGCTGACATTATCTTCCACTTTAGCCACTAATGTATCTCTCTATGGAGAATACAGTTTGTGTCACGTTGTATGATGTGGGGTTGGATAACCACTATATTTAAACATCATTGTGGACATGTCAGAAATTACTCATGGCCCTATCGGTCCAGTTTTAAATTAACGTAGAGTTAACAGTCTATATTTTCACACTTTCTTAATTTTTTTCGAAAATATAGACTGTTAACTCTACGTTAATTTTTGTTAAAAGTAAATTGTCAATAAATCCAAATTTAATTAATATTTATTGTAATTGAATAATTGGTACAATTAGAAATATGTATTCATTTTGCGGATGCAATTTCAGAATTAGAACTATTGGAAGGAATTAAATAATTATTATGAGAAATATGACTTGTAGTAATGCTTTGCAACTGCAAACCACGCAGCAGAATCACTAGAGGAAGAAGCACTGTCAACAGGAAGAATTTGGCAAGCAATTTTCTTTTTATTTTCCAGAGAATCTCCAAGATAACCTTCCGTAACGCACGATCTTTTCCATCCTCCGTGTCTTTTTATTGTTGTTAAGTTTGCCCCAGAATCTGCTAAAAAACTGGCAGACGTTCTGCGGAAGTAATAGGGTATAAAGTTCACTTTGTGGGAGCTTCAGAATTTTTGCATTATCGATAGACATTGATTCCTACCGATTGCACTGTGCATTTATTGCAATCATATTTGATAAACAGCCATTGATGTGTGGCGTGAGGTGGTCACAATGCCAAATACTTGCGGTACAAATCCACAAAAGAAGAGCCAGTAACAGTGAAAGTCCTTGGAACTCTTGTTTTGCTATCTGCAATTTTTACTAATAAAGTAGTTCCTAAATCTTCAATGTTATTTAAATACATTTGACACAGCTCTTCACGGCGGCACGCCCCAAATATTAATTATTATTATTAATATACTTTATTTCCAGCGATATAGTACATATATATGGAATACGTCATAGAGTTGCCAATGCGGATAGGGAAGGATGCACGATGTACAGTCAATTTCCTTAGTCATTAGTTTTGAAAAATTCTTCTAAATCGTAAAACGATCTTTCTGTTAAATAGTTTTTTAATTTTGATTTAAATAAGGTAAAATTTTGTATTGTTGTTAAAGATTTAGGAAGATTATTAAAGATCTTTGTGCCAAGTATATTGGGTGATCTCATGTATGTGGTGTATTTGCTGTAAGGAATTCTAAAGTTATTTTTCTGTCTTGTATTAAATTTGTGAATGTCACTATTTAAGATCAGAGTAGTTTTATTGCTAAATATGTATTTGCAAATTTCAAATATGAAAAGACATGTCAGAGTTAATATTTTATATTTTTTAAATAAATCTCTGCAGGAGCAAGTACAGGGAATACCAAATATATTTCTAATTGCGCGTTTTTGTGCTATAAATACATGTTTTGCAGGGGGTGAAGAGCCCCATATGTATATGCCATATCTCAAATGGGATTCAATTGATGCGTGATAGAACATTAATAGGTGTGAGGGTCCAAGAAAGTTGCGAAGATAGCGAATCTGATAACATGCTCGATTCACGGCTGTAGTGACATTTTCACAATGAGAACGCCAGCACATTGTCTCGTCAATAGAGATACTTAGAAACTTGGTTTCTTTAGATTTTTCAAGACGGTTGTCATTTAGATTGATATTTAAATTGTCATAATTTACACTATGGGAATTATGGAATTGTAAATATGTTGTTTTGTATCCATTTAAATAAAGATAATTTTCATTGAACCACTGTGATAATAATTGTATGCCAGTCACATTTATGTTGCAATTGAGCCTCATCCTTGGCTGAGATGATGAGAGAGGTGTCATCGGCATAGAGAGTTAACCCTAACTTCAAGTCTCCGTCCACCTTGCAATACTCACTAATATCATTGATATATAAAATGAATAATATAGGAGCTAACACGGACCCCTGTGGAGTTCCAATGTTGATGTCAACAATGTCTGAGTGAATATTGCAAAGTGTCTCAATTTCCTTGTATCTTAGAGAGACGAATCGTTGTATGTTACTTAAGTAACTTTTAATCCAATGAAGAGGTACACCTCTTATACCATATGCTTCTAACTTATTCAAAAGTCTATCGTGATTTAAACAGTCAAATGCTTTTGTTGTATCACAGAAAACTCCTACGGGTCCATTATTGCCGCTAATTCGAACATAAAATACTTGTATCTCACAAATAATGGTATTTGACATGATGGTAGCGCTTCCAGTTTAACCGGAAGTGCCATTAACTTTCATATTTCAAATGGGACACCATATGTATTTTTACATGTTTGGAATCTATGTAAAATTACGAATTTAATTATATCCTTGAAGTGCATTTTATTGTTGTAATATATTAGAAAAACGTAAGAGGAAATTATGAGTAATTATCAAGCTAAGTCACGATATGAGGCAGTTTTGAAATTAAGTTACAAAAGTTAGGATAGAACTTAGTTAAACAATACTAAAGAATCGATATGAGCAAAAATATAGAATTGATTATATTAATTAATTCTAAATAACTAAAGACCATTTTTGAATCACAATTTATAATTTAATAAATTTTGTCAGTTTTTAAGTTTGAATTAATTTGAAAGTTTTTAATAGCATTAGTTTCTTAGAATTTAATTTGAAAGCATTTGAAAAAGTGATTGGTTGGGAGCTTTTAGGAAATTCTTGAAGAGAACTACTTTGAATATAAAATTCTATAAAGTGTGAACCCTGTGTTTCATTCTCAGTACCTTTTTTGATGACCTAAAAGCCTTATGATGTTTGATTTGGATTGGCAATCCCTTTTTAAATACAAAATAGATCTTCAGATGTAATTTTCCCCTTATTTCACCTCTCTACCTTCTCCGCCACTGTCCATTGGCGTAGGACATGGCTTGAACTGCATCTTGTCCCAGACATAAAATACAAAAGATCCTAGTGAGATACGAATATCGTAAAGGAAATTGGTAGAACCTTACCGACGCCGAATCGCGTCGACTTTCAAATGCGCCGCGGCGAGAATTTCAGATTATTTCAATTTATAGACTGACTACTAAACCCACTAGTACGAGTACCTCCTACTGGATATCATGCTATGTGCTAGAAGCTAGATGTATCTACTAAATGCATCACATGGCCACTTCAATTTCTCAGCAATACATTTAAAAGGGATTTCATCAATATTGCAAAAACAATATCCTACTGAAATTCATCAATATGATTCAGCGATTTAAAATGCTGTGAATAATTTACGTGGGCTTTGATTCCATTGAATAAAAATTAAAATTTTAATTCTACATACCCGCAGCTTTTAAATAAATCATCTCTTTATTACTATTTCATGAGGAATTATTTTTTGATAAAGCAATATGTATTATTTTATTTTACTTTTATTTCAATGAATGTCGGAATTGATAAATCTGAAATTTTTGGTCCATTAAAACAAAAATCGTTTTGTATTTTTTATATTTTTATTCGGTATAAGGTATAAGTAAATTTATTTAAATATAATCATTAATTTGCATTTTTCATTGTTAAACCAAAAGTTAACTTGCAATATTTTATAAATAAAAACTAATACATCTACTCCCGTTATAATAATAATAATAATAATAATAATAATAATAATAATAATAATAATAATAATAATAATAATAATAATAATAATAATAATAATAATAATAATAATAATAATAATAATAATAATAATAATAATAATAATAATAATAATAATAATAATAATAATAATAATAATAATAATAATAATAATAATAATAATAATAATAATAATAATAATAATAATAATAATAATAATAATAATAATAATAATAATAATAATAATAATAATAATAATAATAATAATAATAATAATAATAATAATAATAATAATAATAATAATAATAATAATAATAATAATAATAATAATAATAATAATAATAATAATAATAATAATAATAATAATAATAATAATAATAATAATAATAATAATAATAATAATAATAATAATAATAATAATAATAATAATAATAATAATAATAATAATAATAATAATAATAATAATAATAAGAAAAGAAGAGAATGGAGAAAGTACAAATTATGACACCAATTAAGATCACAACAGATGACGTCAAACAGGCAATAAAGAAAACAATAAACTGGAAAGCCCCTGGACCTGACCATATACATAACTTTTGGCTCAAGAGGTTCACTGCCACACACACAAAACTTGCAGACCTACTAGATAAGGCAATAAGCAACCCAGAAACTATCCCAGACTTCATGACTGAAGGCACGACGTACCTTTTACCGAAAACTTCACCACCCAGTAAAGACCCCAGTAAATACAGACCAATAACATGCCTACCAACTATTTACAAGATCTTGACCTCCATTATATCCAACAAAATATACAATCATCTAGAAAAATACCAGATAATAACTGAAGAACAGAAATGCTGTCGCAAGAACAGTAGAGGTTGTAAAGAACAACTGGTCATAGACAGCGCAATAATGGAGGAAGCCAAGGCAAACAAGAGGAACCTGTATACTGCGTACATCGATTACAAAAAAGCCTTTGATAGCGTACCGCACACCTGGTTACTCGAAGTACTAAAGCTATATAAAGTTAACCCTACCATAGTCAGCATGGAACAAACAATGAGAACATGGAGAACAAACCTAAGCGTAAACAAGGAAATAACAGGCAAAGTTAAGATCAAAAGTGGCATCTTCCAGGGAGATGCACTAAGTGCATTGTGGTTTTGTTTATCCATGCAACCACTAACAACAACACTGAAACAATCCGAAAGAGGATACACCATACCAGGCACACAACATCTAGTAAACCACCTGTTCTACATGGATGACTTGAAACTAATCTGCAGTACACACAGCGACCTAAAAAAACTACTTCGAACCACGGAGGATTTCAGTCATGATATCAGAATGGAATTTGGAGTGGAGAAGTGTAAGATCAATGCTATGAACAAGGGAAAATGGGAAGACACAGACAACTACGAAATGGTACATCAAGAAAATGAGGAAATAGCAGTAATGGAAGAAAACGAAACATATAAATACCTAGGGTTTGAACAAACAAGAGGCCTGGAGAAAAAGGTAATCAAGGAACAACTAATAGAAAGATTTCGAAGCCGCACTAAAACGATAATGCGCACCAAACTACCAGCAAGAAACATGGTAACAGCGATTAATACATACGCTGCACCAGTTATATCGTACAGCTTCGGGATAGTAAAATGGACTCAAACCGAATTAGAGCAACTAAACAGAACAATTAGAAGCCTGAAACACCACCCAAAAAGCTCACTGGAACGCTTCCATCTGGACAGAAAGAAAGGCGGCAGAGGTTTCATAGATTTCCAGAACACCTACTACAAGGAAATCCATAACATCAGAACCTTCTTCAACACAAAGGCAGAAACTTCAACACTACATGCTGCAATAGTCAAAATAGACAACAATCACACCCCATTAACCCTTGCAACACTCGCATATGATCCACTATCACACATAACAGATGACAATCAGAAAATAATGAAATGGAAACAGAAAGAACTACACGGGAGGTACATCGCACTGACAAACCAGAGACACATCGATGAAAAAGCATCGTACACCTGGCTACAGAAGAGCGGACTGTTCCCTGAAACAGAAGGGTTCATTATGGCAATTCAAGACCAAGTTATCGCCTCAAGAAACTACAAAAAACATATACTCAAGGATGCCACTGTAAAGCACACAAGATGTAGAATGTGTGATGAAGGCAACGAAAATGTAGCACACATTATAGCGGGATGCAAAACATTAGCCCAAACAGATTATCTAAGAAGACACAATAACGTTGCCAAGATCATACATTTAAAACTTCGAAATCGAATTCTACAAGCTGAAAACATCCCATACTACAACTATAAACCTAAAGCGGTAATAGACACCCCACAAGCAAAGATCTACTGGGACCGCACAATACAAACGGACAAGACAGTGCAACACAACAGACCAGACATCGTATACCAGAACAAAGAAGAAAAATGTACTTACCTGATTGACATCACTATACCAGCGCCTGCAAATATCAAGGAAAGGTCAAATGAAAAAATAAATAAATATTTACTATTAGCAAATGATATAAAAAATACATGGGAACAGGAAAGAGTGGTAATCATTCCTATAGTAATTGGAGCCACTGGAGAAATCCCTTGGAGACTTCACGAATCTCTCGAGAAGTTGGAACTGGAACCTAAC
This sequence comes from Harpalus rufipes, assembly GCA_951394225.1. NCBI lineage: Eukaryota > Metazoa > Arthropoda > Insecta > Coleoptera > Carabidae > Harpalus > Harpalus rufipes. The sequence continues at coordinate 63,279,103 of OX596275.1, forward strand.
ACGTACATACAACTCCAGAAGGCCGTAATATTAGACACCTGCAACATCGTAAGGAAGGTGTTAAACATAAAGTAAAGACGATATAATAAATAATCAATAATAAACAGTATCCGTACTCCAAAAACACAAATAGTAAAATATTCAACATCTAGATGTCTTGCTGTAAGCCGATAACTAGGTTTTTAACCCTCCGTAAAGACGGAGGAGGCTGAGAGGAATAATAATAATAATAATAATAATAATAATAATAATAATAATAATAATAATAATAAAAAGGTGGCTGAACCAAGCACTAGTCACCTCCCATATGGGTGCACAGTGTCTGTGAAGTGTTGCCTCCCGTTGTGTGGAGGCCCACCCGCAGTCTGTAAGTCTCATGAGGTGATGGCACCTGTGCATGGCAGAGACCTGATATTTAGGGGCTACAGCATGGCTTCGCCGCACCCATCAGGCTCTCTGTCTTTTCCACCTGGTTCCAGAGGCCCGCTCCAGTATGACCACGGAATACTGGTATCAGTGTTGTGTTGCCATTGTGCCCACCCACTGCCCAGCTCCTCGGTCCTGGCTGCGACAGAAGCGCGACTATGAGGGGTTACAGCCTGGCTTCGCCGCACCCTCTGGTCCCTCTGTTCTCACCTCTCGCCATCCTCCACCTGGTTACTTGGTGAAAACCCGTACCAGGTGTGTACACCGTTACCTCACCCTGAGTACTCGTCTGTAGGCGTACTACACAAAGTCACCCCGACCACCTGGGTGGCTGCCCTGATCATCTTGGCATATCGTCCGCGCCTAGCCTCTCCAGCAATTGCTGAGAGGCAGGTCAATGGTACCCAGGATTCCTGAGGTAGTGAGAAACAAAAGAGCGGAAATAATAATAATAATAATAATAATAATAATAATAATAACTTTATTACCCAACAGTACTCCAATTACAGAGTAAAAAAATCTGATGTGGACACCACATGACTTCCTTGTACGATTATTAAACTATACATATTTTTTTAATAAATAAATTACAAAATATTAATTTTAACTTCAAAACAGTAAAATATATAACGACCATAAAGGAAGTTTTTAAAGAGAGTTTTGATTACAACAAAGAAATATTTGATTACAACAATGAATATGACTAATTTCACAATAAAAATATAATATTTGTTATTGTACGAATCATAAAATTGCACGTATTTAACGTAATTTGACATGAACATTTTTTTATTTTTTTGTCCTAATCCATAGCAAGCTTTATTACAAAAACAAAAAAGTATATAATTTTTAAATTTACATATCTCGCTTATATAAAGGGATAATTTAATAATACTTGATGTGCTAGACGCAGAAATTAATTCTCTAAAACTTATTTGAAGCATTTATTTCTAAAATCAAAATAAAATCATTTTATTTGAGAAAAACTGTTAACAACTTCAAGTAATGTACCACTTCCGGTTAGCCTATTTTAACCAAAATCTATTATATCATTTCGATTGACATACAAGTCTTGTATACCAAATTTGAAAAGTTTTGGATTATATTTTAAAGCAATTTTTCATTAAAATCTATTATAGGCTTCATGTAATTGTGTAATAACCAGAAATTTCAACTTTCTACGGCTTACCGTTTTTGAGTTATGCGAGATACGTACATACGGACATACGTACAGACGTCACGACGAAATTAGTCAAAATGGATTCAGGGATGATCAAAATGGATATTTCCGCTGAAATCTGAAAACCGAAATTTTTCGCGATTACAATACTTCCATTACTTACGTACAAGGAAGTAAAAATCTGTTGTGGCCATCACAACACCTCTCGCTCTTTCCATTGTGGTATATAAATATTGTATTTAACATTTCTTGTACACGCAAAAAAATCTAATTACAACTAATCTTTATATTTACGTATTTTCCATAATTTTAAATTCATTATATGAGCAAGTTTTCTCCAATATCGAGATATTTCCAATTTATTAACGGGATTGGCAGTATTTCTGAAGAGTTCACGTAATTTAACTATAAATTTAAATATATAATTAATAATAGAATAAGTAATATTAAATATCGTTCCCAGAAAAAGCCTGCAGTACTATCTCTAAATTTTGGACACTGACATTAGTGACATTTATCTGTCAATTACACACATTTAAATTTCTCAAGTAGTTAGCATGGAGATGTTTGGGCTGTGAGCAGGCTGTGAGATTTACTACAACAGATTATTTTATAGAGAATATAATTCCTTAGTCACGTGACATGTTTTCCGCCAATCAACATTCAGAATCTCCCTAGTTACGCGTTTATCACAGCGATGATAAAAAACAAGGAAATAAACACCGTATTTATAGTCGTTACTAAGGGATTTGTTTTCTTTATTTATGACATTGACAGTTAATTTTGAGTATAAAAATAAATAATAACAATAATTCAAACTCCGAAATATTAAATAAAACTCGTAAGTACCATGTTTTAATACAATATGAATATGTATATCAAAAGTTAGGTTAGGTTAGATTGCAAAAATTCATTATATTCTCTCATTAAATATAAGCTCGTGATATGATTAATAATCGAAGATATTGCTCGTGAAACCGAAGCAGCACATTTCAACTCGTCCTTCGGACTCGTGATATCTGCAGCTCGGTTTCACTCGAGAATATCATCGATGATAATCATATCACTTGTTATATTACGTATGACTATATCATTCATTAAGTTATAAACCAATAAGAATGTGTGATTTTCCTTAGCTACCACGTATTACAGCGGTTATTATTGAGTAACCATGGTGAACGAATATACGAATCTTGGTATATTCGAATATACCTACCTTCGTATATTCACTTATAAGTGCGTTTGGTTATTTTGTTCTATGTACTCAGAACTGGCAATGTCATTTTTAATTATATTTACGGACATGATCTTTTTCATTCGATCACAGTATCGAGTAGACGAGTATAAATGAATCTGTAGTTAGACTTTGAGGAGGAAAATCGTGCGTTGTATGCTTTAAGTAGACATTTAAAATCACACTGACTGCTCCAAGTACACCGAACCAAATAATTGAACGCATCTATTATTTGACAGTAAGGAATTATGGCAGTAAAAATTTGACAAGTAAACAAATAATTATTTGGATCACAAATCTGGAACTGCACTATTGTTAATTTATTTGAAATACAAACATTTATTTTGAAATACGAGCATTTCAATGTAAAACTACATACTAATATAACTATATTTAAAAAGATAGGTTATGTAGCATATAGTTTGACGTTTCTGTCAAAATCAAATAGACCACAGGTCTACGTTAAATTTACTATTTACTTTTTAATTTATTTTTTATTCATGATATAGTCTACCTGTATACAACTCGACAATAGAAAATTCTCGACATACTCAACGAGTTGCCTGATGGAAATACCACTCGACCTTCAGTCTCGTGATGTTTCCAGGCAACACGTTTCGTATAATCGAGAATTTTCAATCGTCTCGTTGTATAATATATGATTATATTTCTATATCTTTAAATTTATAGAAGATATCATAAGAAATTTAAATGTGTTATATATATATATATATATATATATATATATATATATATATATATATATATATATATATATACTCACTAGTTCCTTTTTATGTAAATTTCTTTCAGTTGAACTCCCAAAATAGAAATACCAAGGTACACATTTCTTGCAAAAACAAATTGTACGGTATCTTATTGTAGAGATGAAAATTTGCATAATTTAAACTTATAATAAATATTTTTCTCTGGTGTTTTGTATGATGAAAACCAGGCTTTTGAATTCACTCCTCGTACTTTGAAATAATACAAAATAAATTATTAAACCAAGCACTATTTACTAAATGTAAAACATAGAATTTATTGACATTTAAAAAAGGATGACTACAGATTGTGCATGTTTTTTAATTAAATTATTTAATAAACAAAATTCATATAATAAATTTAATAATAATAATAAAAGATAAGGCAAATTTCATTTACATATTTTAAAATATTTCTGGTTATATTTTTTGTAATAAATTTTAAATTTGAAATGTCATACCGAATACATAATATATTATAAATTTTTGTATAAATTTATACAAACTACAAACTTTTTAATTAAATTATGTTTAAAATATGTATGTTTGATATTATTTTATATATTTCATGCTTTCCAAATTGTAAACAACCTATATCTAACACTTTTTATATAAATTTGTTGAACCCTATACTATTTTACACGTTTACCCTCTTATTCTTACACAACAAAGTATCGTTCATAATATTTTAATCAAAATCAATAAAAATCTGCAAAAGACGATAGGATAGGTCCATAAAACAAAAACCTTTTAACCCTGCGCGGTGTAGTAACAAGTGACGACAGAGGATCAGGGCTCAACATCACCAACAGCTCTTCGTGTTTCATGTACAACACAAACCGCTTTTCCAGCGTCCTAAAAGGTTGAGCCCTAAATCTTCCCGCGCCAATTCAGACCAATCTTACATTTTAAAATAGTTTTCAACAAAAAAATCTGATGTAGCCAGCACAATACATAAAATTTCTTGGAAAAGATTCTAAATTTCCAGAAAACAAACTATGCAAATTGCACTTGACACTGACATCTTCTTCTTCTTCTTTAGCTTTTCCCATAGGGGTTGCTATTTTTTATTTTCTTCTTCCACTCATTTCTATTTTGCGTGTCGTTCTCATTCAGTTCCTTTTCTCTCAACTCTTGCGCAATACAGTTCATCCATCTTTGGTCTTCCTCTGTTTCTTCAACCTTCTATTACAAACGGTGTTACTCTATAAACATAGAACAAATTCAACGCATTACGGTTAATAATATTGCAGGCGGTCCTTTTTACCTGTAGGTAAGGAATGTATTGTCTTTCGTCAAAAATAATATATTTTAGGATCCCTATAATACGATTTTACCATTTTTACGATGATGTCTGTATGTATGTATGTGTGTGTGTCTGTGTGTGTGTGACGAAAGTGTCAGATCGCATAACTTCGATACCACGATTTCAAAAATTATAAGTTTACATCCAGAAGAACAGGTGATTAGATTTTGGTTATAATTGGTGAACCGGAAGTAGCCTCATTTGAAGATTTAACAGTTAAATATAATTTATTGACATTTAACGTTATAATAACTTAAAGAATATATTATTCTCCATACCATTTGATTGCATTTTATACTTCATATTCAATAGATATAGAGTTAAAGAATTATAAATAAATTAAATTTTATAAATCAGCCAGCTATGCTAACCATGAAAATTGTTAATATATTCAGATAATTCAAATTGACAGATGTCAGTATCAATAAAAAGTAAATGAATATGGCAGAGATGAGGATGTTGAAGTAGATATTGGGGAAAACACGGAAACATACGGTAAGGAAATAACTCTAGTGTTACAAGTTTCTAGAAAGATACAAGAGTGACGATTATATTGGTTTGAACATGTCATGAGGAGAGTATATTGGAAAATGAATGAATAGCTTAGTAATAGAACGTTGAAGAAACAGAGGAAGACCAAAGATAAGATGGAAGGACTGTATTGCGGAAGACTTGAGAGAAAATTAACTGAATGAGAACGACACGCAAAACAGAAATGAGTGTAAGAAGAAAATAAAAAATAGCGACCCCTGACAAATGGGAAAAGCTAGAGAAGAAGAAGAAGGTATCAGTATCAAGTGCAATTTGCATAGTTTGTTTATGAAATAATTTTACTGGAAATTTAGAATCCTTTGCAAGAAAATTTATGTATGGAATTTATACATAATAAACAGGATTGACGGAAGGTATTGTGCTGGCCACATCTGATTTTTTTTGTCAGTATATATGTAACTGGGAAAGTTTTATATAAATTAGTAATTCTAACAAAATGTGAACTAGAATTTAACCTTTTTTTAATTTAAAACTTCTTGCATACGTGTACCTTTTTTGTTTGATATTCATTAATATAAAATGTGAAACTTGACAAAGTCAAGGGCACAGTTACAAAGTTCTTGTGCTTTAAGTAAGAAATGTGATAGAATTGGCAGGGGATGAGTTAGTACACTGTGGCATAGTTGTAAGCGTATGTGTTCCCAACGGCCGACGGCACGGCCCTGCATGAATATTGTATGAGCCCCACGCAACGCAAACGGGTTCGGGATCTTTTACTTTACTTGATTTCAGTTTTGTTCTCTGCACCCTCCATTTGCATTCCGTCCTTCACTCTAATTTGCAGCAAATCAATTTGGTTTCGCTGGAAATCGTTCCCGGGAAATTTGCACAGATGTAAAGTGGCATTTTGGGGGCTTTCATGGGCTAATTATTACCGGTTGAGGGTGAATACTACTTGTACTCATTTTATTGCTCTTACCTTACCTACGTTTTGCATACGTTGCGTCTTTTCTATGCTACCCCTACATTAAGGTGGTTTAACCTTTCTCCAATGCAATTACACAATACATTTCTCGTCTATATTTCAGCCAATCGAAAACCTTTTGTTGTACCTCTACCAACATAAAATGAAATCACATATTGACATTTTTGCTGTTTCAGAATAAGGTTGACATATTCTAGTAGATTAGATTCGTTATTAAATGAGTTTGTATATTTGATTAGCATGATGTCGAGGGATGGTCGAATTGATCGAGAGATAGAAAGGAGAGTGAGTGCGGGATGTAAGGTAATGGGTGCTTCGGGTACGTTTGCACGAAATGTAAACGTATCAAGGGATGCTCGGTTAAGTGTATATAATGGAGTGCTAGTGCCTGCTTTGATGTATGGAAGCGAATGCTGGGCATAGACGGGGAAGCATAAAAAGAGAGTGACTGCCGTGGAAATGAGGTATTTACGTGGTGTATGTGCGTATGTCAGACGGGATCGCGTGAGGAATAATTTGGTATATGAAGAATGTATGGTTAGGAATAATGTGATTAAGAGAGTTGGTGTGAGTCAGTTGAGATGGTTTGGGCATGTGGAGAGAATGGCGAGTGAACGGCTTGTTAAGCGTATATATCTTGGTGAAGTTGAGGGTTTCCGATTGCGTGGCCGACCAGTGTATAAGTGGATGGATGTGGTTGGTAGGGTGCTTAAAGAGAGAAAGTTTCCAAGTATGAAGGAGAAGAAGAGTATGTATGAATCCGATTATAAGTGTGGCCGAGACGAAAGAAGTCTGCTGAGATAGGAATGTGTGTCGAAGGATGATTGTTTCCTAACTATTATTGTGATCCGGATGCGGTATTTCGCTACCGAAAATCGGTCACTTTAATATGTTTAAGAGTAAGGATTTATTGTATGATGTTGATGTTGTTCTTATTGTTATCGGGTTTGTGCGAACCCACTAAGTAGGATACGTGTGATTTTATGTATGTTTGTATCTTTTGGTTTAGAATTCTACATTAGTACATACCAGGTTCGATCCCGACCGACGCCAAATATTTCGAATTTTAAATGGTACAAAAATAACCCTTGTGGTGCACTCTCTACGCCAGGAATAAATGCTCGTGAGGCGACACCTGATAAAGGCCTCACGGTACAAATATGTTATCATTATTACGGAAATCTGTGTACAAAGCAGATTGGCAGACCCAGCAATGGGTAATATGCCGTAATGATATATTTATTTTATTTATTTATATACTTACCTATATTAATTGCTGACGTGCAGAGTGCACAACAGGGGTCAAGTATGTGCCATTTAAAATTCTAAAATATTTGGCGTCGGTCGGAAGCGAACCCGTTCCCCAGATTCACGCCCGCACGGTACAAATATGTCATCATTATTACCGACATCTGTGTACAAAGTAGATTGGCTCATCCAGCAATGGGTAATATACCGTGATGATATATATTTTTATTATCTTACCTATATTCCTACATATTTACTTATGCTGAAAACTGTATTAAGTTCCATTCCATATAATTATTGTTCCATTTACTATTTTCTTTTTAAAACGTTACTATTATTATTTGAAATGATTAGTTTGTTGACAGTGACATATATTAGTCAGTTACTCGTACATACATTCGAGTTCTGAACTGTGTAACCAGTCGTGTTTAAAGCGTAAGCTCCGGGATTAAAATTATAGATAATTTTAGAAATTTATCCATAAAATATATACAAAAAGTATTAACGCAAACCTGTAGAAAATTTTAAAAACTTTAATTTTTAAGACTGTAGAATAAATTTATCTAATAGATAGTAAACTGCTATTTTATCTGAACTTGGAACAACCGGCCTTAAAGTATTTTACAGATGCTTTAAAGATTGGGGAAATGAATAATTTGCATAATAATTTTGGCTATGTAATGTCAAATATAAAACAGAATATGAATTCTTAAAATATTAGCATCATTTTTAGTGAAACACATTAACCGAATAACACTGTTGACTTGGAAATTATGACTAATAGTGGCATTTAAGTTTCTTTGTGTATGCAGTCGAAAGTTTCCTTCAGAACTAAAGTAGAACAATAAATTTGAGTCGCATTATTTCGTCGTAATAGTAAACGTAGAATTTATGTGCGATAACTGAGTTGCCTATTTCATTTGCTACAAGACAGAGGATCATTCATATTTGATGAGAAACTTAAAAGGACAAAGTTTGCGCTTAAAATTTCACAATTTATTTATGATTTTCATCAATCTTTACTTTACTTACTTTGGCGTTAATACTTTGCTAAAATATTTAAAACTTTTAGTTGTCCCGAACAACTAAATTGAATTTATTATTATTATTAATTCAGGAATTTCACAACATATTCGTTATCGAATTATTAAATCTAAAACAATTTTCAAGTTTGGCATCACTTTTAAATAATTTTTGTAGTCTATGCCGATAACACAACACTATAAAGTTAGTTAAAATTTAGTTATTTAAAGTATCGTTGTCAGCGAAAATATGAAATAAACCAAGGAGAATTTTTACAAAAATGAAATAAATATGTTGTGGCCAGCACAATACCTCTCGCCACTTGTGCTTTTGGTCACATAAGTATAGGGCGCGAGTAGTCATGTGACTTTGTTGACTTTGACAAGCAGATATGGGGGCCTGTGTCAGATTGTATGTACATAGATGTCAAATATCAGATTTTTTTTCAAAATTTGAAGATTTTCTAAGTTCACGTCACCAGGAGGGTGGAATTTACTTGTCGAGGGAAATAAACCACATGTAATTGGAAAATCACTAAATTTAGAATGAAAAATTATAATATTTGACATCTATGTACATAATTCTGACACGGACCCCCATATCTGCTTGTCAAGACCAAGAAAGTCACATGGCTGCTCGCACCCTATTGTATTTAACATATCTTTTATACCTACACTCTAAACCCTTATATTTAAATTTTTTAAATTTAAATTCATTCTATGAAGAAACTTTGTCCTACTATTCTAATTTTTCGAGATGTTTCCAATTCAATGTCGGGATTGACAATATTTGTGAAGGGTATATGTAATATACCTATAATTTTAAATATTTAACTATTAATACAATAAGAAATAATATATGTATGTACTTCCCAGAAAAAATGTTTTATTAGTTTTAGATACCTGTTCCCCTGAAATATTTAACGAAATGATATTTCTTGTATTGCTTATTAATCCAGCAATGATTTTACATAGGTTTCATTTTGTCAGTAACCTTTTTAGGATAACTCTGGGCCAATAATAGCCAGCCGTCACGATAGAATATTTCAACGTTTTATTAGTTTTAGATACCTGTTCCCCTGAAATATTTAACGAAATGATATTTCTTGTATTGCTTATTAATCCAGCAATGATTTTACATAGGTTTCATTTTGTCAGTAACCTTTTTAGGATAACTCTGGGCCAATAATAGCCAGCCGTCACGATAGAATATTTCAACGTTTTATTAGTTTTAGATACCTGTTCCCCTGAAATATTTAACGAAATGATATTTCTTGTATTGCTTATTAATCCAGCAATGATTTTACATAGGTTTCATTTTGTCAGTAACCTTTTTAGGATAACTCTGGGCCAATAATAGCCAGCCGTCACGATAGAATATTTCAACGTTTTATTAGTTTTAGATACCTGTTCCCCTGAAATATTTAACGAAATGATATTTCTTGTATTGCTTATTAATCCAGCAATGATTTTACATAGGTTTCATTTTGTCAGTAACCTTTTTAGGATAACTCTGGGCCAATAATAGCCAGCCGTCACGATAGAATATTTCAACGTTTTATTAGTTTTAGATACCTGTTCCCCTGAAATATTTAACGAAATGATATTTCTTGTATTGCTTATTAATCCAGCAATGATTTTACATAGGTTTCATTTTGTCAGTAACCTTTTTAGGATAACTCTGGGCCAATAATAGCCAGCCGTCACGATAGAATATTTCAACGTTTTATTAGTTTTAGATACCTGTTCCCCTGAAATATTTAACGAAATGATATTTCTTGTATTGCTTATTAATCCAGCAATGATTTTACATAGGTTTCATTTTGTCAGTAACCTTTTTAGGATAACTCTGGGCCAATAATAGCCAGCCGTCACGATAGAATATTTCAACGTTTTATTAGTTTTAGATACCTGTTCCCCTGAAATATTTAACGAAATGATATTTCTTGTATTGCTTATTAATCCAGCAATGATTTTACATAGGTTTCATTTTGTCAGTAACCTTTTTAGGATAACTCTGGGCCAATAATAGCCAGCCGTCACGATAGAATATTTCAACGTTTTATTAGTTTTAGATACCTGTTCCCCTGAAATATTTAACGAAATGATATTTCTTGTATTGCTTATTAATCCAGCAATGATTTTACATAGGTTTCATTTTGTCAGTAACCTTTTTAGGATAACTCTGGGCCAATAATAGCCAGCCGTCACGATAGAATATTTCAACGTTTTATTAGTTTTAGATACCTGTTCCCCTGAAATATTTAACGAAATGATATTTCTTGTATTGCTTATTAATCCAGCAATGATTTTACATAGGTTTCATTTTGTCAGTAACCTTTTTAGGATAACTCTGGGCCAATAATAGCCAGCCGTCACAATAGAATATTTCAACGTTTTATTAGTTTTAGATACCTGTTCCCCTGAAATATTTAACGAAATGATATTTCTTGTATTGCTTATTAATCCAGCAATGATTTTACATAGGTTTCATTTTGTCAGTAACCTTTTTAGGATAACTCTGGGCCAATAATAGCCAGCCGTCACGATAGAATATTTCAACGTTTTATTAGTTTTAGATACCTGTTCCCCTGAAATATTTAACGAAATGATATTTCTTGTATTGCTTATTAATCCAGCAATGATTTTACATAGGTTTCATTTTGTCAGTAACCTTTTTAGGATAACTCTGGGCCAATAATAGCCAGCCGTCACGATAGAATATTTCAACGTTTTATTAGTTTTAGATACCTGTTCCCCTGAAATATTTAACGAAATGATATTTCTTGTATTGCTTATTAATCCAGCAATGATTTTACATAGGTTTCATTTTGTCAGTAACCTTTTTAGGATAACTCTGGGCCAATAATAGCCAGCCGTCACAATAGAATATTTCAACGTTTTATTAGTTTTAGATACCTGTTCCCCTGAAATATTTAACGAAATGATATTTCTTGTATTGCTTATTAATCCAGCAATGATTTTACATAGGTTTCATTTTGTCAGTAACCTTTTTAGGATAACTCTGGGCCAATAATAGCAAGCCGTCACGATAGAATATTTCAACGTTTTATTAGTTTTAGACACCTGTTCCCCTGAAATATTTAACGAAATGATATTTCTTGTATTGCTTATTAATCCAGCAATGATTTTACATAGGTTTCATTTTGTCAGTAACCTTTTTAGGATAACTCTGGGCTAATAATAGCCAGCCGTCACAATAGAATATTTCAACGTTTTATTAGTTTTAGATACCTGTTCCCCTGAAATATTTAACGAAATGATATTTCTTGTATTGCTTATTAATCCAGCAATGATTTTACATAGGTTTCATTTTGTCAGTAACCTTTTTAGGATAACTCTGGGCCAATAATAGCCAGCCGTCACGATAGAATATTTCAACGTTTTATTAGTTTTAGATACCTGTTCCCCTGAAATATTTAACGAAATGATATTTCTTGTATTGCTTATTAATCCAGAAATGATTTTACATAGGTTTCATTTTGTCAGTAACCTTTTTAGGATAACTCTGGGCCAATAATAGCCAGCCGTCACGATAGAATATTTCAACGTTTTATTAGTTTTAGATACCTGTTCCCCTGAAATATTTAACGAAATAATATTTCTTGTATTGCTTATTAATCCAGCAATGATTTTACATAGGTTTCATTTTGTCAGTAACCTTTTTAGGATAACTCTGGGCCAATAATAGCCAGCCGTCACGATAGAATATTTCAACGTTTTATTAGTTTTAGATACCTGTTCCCCTGAAATATTTAACGAAATGATATTTCTTGTATTGCTTATTTGTCCAGCAATGATTTTACATAGGTTTCATTTTGTCAGTAACCTTTTTAGGATAACTCTGGGCCAATAATAGCCAGCCGTCACAATAGAATATTTCAACGTTTTATTAGTTTTAGATACCTGTTCCCCTGAAATATTTAACGAAATGATATTTCTTGTATTGCTTATTAATCCAGCAATGATTTTACATAGGTTTCATTTTGTCAGTAACCTTTTTAGGATAACTCTGGGCCAATAATAGCCAGCCGTCACGATAGAATATTTCAACGTTTTATTAGTTTTAGATACCTGTTCCCCTGAAATATTTAACGAAATGTTATTTCTTGTATTGCTTATTAATCCAGCAATGATTTTACATAGGTTTCATTTTGTCAGTAACCTTTTTAGGATAACTCTGGGCCAATAATAGCCAGCCGTCACAATAGAATATTTCAACGTTTTATTAGTTTTAGATACCTGTTCCCCTGAAATATTTAACGAAATGATATTTCTTGTATTGCTTATTAATCCAGCAATGATTTTACATAGGTTTCATTTTGTCAGTAACCTTTTTAGGATAACTCTGGGCCAATAATAGCCAGCCGTCACGATAGAATATTTCAACGTTTTATTAGTTTTAGATATCTGTTCCCCTGAAATATTTAACGAAATGATATTTCTTGTATTGCTTATTAATCCAGCAATGATTTTACATAGGTTTCATTTTGTCAGTAACCTTTTTAGGATAACTCTGGGCCAATAATAGCCAGCCGTCACGATAGAATATTTCAACGTTTTATTAGTTTTAGATACCTGTTCCCCTGAAATATTTAACGAAATGATATTTCTTGTATTGCTTATTAATCCAGCAATGATTTTACATAGGTTTCATTTTGTCAGTAACCTTTTTAGGATAACTCTGGGCCAATAATAGCCAGCCGTCACAATAGAATATTTCAACGTTTTATTAGTTTTAGATACCTGTTCCCCTGAAATATTTAACGAAATGATATTTCTTGTATTGCTTATTAATCCAGCAATGATTTTACATAGGTTTCATTTTGTCAGTAACCTTTTTAGGATAACTCTGGGCCAATAATAGCAAGCCGTCACGATAGAATATTTCAACGTTTTATTAGTTTTAGACACCTGTTCCCCTGAAATATTTAACGAAATGATATTTCTTGTATTGCTTATTAATCCAGCAATGATTTTACATAGGTTTCATTTTGTCAGTAACCTTTTTAGGATAACTCTGGGCCAATAATAGCCAGCCGTCACGATAGAATATTTCAACGTTTTATTAGTTTTAGATACCTGTTCCCCTGAAATATTTAACGAAATGATATTTCTTGTATTGCTTATTAATCCAGCAATGATTTTACATAGGTTTCATTTTGTCAGTAACCTTTTTAGGATAACTCTGGGCCAATAATAGCCAGCCGTCACGATAGAATATTTCAACGTTTTATTAGTTTTAGATACCTGTTCCCCTGAAATATTTAACGAAATGATATTTCTTGTATTGCTTATTAATCCAGCAATGATTTTACATAGGTTTCATTTTGTCCGTAACCTTTTTAGGATAACTCTGGGCCAATAATAGCCAGCCGTCACGATAGAATATTTCAACGTTTTATTAGTTTTAGATACCTGTTCCCCTGAAATATTTAACGAAATGATATTTCTTGTATTGCTTATTAATCCAGCAATGATTTTACATAGGTTTCATTTTGTCAGTAACCTTTTTAGGATAACTCTGGGCCAATAATAGCCAGCCGTCACGATAGAATATTTCAACGTTTTATTAGTTTTAGATACCTGTTCCCCTGAAATATTTAACGAAATGATATTTCTTGTATTGCTTATTAATCCAGCAATGATTTTACATAGGTTTCATTTTGTCAGTAACCTTTTTAGGATAACTCTGGGCCAATAATAGCCAGCCGTCACGATAGAATATTTCAACGTTTTATTAGTTTTAGATACCTGTTCCCCTGAAATATTTAACGAAATGATATTTCTTGTATTGCTTATTAATCCAGCAATGATTTTACATAGGTTTCATTTTGTCAGTAACCTTTTTAGGATAACTCTGGGCCAATAATAGCCAGCCGTCACGATAGAATATTTCAACGTTTTATTAGTTTTAGATACCTGTTCCCCTGAAATATTTAACGAAATGATATTTCTTGTATTGCTTATTAATCCAGCAATGATTTTACATAGGTTTCATTTTGTCAGTAACTTTTTTAGGATAACTCTGGGCCAATAATAGCCAGCCGTCACGATAGAATATTTCAACGTTTTATTAGTTTTAGATACCTGTTCCCCTGAAATATTTAACGAAATGATATTTCTTGTATTGCTTATTAATCCAGCAATGATTTTACATAGGTTTCATTTTGTCAGTAACCTTTTTATGATAACTCTGGGCCAATAATAGCCAGCCATCACAATAGAATATTTCAACGTTTTATTAGTTTTAGATACCTGTTCCCCTGAAATATTTAACGAAATGATATTTCTTGTATTGCTTATTAATCCAGCAATGATTTTACATAGGTTTCATTTTGTCAGTAACCTTTTTAGGATAACTCTGGGCCAATAATAGCCAGCCGTCACGATAGAATATTTCAACGTTTTATTAGTTTTAGATACCTGTTCCCCTGAAATATTTAACGAAATGATATTTCTTGTATTGCTTATTAATCCAGCAATGATTTTACATAGGTTTCATTTTGTCAGTAACCTTTTTAGGATAACTCTGGGCCAATAATAGCCAGCCGTCACGATAGAATATTTCAACGTTTTATTAGTTTTAGATACCTGTTCCCCTGAAATATTTAACGAAATGATATTTCTTGTATTGCTTATTAATCCAGCAATGATTTTACATAGGTTTCATTTTGTCAGTAACCTTTTTAGGATAACTCTGGGCCAATAATAGCCAGCCGTCACAATAGAATATTTCAACGTTTTATTAGTTTTAGATACCTGTTCCCCTGAAATATTTAACGAAATGATATTTCTTGTATTGCTTATTAATCCAGCAATGATTTTACATAGGTTTCATTTTGTCAGTAACCTTTTTAGGATAACTCTGGGCCAATAATAGCAAGCCGTCACGATAGAATATTTCAACGTTTTATTAGTTTTAGACACCTGTTCCCCTGAAATATTTAACGAAATGATATTTCTTGTATTGCTTATTAATCCAGCAATGATTTTACATAGGTTTCATTTTGTCAGTAACCTTTTTAGGATAACTCTGGGCCAATAATAGCCAGCCGTCACAATAGAATATTTCAACGTTTTATTAGTTTTAGATACCTGTTCCCCTGAAATATTTAACGAAATGATATTTCTTGTATTGCTTATTAATCCAGCAATGATTTTACATAGGTTTCATTTTGTCAGTAACCTTTTTAGGATAACTCTGGGCCAATAATAGCCAGCCGTCACGATAGAATATTTCAACGTTTTATTAGTTTTAGATACCTGTTCCCCTGAAATATTTAACGAAATGATATTTCTTGTATTGCTTATTAATCCAGCAATGATTTTACATAGGTTTCATTTTGTCAGTAACCTTTTTAGGATAACTCTGGGCCAATAATAGCCAGCCGTCACGATAGAATATTTCAACGTTTTATTAGTTTTAGATACCTGTTCCCCTGAAATATTTAACGAAATGATATTTCTTGTATTGCTTATTAATCCAGCAATGATTTTACATAGGTTTCATTTTGTCAGTAACCTTTTTAGGATAACTCTGGGCCAATAATAGCAAGCCGTCACGATAGAATATTTCAACGTTTTATTAGTTTTAGACACCTGTTCCCCTGAAATATTTAACGAAATGGTATTTCTTGTATTGCTTATTAATCCAGCAATGATTTTACATAGGTTTCATTTTGTCAGTAACCTTTTTAGGATAACTCTGGGCCAATAATAGCAAGCCGTCACGATAGAATATTTCAACGTTTTATTAGTTTTAGATACCTGTTCCCCTGAAATATTTAACGAAATGATATTTCTTGTATTGCTTATTAATCCAGCAATGATTTTACATAGGTTTCATTTTGTCAGTAACCTTTTTAGGATAACTCTGGGCCAATAATAGCCAGCCGTCACAATAGAATATTTCAACGTTTTATTAGTTTTAGATACCTGTTCCCCTGAAATATTTAACGAAATGATATTTCTTGTATTGCTTATTAATCCAGCAATGATTTTACATAGGTTTCATTTTGTCAGTAACCTTTTTAGGATAACTCTGGGCCAATAATAGCCAGCCGTCACGATAGAATATTTCAACGTTTTATTAGTTTTAGATACCTGTTCCCCTGAAATATTTAACGAAATGATATTTCTTGTATTGCTTATTAATCCAGCAATGATTTTACATAGGTTTCATTTTGTCAGTAACCTTTTTAGGATAACTCTGGGCCAATAATAGCCAGCCGTCACGATAGAATATTTCAACGTTTTATTAGTTTTAGATACCTGTTCCCCTGAAATATTTAACGAAATGATATTTCTTGTATTGCTTATTAATCCAGCAATGATTTTACATAGGTTTCATTTTGTCAGTAACCTTTTTAGGATAACTCTGGGCCAATAATAGCCAGCCGTCACAATAGAATATTTCAACGTTTTATTAGTTTTAGATACCTGTTCCCCTGAAATATTTAACGAAATGATATTTCTTGTATTGCTTATTAATCCAGCAATGATTTTACATAGGTTTCATTTTGTCAGTAACCTTTTTAGGATAACTCTGGGCCAATAATAGCAAGCCGTCACGATAGAATATTTCAACGTTTTATTAGTTTTAGACACCTGTTCCCCTGAAATATTTAACGAAATGGTATTTCTTGTATTGCTTATTAATCCAGCAATGATTTTACATAGGCTTCATTTTGTCAGTAACCTTTTTAGGATAACTCTGGGCCAATAATAGCCAGCCGTCACAATAGAATATTTCAACGTTTTATTAGTTTTAGATACCTGTTCCCGTGAAATATTTAACGAAATGATATTTCTTGTATTGCTTATTAATCCAGCAATGATTTTACATAGGTTTCATTTTGTCAGTAACCTTTTTAGGATAACTCTGGGCCAATAATAGCCAGCCGTCACGATAGAATATTTCAACGTTTTATTAGTTTTAGATACCTGTTCCCCTGAAATATTTAACGAAATGATATTTCTTGTATTGCTTATTAATCCAGCAATGATTTTACATAGGTTTCATTTTGTCAGTAACCTTTTTAGGATAACTCTGGGCCAATAATAGCCAGCCGTCACGATAGAATATTTCAACGTTTTATTAGTTTTAGATACCTGTTCCCCTGAAATATTTAACGAAATGATATTTCTTGTATTGCTTATTAATCCAGCAATGATTTTACATAGGTTTCATTTTGTCCGTAACCTTTTTAGGATAACTCTGGGCCAATAATAGCCAGCCGTCACGATAGAATATTTCAACGTTTTATTAGTTTTATATACCTGTTCCCCTGAAATATTTAACGAAATGATATTTCTTGTATTGCTTATTAATCCAGCAATGATTTTACATAGGTTTCATTTTGTCAGTAATCTTTTTAGGATAACTCTGGGCCAATAATAGCCAGCCGTCACGATAGAATATTTCAACGTTTTATTAGTTTTAGATACCTGTTCCCCTGAAATATTTAACGAAATGATATTTCTTGTATTGCTTATTAATCCAGCAATGATTTTACATAGGTTTCATTTTGTCAGTAACCTTTTTAGGATAACTCTGGGCCAATAATAGCCAGCCGTCACAATAGAATATTTCAACGTTTTATTAGTTTTAGATACCTGTTCCCCTGAAATATTTAACGAAATGATATTTCTTGTATTGCTTATTAATCCAGCAATGATTTTACATAGGTTTCATTTTGTCAGTAACCTTTTTAGGATAACTCTGGGCCAATAATAGCCAGCCGTCACGATAGAATATTTCAACGTTTTATTAGTTTTAGATACCTGTTCCCCTGAAATATTTAACGAAATGATATTTCTTGTATTGCTTATTAATCCAGCAATGATTTTGCATAGGTTTCATTTTGTCAGTAACCTTTTTAGGATAACTCTGGGCCAATAATAGCCAGCCGTCACGATAGAATATTTCAACGTTTTATTAGTTTTAGATACCTGTTCCCCTGAAATATTTAACGAAATGATATTTCTTGTATTGCTTATTAATCCAGCAATGATTTTACATAGGTTTCATTTTGTCAGTAACCTTTTTAGGATAACTCTGGGCCAATAATAGCCAGCCGTCACGATAGAATATTTCAACGTTTTATTAGTTTTAGATACCTGTTCCCCTGAAATATTTAACGAAATGATATTTCTTGTATTGCTTATTAATCCAGCAATGATTTTACATAGGTTTCATTTTGTCAGTAACCTTTTTAGGATAACTCTGGGCCAATAATAGCCAGCCGTCACGATAGAATATTTCAACGTTTTATTAGTTTTAGATACCTGTTCCCCTGAAATATTTAACGAAATGATATTTCTTGTATTGCTTATTAATCCAGCAATGATTTTACATAGGTTTCATTTTGTCAGTAACCTTTTTAGGATAACTCTGGGCCAATAATAGCCAGCCGTCACAATAGAATATTTCAACGTTTTATTAGTTTTAGATACCTGTTCCCCTGAAATATTTAACGAAATGATATTTCTTGTATTGCTTATTAATCCAGCAATGATTTTACATAGGTTTTATTTTGTCAGTAACCTTTTTAGGATAACTCTGGGCCAATAATAGCCAGCCGTCACGATAGAATATTTCAACGTTTTATTAGTTTTAGATACCTGTTCCCCTGAAATATTTAACGAAATGATATTTCTTGTATTGCTTATTAATCCAGCAATGATTTTACATAGGTTTCATTTTGTCAGTAACCTTTTTAGGATAACTCTGGGCCAATAATAGCCAGCCGTCACAATAGAATATTTCAACGTTTTATTAGTTTTAGATACCTGTTCCCCTGAAATATTTAACGAAATGATATTTCTTGTATTGCTTATTAATCCAGCAATGATTTTACATAGGTTTCATTTTGTCAGTAACCTTTTTAGGATAACTCTGGGCCAATAATAGCCAGCCGTCACGATAGAATATTTCAACGTTTTATTAGTTTTAGATACCTGTTCCCCTGAAATATTTAACGAAATGATATTTCTTGTATTGCTTATTAATCCAGCAATGATTTTACATAGGTTTCATTTTGTCCGTAAACTTTTTAGGATAACTCTGGGCCAATAATAGCAAGCCGTCACGATAGAATATTTCAACGTTTTATTAGTTTTAGACACCTGTTCCCCTGAAATATTTAACGAAATGATATTTCTTGTATTGCTTATTAATCCAGCAATGATTTTACATAGGTTTCATTTTGTCAGTAACCTTTTTAGGATAACTCTGGGCCAATAATAGCCAGCCGTCACGATAGAATATTTCAACGTTTTATTAGTTTTAGATACCTGTTCCCCTGAAATATTTAACGAAATGATATTTCTTGTATTACTTATTAATCCAGCAATGATTTTACATAGGTTTCATTTTGTCAGTAACCTTTTTAGGATAACTCTGGGCCAATAATAGCCAGCCGTCACGATAGAATATTTCAACGTTTTATTAGTTTTAGATACCTGTTCCCCTGAAATATTTAACGAAATGATATTTCTTGTATTGCTTATTAATCCAGCAATGATTTTACATAGGTTTCATTTTGTCAGTAACCTTTTTAGGATAACTCTGGGCCAATAATAGCCAGCCGTCACGATAGAATATTTCAACGTTTTATTAGTTTTAGATACCTGTTCCCCTGAAATATTTAACGAAATGATATTTCTTGTATTGCTTATTAATCCAGCAATGATTTTACATAGGTTTCATTTTGTCAGTAACCTTTTTAGGATAACTCTGGGCCAATAATAGCCAGCCGTCACGATAGAATATTTCAACGTTTTATTAGTTTTAGATACCTGTTCCCCTGAAATATTTAACGAAATGATATTTCTTGTATTGCTTATTAATCCAGCAATGATTTTACATAGGTTTCATTTTGTCAGTAACCTTTTTAGGATAACTCTGGGCCAATAATAGCCAGCCGTCACGATAGAATATTTCAACGTTTTATTAGTTTTAGATACCTGTTCCCCTGAAATATTTAACGAAATGATATTTCTTGTATTGCTTATTAATCCAGCAATGATTTTACATAGGTTTCATTTTGTCAGTAACCTTTTTAGGATAACTCTGGGCCAATAATAGCCAGCCGTCACAATAGAATATTTCAACGTTTTATTAGTTTTAGATACCTGTTCCCCTGAAATATTTAACGAAATGATATTTCTTGTATTGCTTATTAATCCAGCAATGATTTTACATAGGTTTTATTTTGTCAGTAACCTTTTTAGGATAACTCTGGGCCAATAATAGCCAGCCGTCACGATAGAATATTTCAACGTTTTATTAGTTTTAGATACCTGTTCCCCTGAAATATTTAACGAAATGATATTTCTTGTATTGCTTATTAATCCAGCAATGATTTTACATAGGTTTCATTTTGTCAGTAAACCTTTTTAGGATAACTCTGGGCCAATAATAGCCAGCCGTCACAATAGAATATTTCAACGTTTTATTAGTTTTAGATACCTGTTCCCCTGAAATATTTAACGAAATGATATTTCTTGTATTGCTTATTAATCCAGCAATGATTTTACATAGGTTTCATTTTGTCAGTAACCTTTTTAGGATAACTCTGGGCCAATAATAGCCAGCCGTCACGATAGAATATTTCAACGTTTTATTAGTTTTAGATACCTGTTCCCCTGAAATATTTAACGAAATGATATTTCTTGTATTGCTTATTAATCCAGCAATGATTTTACATAGGTTTCATTTTGTCCAGTAAACCTTTTTAGGATAACTCTGGGCCAATAATAGCCAAGCCGTCACGATAGAATATTTCAACGTTTTATTAGTTTTAGACACCTGTTCCCCTGAAATATTTAACGAAATGATATTTCTTGTATTGCTTATTAATCCAGCAATGATTTTACATAGGTTTCATTTTGTCAGTAACCTTTTTAGGATAACTCTGGGCCAATAATAGCCAGCCGTCACGATAGAATATTTCAACGTTTTATTAGTTTTAGATACCTGTTCCCCTGAAAATATTTAACGAAATGATATTTCTTGTATTACTTATTAATCCAGCAATGATTTTACATAGGTTTCATTTTGTCAGTAACCTTTTTAGGATAACTCTGGGCCAATAATAGCCAGCCGTCACGATAGAATATTTCAACGTTTTATTAGTTTTAGATACCTGTTCCCCTGAAATATTTAACGAAATGATATTATTGCTTATTAATCCAGCAATGATTTTACATAGGTTTCATTTTGTCAGTAACCTTTTTAGGATAACTCTGGGCCAATAATAGCCAGCCGTCACGATAGAATATTTCAACGTTTTATTAGTTTTAGATACCTGTTCCCTGAAATATTTAACGAAATGATATTTCTTGTATTGCTTATTAATCCAGCAATGATTTTACATAGGTTTCATTTTGTCAGTAACCTTTTTAGGATAACTCTGGGCCAATAATAGCCAGCCGTCACGATAGAATATTTCAACGTTTTATTAGTTTTAGATACCTGTTCCCCTGAAATATTTAACGAAATGATATTTCTTGTATTGCTTATTAATCCAGCAATGATTTTACATAGGTTTCATTTTGTCAGTAACCTTTTTAGGATAACTCTGGGCCAATAATAGCAAGCCGTCACGATAGAATATTTCAACGTTTTATTAGTTTTAGACACCTGTTCCCCTGAAATATTTAACGAAATGGTATTTCTTGTATTGCTTATTAATCCAGCAATGATTTTACATAGGCTTCATTTTGTCAGTAACCTTTTTAGGATAACTCTGGGCCAATAATAGCCAGCCGTCACAATAGAATATTTTCAACGTTTTATTAGTTTTAGATACCTGTTCCCGTGAAATATTTAACGAAATGATATTTCTTGTATTGCTTATTAATCCAGCAATGATTTTACATAGGTTTCATTTTGTCAGTAACCTTTTTAGGATAACTCTGGGCCAATAATAGCCAGCCGTCACGATAGAATATTTCAACGTTTTATTAGTTTTAGATACCTGTTCCCCTGAAATATTTAACGAAATGATATTTCTTGTATTGCTTATTAATCCAGCAATGATTTTACATAGGTTTCATTTTGTCAGTAACCTTTTTAGGATAACTCTGGGCCAATAATAGCCAGCCGTCACGATAGAATATTTCAACGTTTTATTAGTTTTAGATACCTGTTCCCCTGAAATATTTAACGAAATGATATTTCTTGTATTGCTTATTAATCCAGCAATGATTTTACATAGGTTTCATTTTGTCCGTAACCTTTTTAGGATAACTCTGGGCCAATAATAGCCAGCCGTCACGATAGAATATTTCAACGTTTTATTAGTTTTATATACCTGTTCCCCTGAAATATTTAACGAAATGATATTTCTTGTATTGCTTATTAATCCAGCAATGATTTTACATAGGTTTCATTTTGTCAGTAATCTTTTTAGGATAACTCTGGGCCAATAATAGCCAGCCGTCACGATAGAATATTTCAACGTTTTATTAGTTTTAGATACCTGTTCCCCTGAAATATTTAACGAAATGATATTTCTTGTATTGCTTATTAATCCAGCAATGATTTTACATAGGTTTCATTTTGTCAGTAACCTTTTTAGGATAACTCTGGGCCAATAATAGCCAGCCGTCACAATAGAATATTTCAACGTTTTATTAGTTTTAGATACCTGTTCCCCTGAAATATTTAACGAAATGATATTTCTTGTATTGCTTATTAATCCAGCAATGATTTTACATAGGTTTCATTTTGTCAGTAACCTTTTTAGGATAACTCTGGGCCAATAATAGCCAGCCGTCACGATAGAATATTTCAACGTTTTATTAGTTTTAGATACCTGTTCCCCTGAAATATTTAACGAAATGATATTTCTTGTATTGCTTATTAATCCAGCAATGATTTTGCATAGGTTTCATTTTGTCAGTAACCTTTTTAGGATAACTCTGGGCCAATAATAGCCAGCCGTCACGATAGAATATTTCAACGTTTATTAGTTTTAGATACCTGTTCCCCTGAAATATTTAACGAAATGATATTTCTTGTATTGCTTATTAATCCAGCAATGATTTTACATAGGTTTCATTTTGTCAGTAACCTTTTTAGGATAACTCTGGGCCAATAATAGCCAGCCGTCACGATAGAATATTTCAACGTTTTATTAGTTTTAGATACCTGTTCCCCTGAAATATTTAACGAAATGATATTTCTTGTATTGCTTATTAATCCAGCAATGATTTTACATAGGTTTCATTTTGTCAGTAACCTTTTTAGGATAACTCTGGGCCAATAATAGCCAGCCGTCACGATAGAATATTTCAACGTTTTATTAGTTTTAGATACCTGTTCCCCTGAAATATTTAACGAAATGATATTTCTTGTATTGCTTATTAATCCAGCAATGATTTTACATAGGTTTCATTTTGTCAGTAACCTTTTTAGGATAACTCTGGGCCAATAATAGCCAGCCGTCACAATAGAATATTTCAACGTTTTATTAGTTTTAGATACCTGTTCCCCTGAAATATTTAACGAAATGATATTTCTTGTATTGCTTATTAATCCAGCAATGATTTTACATAGGTTTTATTTTGTCAGTAACCTTTTTAGGATAACTCTGGGCCAATAATAGCCAGCCGTCACGATAGAATATTTCAACGTTTTATTAGTTTTAGATACCTGTTCCCCTGAAATATTTAACGAAATGATATTTCTTGTATTGCTTATTAATCCAGCAATGATTTTACATAGGTTTCATTTTGTCAGTAACCTTTTTAGGATAACTCTGGGCCAATAATAGCCAGCCGTCACAATAGAATATTTCAACGTTTTATTAGTTTTAGATACCTGTTCCCCTGAAATATTTAACGAAATGATATTTCTTGTATTGCTTATTAATCCAGCAATGATTTTACATAGGTTTCATTTTGTCAGTAACCTTTTTAGGATAACTCTGGGCCAATAATAGCCAGCCGTCACGATAGAATATTTCAACGTTTTATTAGTTTTAGATACCTGTTCCCCTGAAATATTTAACGAAATGATATTTCTTGTATTGCTTATTAATCCAGCAATGATTTTACATAGGTTTCATTTTGTCCGTAAACTTTTTAGGATAACTCTGGGCCAATAATAGCAAGCCGTCACGATAGAATATTTCAACGTTTTATTAGTTTTAGACACCTGTTCCCCTGAAATATTTAACGAAATGATATTTCTTGTATTGCTTATTAATCCAGCAATGATTTTACATAGGTTTCATTTTGTCAGTAACCTTTTTAGGATAACTCTGGGCCAATAATAGCCAGCCGTCACGATAGAATATTTCAACGTTTTATTAGTTTTAGATACCTGTTCCCCTGAAATATTTAACGAAATGATATTTCTTGTATTACTTATTAATCCAGCAATGATTTTACATAGGTTTCATTTTGTCAGTAACCTTTTTAGGATAACTCTGGGCCAATAATAGCCAGCCGTCACGATAGAATATTTCAACGTTTTATTAGTTTTAGATACCTGTTCCCCTGAAATATTTAACGAAATGATATTTCTTGTATTGCTTATTAATCCAGCAATGATTTTACATAGGTTTCATTTTGTCAGTAACCTTTTTAGGATAACTCTGGGCCAATAATAGCCAGCCGTCACGATAGAATATTTCAACGTTTTATTAGTTTTAGATACCTGTTCCCTGAAATATTTAACGAAATGATATTTCTTGTATTGCTTATTAATCCAGCAATGATTTTACATAGGTTTCATTTTGTCAGTAACCTTTTTAGGATAACTCTGGGCCAATAATAGCCAGCCGTCACGATAGAATATTTCAACGTTTTATTAGTTTTAGATACCTGTTCCCCTGAAATATTTAACGAAATGATATTTCTTGTATTGCTTATTAATCCAGCAATGATTTTACATAGGTTTCATTTTGTCAGTAACCTTTTTAGGATAACTCTGGGCCAATAATAGCCAGCCGTCACGATAGAATATTTCAACGTTTTATTAGTTTTAGATACCTGTTCCCCTGAAATATTTAACGAAATGATATTTCTTGTATTGCTTATTAATCCAGCAATGATTTTACATAGGTTTCATTTTGTCAGTAACCTTTTTAGGATAACTCTGGGCTAATAATAGCCAGACGTCACGATAGAATATTTCAACGTTTTATTAGTTTTAGATACCTGTTCCCCTGAAATATTTAACGAAATGATATTTCTTGTGTTGCTTATTAATCCAGCAATGATTTTACATAGGTTTCATTTTGTCAGTAACCTTTTTAGGATAACTCTGGGCCAATAATAGCCAGCCGTCACGATAGAATATTTCAACGTTTTATTAGTTTTAGATACCTGTTCCCCTGAAATATTTAACGAAATGATATTTCTTGTATTGCTTATTAATCCAGCAATGATTTTACATAGGTTTCATTTTGTCAGTAACCTTTTTAGGATAACTCTGGGCCAATAATAGCAAGCCGTCACGATAGAATATTTCAACGTTTTATTAGTTTTAGACACCTGTTCCCCTGAAATATTTAACGAAATGGTATTTCTTGTATTGCTTATTAATCCAGCAATGATTTTACATAGGCTTCATTTTGTCAGTAACCTTTTTAGGATAACTCTGGGCCAATAATAGCCAGCCGTCACAATAGAATATTTCAACGTTTTATTAGTTTTAGATACCTGTTCCCGTGAAATATTTAACGAAATGATATTTCTTGTATTGCTTATTAATCCAGCAATGATTTTACATAGGTTTCATTTTGTCAGTAACCTTTTTAGGATAACTCTGGGCCAATAATAGCCAGCCGTCACGATAGAATATTTCAACGTTTTATTAGTTTTAGATACCTGTTCCCCTGAAATATTTAACGAAATGATATTTCTTGTATTGCTTATTAATCCAGCAATGATTTTACATAGGTTTCATTTTGTCAGTAACCTTTTTAGGATAACTCTGGGCCAATAATAGCCAGCCGTCACGATAGAATATTTCAACGTTTTATTAGTTTTAGATACCTGTTCCCCTGAAATATTTAACGAAATGATATTTCTTGTATTGCTTATTAATCCAGCAATGATTTTACATAGGTTTCATTTTGTCCGTAACCTTTTTAGGATAACTCTGGGCCAATAATAGCCAGCCGTCACGATAGAATATTTCAACGTTTTATTAGTTTTAGATACCTGTTCCCCTGAAATATTTAACGAAATGATATTTCTTGTATTGCTTATTAATCCAGCAATGATTTTACATAAGTTTCATTTTGTCAGTAATCTTTTTAGGATAACTCTGGGCCAATAATAGCCAGCCGTCACGATAGAATATTTCAACGTTTTATTAGTTTTAGATACCTGTTCCCCTGAAATATTTAACGAAATGATATTTCTTGTATTGCTTATTAATCCAGCAATGATTTTACATAGGTTTCATTTTGTCAGTAACCTTTTTAGGATAACTCTGGGCCAATAATAGCCAGCCGTCACGATAGAATATTTCAACGTTTTATTAGTTTTAGATACCTGTTCCCCTGAAATATTTAACGAAATGATATTTCTTGTATTGCTTATTAATCCAGCAATGATTTTACATAGGTTTCATTTTGTCCGTAACCTTTTTAGGATAACTCTGGGCCAATAATAGCAAGCCGTCACGATAGAATATTTCAACGTTTTATTAGTTTTAGACACCTGTTCCCCTGAAATATTTAACGAAATGATATTTCTTGTATTGCTTATTAATCCAGCAATGATTTTACATAGGTTTCATTTTGTCAGTAACCTTTTTAGGATAACTCTGGGCCAATAATAGCCAGCCGTCACGATAGAATATTTCAACGTTTTATTAGTTTTAGATACCTGTTCCCCTGAAATATTTAACGAAATGATATTTCTTGTATTACTTATTAATCCAGCAATGATTTTACATAGGTTTCATTTTGTCAGTAACCTTTTTAGGATAACTCTGGGCCAATAATAGCCAGCCGTCACGATAGAATATTTCAACGTTTTATTAGTTTTAGATACCTGTTCCCCTGAAATATTTAACGAAATGATATTTCTTGTATTGCTTATTAATCCAGCAATGATTTTACATAGGTTTCATTTTGTCAGTAACCTTTTTAGGATAACTCTGGGCCAATAATAGCCAGCCGTCACGATAGAATATTTCAACGTTTTATTAGTTTTAGATACCTGTTCCCCTGAAATATTTAACGAAATGATATTTCTTGTATTGCTTATTAATCCAGCAATGATTTTACATAGGTTTCATTTTGTCAGTAACCTTTTTAGGATAACTCTGGGCCAATAATAGCCAGCCGTCACGATAGAATATTTCAACGTTTTATTAGTTTTAGATACCTGTTCCCCTGAAATATTTAACGAAATGATATTTCTTGTATTGCTTATTAATCCAGCAATGATTTTACATAGGTTTCATTTTGTCAGTAACCTTTTTAGGATAACTCTGGGCCAATAATAGCCAGCCGTCACGATAGAATATTTCAACGTTTTATTAGTTTTAGATACCTGTTCCCCTGAAATATTTAACGAAATGATATTTCTTGTATTGCTTATTAATCCAGCAATGATTTTACATAGGTTTCATTTTGTCAGTAACCTTTTTAGGATAACTCTGGGCTAATAATAGCCAGCCGTCACGATAGAATATTTCAACGTTTTATTAGTTTTAGATACCTGTTCCCCTGAAATATTTAACGAAATGATATTTCTTGTATTGCTTATTAATCCAGCAATGATTTTACATAGGTTTTATTTTGTCAGTAACCTTTTTAGGATAACTCTGGGCCAATAATAGCCAGCCGTCACGATAGAATATTTCAACGTTTTATTAGTTTTAGATACCTGTTCCCCTGAAATATTTAACGAAATGATATTTCTTGTATTGCTTATTAATCCAGCAATGATTTTACATAGGTTTCATTTTGTCAGTAACCTTTTTAGGATAACTCTGGGCCAATAATAGCAAGCCGTCACGATAGAATATTTCAACGTTTTATTAGTTTTAGACACCTGTTCCCCTGAAATATTTAACGAAATGGTATTTCTTGTATTGCTTATTAATCCAGCAATGATTTTACATAGGCTTCATTTTGTCAGTAACCTTTTTAGGATAACTCTGGGCCAATAATAGCCAGCCGTCACAATAGAATATTTCAACGTTTTATTAGTTTTAGATACCTGTTCCCGTGAAATATTTAACGAAATGATATTTCTTGTATTGCTTATTAATCCAGCAATGATTTTACATAGGTTTCATTTTGTCAGTAACCTTTTTAGGATAACTCTGGGCCAATAATAGCCAGCCGTCACGATAGAATATTTCAACGTTTTATTAGTTTTAGATACCTGTTCCCCTGAAATATTTAACGAAATGATATTTCTTGTATTGCTTATTAATCCAGCAATGATTTTACATAGGTTTCATTTTGTCAGTAACCTTTTTAGGATAACTCTGGGCCAATAATAGCCAGCCGTCACGATAGAATATTTCAACGTTTTATTAGTTTTAGATACCTGTTCCCCTGAAATATTTAACGAAATGATATTTCTTGTATTGCTTATTAATCCAGCAATGATTTTACATAGGTTTCATTTTGTCAGTAACCTTTTTAGGATAACTCTGGGCCAATAATAGCCAGCCGTCACGATAGAATATTTCAACGTTTTATTAGTTTTAGATACCTGTTCCCCTGAAATATTTAACGAAATGATATTTCTTGTATTGCTTATTAATCCAGCAATGATTTTACATAGGTTTCATTTTGTCAGTAACCTTTTTAGGATAACTCTGGGCCAATAATAGCCAGCCGTCACGATAGAATATTTCAACGTTTTATTAGTTTTAGATACCTGTTCCCCTGAAATATTTAACGAAATGATATTTCTTGTATTGCTTATTAATCCAGCAATGATTTTACATAGGTTTCATTTTGTCAGTAACCTTTTTAGGATAACTCTGGGCCAATAATAGCCAGCCGTCACGAATAGAATATTTCAACGTTTTATTAGTTTTAGATACCTGTTCCCCTGAAATATTTAACGAAATGATATTTCTTGTATTGCTTATTAATCCAGCAATGATTTTACATAGGTTTCATTTTGTCAGTAACCTTTTTAGGATAACTCTGGGCCAATAATAGCCAGCCGTCACGATAGAATATTTCAACGTTTTATTAGTTTTAGATACCTGTTCCCCTGAAATATTTAACGAAATGATATTTCTTGTATTGCTTATTAATCCAGCAATGATTTTGCATAGGTTTCATTTTGTCAGTAACCTTTTTAGGATAACTCTGGGCCAATAATAGCCAGCCGTCACGATAGAATATTTCAACGTTTTATTAGTTTTAGATACCTGTTCCCCTGAAATCTTTAACGAAATGATATTTCTTGTATTGCTTATTAATCCAGCAATGATTTTACATAGGTTTCATTTTGTCAGTAACCTTTTTAGGATAACTCTGGGCCAATAATAGCCAGCCGTCACGATAGAATATTTCAACGTTTTATTAGTTTTAGATACCTGTTCCCCTGAAATATTTAACGAAATGATATTTCTTGTATTGCTTATTAATCCAGCAATGATTTTACATAGGTTTCATTTTGTCAGTAACCTTTTTAGGATAACTCTGGGCCAATAATAGCCAGCCGTCACGATAGAATATTTCAACGTTTTATTAGTTTTAGATACCTGTTCCCCTGAAATATTTAACGAAATGATATTTCTTGTATTGCTTATTAATCCAGCAATGATTTTACATAGGTTTCATTTTGTCAGTAACCTTTTTAGGATAACTCTGGGCCAATAATAGCCAGCCGTCACGATAGAATATTTCAACGTTTTATTAGTTTTAGATACCTGTTCCCCTGAAATATTTAACGAAATGATATTTCTTGTATTGCTTATTAATCCAGCAATGATTTTACATAGGTTTCATTTTGTCAGTAACCTTTTTAGGATAACTCTGGGCCAATAATAGCCAGCCGTCACGATAGAATATTTCAACGTTTTATTAGTTTTAGATACCTGTTCCCCTGAAATATTTAACGAAATGATATTTCTTGTATTGCTTATTAATCCAGCAATGATTTTACATAGGTTTCATTTTGTCAGTAACCTTTTTAGGATAACTCTGGGCCAATAATAGCCAGCCGTCACGATAGAATATTTCAACGTTTTATTAGTTTTAGATACCTGTTCCCCTGAAATATTTAACGAAATGATATTTCTTGTATTGCTTATTAATCCAGCAATGATTTTACATAGGTTTCATTTTGTCAGTAACCTTTTTAGGATAACTCTGGGCCAATAATAGCCAGCCGTCACGATAGAATATTTCAACGTTTTATTAGTTTTAGATACCTGTTCCCCTGAAATATTTAACGAAATGATATTTCTTGTATTGCTTATTAATCCAGCAATGATTTTACATAGGTTTCATTTTGTCAGTAACCTTTTTAGGATAACTCTGGGCCAATAATAGCCAGCCGTCACGATAGAATATTTCAACGTTTTATTAGTTTTAGATACCTGTTCCCCTGAAATATTTAACGAAATGATATTTCTTGTATTGCTTATTAATCCAGCAATGATTTTACATAGGTTTCATTTTGTCAGTAACCTTTTTAGGATAACTCTGGGCCAATAATAGCCAGCCGTCACGATAGAATATTTCAACGTTTTATTAGTTTTAGATACCTGTTCCCCTGAAATATTTAACGAAATGATATTTCTTGTATTGCTTATTAATCCAGCAATGATTTTACATAGGTTTCATTTTGTCAGTAACCTTTTTAGGATAACTCTGGGCCAATAATAGCCAGCCGTCACGATAGAATATTTCAACGTTTTATTAGTTTTAGATACCTGTTCCCCTGAAATATTTAACGAAATGATATTTCTTGTATTGCTTATTAATCCAGCAATGATTTTACATAGGTTTCATTTTGTCAGTAACCTTTTTAGGATAACTCTGGGCCAATAATAGCCAGCCGTCACGATAGAATATTTCAACGTTTTATTAGTTTTAGATACCTGTTCCCCTGAAATATTTAACGAAATGATATTTCTTGTATTGCTTATTAATCCAGCAATGATTTTACATAGGTTTCATTTTGTCAGTAACCTTTTTAGGATAACTCTGGGCCAATAATAGCCAGCCGTCACGATAGAATATTTCAACGTTTTATTAGTTTTAGATACCTGTTCCCCTGAAATATTTAACGAAATGATATTTCTTGTATTGCTTATTAATCCAGCAATGATTTTACATAGGTTTCATTTTGTCAGTAACCTTTTTAGGATAACTCTGGGCCAATAATAGCAGCCGTCACGATAGAATATTTCAACGTTTTATTAGTTTTAGATACCTGTTCCCCTGAAATATTTAACGAAATGATATTTCTTGTATTGCTTATTAATCCAGCAATGATTTTACATAGGTTTCATTTTGTCAGTAACCTTTTTAGGATAACTCTGGGCCAATAATAGCCAGCCGTCACGATAGAATATTTCAACGTTTTATTAGTTTTAGATACCTGTTCCCCTGAAATATTTAACGAAATGATATTTCTTGTATTGCTTATTAATCCAGCAATGATTTTACATAGGTTTCATTTTGTCAGTAACCTTTTTAGGATAACTCTGGGCCAATAATAGCCAGCCGTCACGATAGAATATTTCAACGTTTTATTAGTTTTAGATACCTGTTCCCCTGAAATATTTAACGAAATGATATTTCTTGTATTGCTTATTAATCC